>VZRS01005176.1:341255-354896 GCA_013398055.1 Ifrita kowaldi | reverse complement strand
CTGGTGGGGTTCCACAGGGCTCCATCCTCAGCCCTGTGCACTTCAACATCTTCATAAATCACTTGGACACAGAACTGGAAGGGATACTAAGTGCCACCAACACTAAATTGGGAGGAGCTGTCTGCTCCCTCAGAGGCCTTGCAGAGAAAACTGGACAAATGAGAGGGCTGGGCAGGCACCAACTGTATGAAGTTCAATGGTGGAAGGTGCCAGATTCTGTGNAGGCTTCCCAAGGAAGTGGTCATAACACCAAGCCTGGCAGAGTTCAAGTACTCCTGGGCACGTGGTGTGATTCTAGGGGATGGTGCTGTGCTGGGCCAGGAGTTGGGCAGAATGATCCTGATGGGTCCCTTCCAACTCAGCATATTCTATGAGTCTATGAATTACTGCACGCACAAAGCTCTGTGCTTTTTCAAACACACAAATAAAATGTGAGCCATCAGTTCTGAATTACATATTCTGCCTAAAACAGTGTCGCATGCTGGCTTTTGCAGTGGATTGCACTGTGGCACTTAACACATCACTGTCCCAAAGTGCAGTTTCCAGCTGTGAAAGGACTCAGGTATCATCAGACTTCTAGTACCCAGAACAAAATTTAGCAGATTTTTATTTTGAAATGGACATCTTGGAGAGGATCATCCTGGCACCAGCAGAAGAGTCTGAAGTTAACAGTTGTGCAGATGCTCAAGCCAGCACAGTCCTCCATGATAAATGTCCTGGGAGATACCTGATTGAGCTCCTCTGTCTCACTGTTTCTTCCCATACATTTGTGTTTGCAGGAGAATCATGTTCACCAAACCCTGTGTGCTAAGGTTTAGAGAATGTCTGATTTTTTTTGAGAGGCAGTTAAGGGAAGAATATGGAGAGAGAAGTTAAGAAGCAATTCACAGCTCGTTTGAGTACTAGGACCTTGAGCCATCGTATAGTCTTATTCAAAAACTGAAGATAAATCCGTGAGTTCAACAAGAGAAACGAGAAGGAACTGTACTCAAAACAAGGAATGGAAATCTTTTTTTCATGTGCAACAGACTAGTAATAGAATGAGGCACACAGACTATGATGTTTATATGGTCTACCATCTTAAAAAAAATCCTTAGCAAGTAGCTGTGATAGTTTTGCACAGTAATTAGAAAGTATTTCTGTAAAAATTCTGAAAACAATCATGCTAATTGAAAGAAGTAATTATGCATACTGGTGCTGCTAAAACAAATGCTTTTGCAATAGCTGAAGTATTGGTTCTCTTACAGCTTGCTCTTGCTCTGCAATTTCCTGACCTATGGTTGCTCATAGACCATATCCCTTCTCCATACAGAGGTTATTATTACTCTATGCAACATATGCTTCCTTTCTACCTAAATCTAGTCCAACATGCAGAGCCAGGAGCACTTTGGGCCTGTATGATTTCATTTTGCTTGGCCTTGTGACATTTTGCTATATCTTCTCCTTCTGAAGAGCAAGGCCAAATTAAAAAAATGGTTACTGCAAACTGCTTGTCATCTTCCTCTGTACACCATTGCATCTTGAGCCAGCATTGATAGATTTAAGGAAATAGAGCAGGGAAATGAGATTGCAGAGCATGAAAGTAAGTGATTGTGCTTCATCTTTAAGACTTCAGCATGGAGAATGATCCATTAGCCACAAAAGGAGTAAATGCAGTTGAATACTCCAAATGACACAGCATCAAGAATAAAGATGTCAAAGTTTTGGTCTTAGATGATTGCTCACTCACATACTACAATGGATTCTATCATCAGACCATCTGTCTGTTATTAATGGGGGTCTCATTCAACAAATGAATGTGCTTCTACAGTGCACAATCATTAGCTGCATACCGAAGAACAGGAAACCGTACTTCTGTAGGTTTGACATTTTCTGACGAACATCAATACCAGATGCTGAGGAAGTCACAGGGAACACAATTACAGTAATGAATTTGTATGGTCATACCATTCTGCGTACCCCCATTTTTGTGTAATGTCCTCAACAAGTCAAGTTTCATCAATTTACTGATAGAAGAAGAGTGTAACAAATAAAGAATTGTTGTGTGACTTCAGTTTACTGCAGGGGAGGGATTAGGGATGACAGCCAGAAGCGCAAGCCTTCAAGTTAACTGAAGGTCACTGTGGAATGGTTAGCTGTTAAATTCATGCTCGGGTAGCAGGTAGGAGTGCTATTTTGACAGAACTCCATACCTGAAGTGAAAGGTGCAATCTGTCTGAGTCCATTAAGAAAAGAAGCAATGATCAGCTTTGGTGAATCTTTCTCAGGGTATGAGAAATTTGGAGCACAGACAAGATTTGCTCAATTAAGGAGACTATTTGCTGATTAAGGAGAATATTCCTTGGGAATCCATTAATACAAAACACCCCTGGGCTCTGGCCTTCCTGGGGATTGTTGTAAGCTCATAATTTTGCTTATGGTGGATTTTGCAGGATCTGATGCCGGGGGAATCTCAGCATCAACTGTGTTACAGATCACAGCGTCCCTGAGCTTCAGAAACTGCTGAGTCTGTTGTTGATACACAACAGCTTGGTGGCTAGAATTTCTGCCCTCAGTTCATGGACTGTTAGGTAGGTGGCTCTGTAGGAGAGTGGAAATGGAAAGATACACTTCCATTTTGTTCTTGTTTTAGGACCTGGAGGAAAAAATGAGCCAAGGAGAGTTGAGAAGACTGTAGCCAGGCACAGTGCTCTGCACAGGCAGTCCTTGCTGCACTGTGCCTGTTGGATGAGGCAAAATGCTGTAACCAGCGGAAGGCTTCCAGTCTCCCTACGAGCTGCAGATGGCAGCAATTCAACAACTAATTCTTTCTGCATGGGGCATTCCCTCCACTGCCCTGGGCACGTGGCTGTGTCTCGGAGCTGCAGTTTTAGAACACAAAACCTTCCAACACAGTGCAAGTTCCACATGCCCCCATCCCTCCTCCTCCCTTTTGTCTTCCCCCACCTCCCCACGTGGTGTGTTTCCCCTTCAGTAGTGGGAGGGGTCATGGGTTATTGCCAAGCTGAACCAATTTCCTGCACGTTGTGACAATGACAGCACAGAATAGACACAGCTAAGGACAATATTGCTGCCACTGTGACAAAGCTCCTCGTGAGCTGTGCAGACAGCTCAGCCTTGCTGCCTTGTGGTACTGCTGGGGGAACCCAATCTCTGAGCTCTTTCTTAGATGCTATTGTGGGTGTTATGAATGCTGCGGAAAGTGTTGAATCTGTTACAGTCCTGCTGAAGCTCTGTGGCACAGCCATGACATTAGGTAATACCTTTCCAGCTCAGAGACAGTGCTGGCATTGCTTTTAGGTGAATGAGACTCGGAGTGGTGTTCTCCTCAATAATTACATCATTATACAGTAATTCACCTCTTACCCCTCAGATGGTACATAAGTGGTACCTACATACCTGCTGATATTCCTGCACTCTTTTTCCAAAAATCTGCTCTGCAGGTTGCTATCTACCACATCTTAGCGGGGCAGTTTCTATTTCCCTGGAAAATTTCTGGGGAAGTGTGTAACGTGCCTTTTGGGCAGGAACTTCAGCTGCTGCACTTTGGCCCATGGAAGACAACCACCTGTTTGTTACTCAGGCAAGAACCACCTGCTCTGTGACTGGCAGTGCTGAGCAAGTGTTACAAAGAACTGATAACCAGGATAATATCATGGGTAAGCAAAGGGCAGAGGACACAGAGAACGCCTATTTTAAGAAAATCTCATTTCCCAATGAATGTAGATGGATTTCAGTGCTACCTTTGCTGGGCTGTCCTAGGAGAGTGTTTTTGATGCTACAGTTCACGAATAACCTCGTGGACAAGCAAAGCAGAAAAACGGGAAGTGAAATCAGAATGTTGTCATAAATAGAGGTAGATGGGAAAAGATAATGCAGAAAAAAAAGATCTTTGCCTTACTGCCGGTTAGAGCATTGTCTGTAATGAACAGAACGTGTCACAGAAAGAATACATGGTTGAAGTGCAGTAATAGTGAGAGAAAAGAAGAAAACAGAATTGAATCGGTACAAAATCGGGAGAGTGGGCATGTGAAATGCATAGGTAAGAATGCCAAGCAGAAATACGACATTTCATAGCCCCAACTGGCAATCCCTCTCCCAGTTGCATATCCAGACTGTGTGTTTACATTGAAACTTGCTCTCTCTTCCTAGCTGTCTTCCTCCAAACAAACCGCATGAAACCAGTCTTTCTTGATCTGAGCGTCTCCATGCTGGATATGCAACCTTGATCCTGTCTGGGACTTAGACCACCAGGCACTATGAAAGCAGTAACCCCTGAGCATTACTAGGGCTTTGCTGAGAGTTGTTTGCCTTGACCCTGGGAGTTGCCCATAGCAGAATCTCATCTTCCTCAGCCCTCAGGTCACATCAATCAGTGGAGAAACGCAGCTTCTGTGCTCCGTGCCATGACTGCCCACATGAGGCACTTGGCTGACACGGCACTCCTTCCACCGGGGCGGGCAGGTGGTCCCGTGGCTCTGAAACTCCTGCCTGTCAGCAAAAGGCAAATTAGCAGGAAGTCTGCCGGCGCGCTGGGGCAGTGTCATGTGGGAAGCAAGAGCATGTGATTGAAGAGGAAGGAAAGGAGCCAGTTACACTTTAATTCTCTCCTGTCAGCTGGTCTTCAGTTGCAGTATCATGCTTTGAAACGTGTCTGGAGACCAGAGAGCCACGTTTTATTATGTGTAATAAAAGTGTTTTGTTTGCAGCAATTAATCTGAAGTAAATCAATGAATTACAATTGGTCTATTTTATGTGAGTATTGAGTGCCTTGTTTCACAGAGGGTCTGGGATAGTCCTCCTCCTGCTCTGAAGGCTTTCACTGCACAAGCCAAGGATAAGCTCTGATAGATGCTTCTAAGGCCAAATCCATGGCTTGTACTGTGGCCCAGGTGCTGGAGGAGATGTTCACTTGTCCATTGTCAGCACAGAGGTCCCTTATGCAAGAAGAGGGATGAGGAGCGGCAGGGTTACAAAGAGATGCTCTTTTGAGATGCTGAACACGTGGCTAGGGACACTCAGGGATACCCAGAAGCTAACCCAAACCCTGCAGGCACAGGTAGCCCAGGAAGGAGCAGCTGTGTGGACACCAGTGGCAGGACATGAGCAAAGTCTGGCTTGATGGGGTAACTGGGAACTATCTCTTAAGGGGGTTAAGACTGCTTCAGTGAAACCTGGGCAGGTTGTTCACCCCTCCTTTCTTGCTTGACTTACAGCACTGTTTTAGGGAGCAGGTGGGGATGCATATGCATCCTTTTCTGGCACCTGTTTATTTGTGAAAAGCCATGGGTTAACTCTCTGGAGGGGCTGCTTGTGGCCATGCCCTGCTGCTGTCTGAGTAACAGTCTGAACTACAGTCAAAGTCTTTTTGCTTAGAGGAGTGCTTTGAAACATACTGTTTTTAATGGCACTGTGTTGCCAAGGGCTCTTTGTGGCTTGGTGAAGAGACCACTTCTTGCAGGGAGAGGAGCCACTCTGCAGGAAGAGGAGCTTACCTGAAGCACACACAGCCCTCTAAGTTTAGCTGGGGAAGTTTTTTTTGATCAGACCCCAAACCAGGGAAAGAGAAGGGGATTGCAGCTGAGGCTGCTAGTGTGCCCCTATTCCCTGCATGTGTGCTGCCTCCCAAAGGATGTGGGGGCTAATCCCAGGCCCTCCTCTTTCTGTCCCTTTTCTGTCTTTATTTCCCGTCCTCTGTCTGCGGTCCCTGTGCTGCCTGCAACAGTTGACAGGGCTGAGAAAGGCTGGTTGGACCATATTGTGGATGCCTCTGCCCTTACTAGTTTCAGGGAAAGCTGGTAAGGAACACAACACCGAGGAATGCCTTCCCAGGTGCCAGCCTGCTGTGGGAGAGCTGCTCTCAGCCCTCACCCACCCAGAACGAGCATGACGTGCTGGCATGTCAGAATGCATTTGGAGAACCCTAGCCCAGACAGGGTGGCTGACTGCAGCTGCAGGCAGGGCTACCACCTCCCCAGAAGTTATTCTGGAGAAATACCATCCTTGAAGGAACACTCGTGTCTCTTCTGCCCTTCGTCCCCCACCAGCTGATGGATCAGGGCTTCAGGGTTCAAAGGAAACGTTTTCAAGTCTCCAACCATGTTTCCCATCTCATGGTATTTCGCAAACTGGGAGGCTTTGGTGTTGACCTGTCTCTGTACAAGCAACTGGAGAAGCAGCTGGACATGGCACGTACTGAGGTGCCAGCATTTGAAAAGGATAGCACCAGGACAAAAAGGCTCAATGAGCTGTTAATGAGCCCAGTTGTGGGCTTCCCAGCACAAAGGAGACATGGACATACTGGAGAGAGTCCAGAAAGGACCATTAAGATGAGGAAGGATGATTGCTGCAGAGCCACAGTGTAGCAAACAGGAGGGGAAGGAGATTTCATTTCATAAAACCATTTGTGCTTGCAAGCACCAAATGCCTGGCTGTGGTGCACAATAAATCACTCCTGCTGCCAGGTGTGCATCAAGGCTCTGGCTCCAGCTACAAATGTGCCCCAGCCGGGCTCAGCTGCAGGGTCCCAGAGCCAGGGCCAGAGCCAGGGCCAGCCAGTGCTCTCAGAGCTGCTGCAGGGGTCACTGCCTCCTGGTGAGTCCTCCCAGCAGGTCTGAAAATGGCACCTCCTGCAGAGCCCCAGGCTCTCAGGTGCCTGTGTGTCTCTCCAAAGCCAGAGGAGCCCCGGCCCCACAGAGCCAAAGGCAAGGCAAGATTTGGTGCTGTAGGGGTTGTGCAGAGCTGCTCTCATGTTGGCTGTGGGGTCACCTGTAGCTCAGCATCCAGTGCTAGGGATTTGCTCCAGGGCCACCATGCAGCTCCCAGCCTTCCCAGCTGCCGGGGCCTTCACTGGGGCTCTGCAGTGCCCACATGCCCCAGTCCTGCCAGCACAGAAAAGCCCAGTTGCTGTGGCTGTACCCAGCAGACCTTTGCACCCACCCTCCCGCACTTGCTGAGCACCCTGTCCCTGCTTCCCACATCTCCCAGCAGTCGCCAAACCTGATTACCAGCATACCTGCCCTGAGTCCAGGAGCCTGTATATGGAGCTCCTCTAACATATGGAGAACCTTTCCCATCCCTCATGAGCAGGCAACGTCTTCTGGAGCAGAGGCAGATGTGTTTGGAGCACAGAGTGAAGCTGTCACATCTTCCAGCCCTAATCCTTGCAGGGAAACAATACTCCTGGGCCATGTTTTAGTCTCTCACAGTGGCTCAGGGTGATACTGAAATTGGCTGAAATAAATTTTTTAACACAATTTGAAGCATTAGAAAGCAAACGTTCTTTATCTGCAGGACACACAGAGGATATTTCTTCATTCTGTGCATGTTGTGAAGCTTTACAACAGGGTTTTTATCCGTCATAATCATACATATTCATTAAAATGTGTTTCTTATCTAATACATAAGCGTCACTTTCCTAGGACTAATTTGCACGCATCTGCCTACTATTGGAAGTCTTTTTATGGTCCTGGAGGTTCATCAGGAGGGGTCTCTGGTGGTCATATTTCCTGCATACTTCAATATTAAAGATTCCTCGAACTTTCTCTTTGGGCATGCGCTGTAGCTTCTTGTCACAATAACTTGCCAAAAAACCACTGTAGACCTCTTTATCTGTTTCTCCACTGATCCCAGCTACCTTTATTATCCTGTGTGCATACCTTTACATCCTTTTCTCTTTTTTGCCAGTTAGTTTTTAAGCCCTATTCAGCAGCTTCACGGGAACTGAAAATTTCTATTCTCTATGTTAGTTATCAAGGGGTAGCTGAACTTGGGTCAGAATGACGATGAGTCTGTTCTCTTTCTGGCACAGGGAGCAATGGCAGCTCCTTTTTCTTTTCCTGCTCTGCCTTGAGCTCTGATCCCCTCTGGGAGAGCTCTGGGAGCCGAATTAAGACGGGGCCTGCCCGACTGCCCTGCCCAGTTGCAGCCCAGGACCTCTCAGGAGACTAAAAATGCAAGCTCGTTGACAGCTAATTGCATGTAATTGAGAAACCAGTAAACTGCTTTGATTCTGGATGGTTTAAAGCCGTGTGAGGTGAACGCTGCTCCCCTGTGACAGGGAAGGATTGGGATTAGTGAGAAACTCTGGGGAAGGACAGCAGTCCAACCAGCATCCATTCATGGTGCAGTATTAGAGGCTGTGGTTACCCCAGGGAGAACATTCTCCTGGCCTGTAACCATGTTTATGCCCACTTTGGCTTGTCCCAGAGGACACCTTACCCTGCGTTTTGTTTTAACGCCAGCCAGCAGCAAAGCCCCACGCAGTTGCTCACTCCCACGCCAGTGGGATCAGGGAGAGAATCAGAAGGGTAAAAGCTGGAAAACTCGTGTGTTGAGATAAAGACAGTTTAGCAGGGAAAGCAAAAACCACACACACAAGCAAAGGGAAAGAAGGAGCAGTCCTTCCTATCAGTACAAGCTGGGGGGATGAACGGGTTGCAAACAGCCCAGCAGAGAAGGACCCGGAGATACCAGTAGATGAAAAATTAGATATGAGAAGCAATGTGCACTTACAGCCCAGGAAAACAGCTGTAGTCTGGGCTGCCCAAAGAGAATTTGTCTTCCTCTGGTAACCCATCTGAAAGTGACTGCGTCAGAGCTCAGCCTTGAGGTAAGACGACGGTATTAGGTGGGTGAGTAAACAACCTGAGAGCAGTGCAATCCCAGCCTGTCCCTCGGTGCGACATCCCTTCTCTCCAGCATGTCGACTGCCCCACACACCCGGGTGTCGGTGGCAAACTTGCCGAGGGTGCCCTGAATCCCACTGTTCATGTTGCCAACAAAGATGCTGGACAGCACATCCCCCAGCACTGACCCCTGCAGAACACCGTGTGTCTGATCATCTCGCAGCTGGAAAACTTGTTCAGAAGGATGCTGTGAGGGACAGTGAGCCTCACTAAAATCCAAAAGCTACATTCATTGCCTTCCCTTCATCCCCTAGGTGGGTGGCATCATCACAGAAGGACAGCACATTAATTAAACAGGACTCCCCCTACTGTGAATCTGTGATGGTTGTGCCTGATGAGTGCATTATCCTTTAAATGCCTTTCAGCAGCACTCAGTATGATCTTCCCTAAAACTTTTTTAGGTACTGAGGTTGGACTAAGAGGTCTGTAGTTCCCTAGGTCATCCTTCATGGCCTTGTAAACTGGAATAACACTGACTAGCTGCCACTCAGCATGCACCTCTCCAGACTCCCAAGGCCTTGAGAGGTGACTGAGAGGGGTCCTGCTGGAACATCCACCGTCTCCTTTGTCCTTCTGGGATGAAACCCATCTGGCCACACAAGACCTATGAACAGTCAGCTGCTACAGCTGGTCCCTGACAATTTCATTGACCACAAATGGAAAGTCACTTCCCACTGTCATGTTCCTCCCAACTCTAAGGACCAGACAACACAAGGTTTATTGTTACTATTAAAAACCGAGGCATAAAAAGCTTCAAATATGCTTACTTCTTCTTTATCCCTATTTGTCTGGGATACTTTTCAGTGCTTTAAAATGTGTGTGTTGAAAGGGTTTGCCAGTACACAGCCAACTCAGTGATACTACAAGGAAAGACAAAATTTTCATGTCAGTGTGAAATAATTCTGACATTCTTTAATGCATACTATCTTTCCACAGTACTGCAGAAAGTATATTTTGAAAAGTATATGTTTGAAAGTATATTTTGCTAAAAATGAGAAAGAAATATATACACTGATATTTTTTTGAGAGTCTAAAATTATTTTCTGTCTTTTAAAATGAAATAGTAGGCAGCTTAGCCACAGACAAATTCCTACTTTCATTGAGTTTCTTAATGAAAATGTCAAAAGAGAAAGAGCATTCGGTGCCAGTAAAACCAGGCGTTTCAAAATTTTATTTGTTTTTCAGGAAAAAAACCCCTTGAACATGAAAACTGAGCTCATGTAGCGCTGCTAAGACATTTTTCTAAATGTAAAATTGAAATACTTAAAATACGCACAGGTATGCAAGGTTTTCTTGACTCAGAATAAAAGGGGTCTTCCTTGCATGGCCCTCTGGAAATGGGTAGCCTTGAGGCAAACCAAACCAAGATAAACTCTGACTTCTTCAGTAAAAATGATTTCTCTTCTTAAGCCAGTGGGAAGTGTGACTTCTATTGAAAACAACCCACTTTGATACAGGATTCTTCAGTTCAGCTTTATTTAACATTCAACCCTTGTGTGGCAGGGACTAAAGGCTCTTCAGTGCATACACATGGCGTATTAGTGCCATTCAAATTACAGTCCTCAATGTCTTTGCTGAAGTGGTGATTCCACTTGGTTTTGATTTGTTTGGTTGGCTGTTTTTTTGTAGATGGTTGCAAAGAAGTCCAGATCTGCACCAAAACCTGTAAACTGTACACTAAAACAGAGTTCTCTCCTTTATCCCTATGTGCAAGTATGAAGTCAGAGCTTGTATTAGGAATTTTCTGTACAAAGAAATAGAGGATACTATGGCTGAACAAAAGCCTGGTCTCTGTGTATTGCATGCTGCCAGCTTCACACACAAACTTTGCAGAAATGCACCCTCTTTTGCAGAAGACTTATTGGATCCAAGTCAGGAGAAGGAAAGTGTCATTTCACCTCAAAACTAGCAGATGAAGGCTCAAACCCATTCTGACCCTACCAGCTGACTCCACCCACGCGTCTTCCTCAGCTGGCTTTCACGCTGAGACTGTGCTGAATGAGGAAAACCTTGTAACTTCCTGTTTTCTTCTTGATTTAACTCTTCTCTCCACTGCCTGTGCTGGAGGATGATTCTTCTTGGCAAAAACAGCCGAAGGCACACTCTGAGGCATTTAAAACCTGTTTTAAAAGACGAAAGGTGTTTCCTCCAGAGAGACGAATGTGGGAGCTGGATGCAAAAAAAAATATCTTCAGACCTTTAACAACCACAGTGCAGCAGCACTTCCCTCCAGTGTTAGACAGCAAAGTACTGGGGGCAAATTACATCTTTTTTTGGTGCATTATAGCAGCACCTGGTTATCCAGTAGTATTTACACAAGCATTATTTAGTTTTATCACAACTCTCTTCTCCACAGTAAATGATTTAAAACACTAGAGAGCACAGAGAATCTAGCTCAATAAGTTCATTTGTAATGGGAAATGCCCTAGGTACTAATATTGTCCAAATTTTAATGCTGCAAGTAACAGGTCCTGAAATGTCCTTACAGACAAACTCATGAGGTTGTTTGGATAGGTAGGCTAGGACACCTGAACTGCTAGACACTACGTGCTGTCATTAGATGTACTGAGTCCAAGTGGCAGCTGGATTCTAGTGCCATTCCCCAGGGACAGATGCTGAGCCCAATGTGCCTTAATGTTCTTATCAGCAACCAGAGCAATAGGATGGAACACGCCCTCAGAGAGTTTGCTGTCACTACAAAAAAAGGAGGGGACGAAGCAGAGGATGAGGAAAGATTAAGGGGCAGGCAGAGTCAGTCTTCTGAGGGACTGTGAGGTGCTGTAGAAATGCACCAGCATGAACTTCACAAAGATCAAGACAGCCTTCTGGGCATATCCAAACTGTGAAGTAACTCTGCAACGATTAGGACTGGACACCAACAGGCTGGGGATTGACTTTGCCAGAAAAGGAACCAGGATCCTGGGCTGAGTATCTTCCATCAGCATTGCGTGGCTTTGTGGTGATGAAGACCAGCCACGTGTTGAGGAACACGTTCAGTGAGGGTAGCTCGGGATGCAGGTGTAGTGGGAGCTGCAGTTTGAGTTCTGGGTGGGAGCCAAGGCAAGAGTTCAGGAACTGCCAGCCCTTGGCACAGCAAAAGACACAGGGAGGGACCTGTGGCACCACCTTTTGCCGCCCCTCAAACCATTTCTATATTTTATGGATAAAATACTGGGTTAGGCATAAGTTCCGGATATAGCTGAGTGCCTTCCAAAGAGAATTTTTGCCAGTGCTATGGGTTGTGATGGAACATTCCAAACATTCTGCAGTGACAAATTTAAGGCTTGTGGCCATTCAGATAAGTGCATGTGCGTATTTTTGCTTTTTCTTCTAATGCCCTATTCATCCCCTCTACTTGTCCTGAAGATTGTGGGTGATACAGTTACAAGTAATTTTCTCTCTATTCTCAAAGACTTACACAACTGATTGTTTATATTAGCCGTAAAATGAGCACCTCTGTCTGATTCAGTTGACTCTGGAACCCTGTATCTAGGTATACCTTTTTTTTAGCCAAGGCCTTTCCTTCTCCTCTCTTTTTGTTGGAAAGGCTACTGCCTAGCCTGATAGCTGATCTGCTATCACTAGCAAATGCTTACGCCCAGCCATCGGTGTCCGCAGAGTTTACTTGTAGTTGCTGAAAAGAGAAGTAGGCTCATCGTTAGTCACCCTAACTCTGAGCTTGGTCTGATACTTGAGAACTTCTGATATGTTGGAAAGACATTTTTGATTCTTTTTGCAGTGGCATAAATTCCTGGACCTGCCCATTTTTGGATGGAAATGAATGCCTGACCCAGTATTTTATATATAAAATATAGAAAGGGTTTGAGGAATGGATTAAGTATGCACAGTAGTATCATCCCAGCCCACTTGAAATACAAGTGAATGATATACAACCTGCAGTTGTCGTGTTAATCAAGATAATCTCACAAAAAATTCAAATTAGAACCTAAAAGGGAGGGACCATATGCTGGCTTACTGTGTTCTTACTTTGCTGTTAAAATTTTGGATTAGGAAAACTGGATATACCAGTGAAGGGGCCCTGTGAAACTGGAGCGACCCCTGTGACGGGGCTTCAGTCCCAGCAGTGACAGTCTTTGGTGGTGTGACTGCCAGAGTGCTCCTGCATGGTCAGATGGGAACATTTACTTAACACACACATTCCTCTGGACAAGACACACACTGACTCTATCAGGCAAACCCCCCTGCAGAAACCACAAAGACAGTACTGGAGCTGAAGCTTTGCATTTGAAAACACACGTGCAAAGAACTGGAATTTTTCAGCCTCTGTCAGAGAACTTAGTGCTGTCTACAGCTCCTGTATGGGCGTAGATTGAGAAGACGAGGCTGAAACTCCCCTCGGAAAGGCACAGTGAAACAACATGGCTCCAGCTGTAATGAGAAAAATGTTGATTGACAGTAGGAAAAATTTTCTTTCTGAGGATGGTGAAACACCAGAACAGGGTCCCAAAGAGGATGTGAAACTCCTATTTTATTAAAGCAGGCATTAGTACTTTTCTTTGTGCGTGTAGAACAAGAGCAAACCATCTACAGATATCTATAATGATCCCTAGTATTCCATTACTTTAGTGGGGTCTGCACGAAACACTTTCTGAGAAAAAAACCCATGACTTTTGTATGTACAAGGCACTTGCTAAATCCTTGATTATGTCACCAGTTCTTCTACAGGCATGAAATTCTACCTGATTTCAGCATGACTGCCCTTGTTCCTCAGTGCTCCAAATTCTCACATAGTAATACATATTCTGACTCTCAAATGTTCCACCAAAATGCTTGGTTTTTAAATATCTTCCCATTTTTTCACATCNTGCCGGCCCCGCACCCGCCTCTCCCTGCACCCGCCTGCCCCGCATCCTTCTCTTCCCCACCCTCCCATGGCCTCCGGCATGGCGCACGGGGAGCCGCGGGGCCGCGGGCCGGGGGCGCGGGGGGGGGG
>VZRS01005176.1:261234-340839 GCA_013398055.1 Ifrita kowaldi | reverse complement strand
TGTGTGTGTGTGTGTGTGAATACTCTGTATTGTTTTTATTCACAGAAAGAACCAAGCATATTAAAAAACCAGTATGAATTTGGTTGAACGTAGGTAGGAATTTTGGCCAATGAAAGTAAGTGTGCAAACTCTGTAAGAGCACGAGCAGTCTATTTTGATTTCTATAAATGACACTTCTCAGAGCACAAAATTCTAATTGAAAAATAGAAAGCCACAAAACATGCCCTGAAGACAAATTTTCTCCCCATTTTTGTATCAGGTAAGCGTTTTGCTCAGCCACGACCCTGAAGCCTCATCGAGGCTGCTGAGATTCCACAAATTAGTGCGTTTCCCAGCCCGGGCCCCGCACGGAGGCAGCTCCCACGGCACTGACTGCCCGGCACCCCGGCTGCGGATGCCCTNGCGGTGTCCATGCCGGGCGGCCGCTGGAGCTGTTCTGCGAGGACTGCGGGTGCTGCGTGTGCGCTCTGTGCCCGGCGCTGGGTGCGCACCGCGGGCACCGCGCCTGCCTCCTGCCCCACGCCGTCCGCCGCGCACAGGTGAGTGAGCGCCGGGCGCCGCGGAGAGAGGGTATAAACCGGGAGCTGAGCCAAGAACTTCCCGGTTTGGTTTTATGTCTTGCCGGTTTTCCCCTCGTTTCTGAATCTTGTGCCGCTGAGTTTTCTTTTGCCAGTGTATGATGGTGGCAGCTGTGAGTGTTAGTGAAGTGCCACAGTACCAAGCTGATCTTCAGCCTTGCTTTGCTTGCCTTATTTGCCACCTTGTGGAGTTCAAGGTTTGTAGGCTGTGTTGACCAGCAGAGCAAAGTTTCTGTACTTTCTGTACTTCAGCAAGTGCTTTGTAGACCCCGTACACACAGGGTCAGCCTGATGCTGCTGCACAAGGATGTGGTTCGTGCACGAAAGAGAAAGAGTTAATCAGTCACACCCAAGCGTCCACAAACAGGTATATAAATCAAGGGACAAGGAGGAAGTGGCTTTGACTTTTAGGTCACATGCAGCAGCATTTTATCCTCAGACCTTGTACGTGGAATCAGAGGAGTGTGCTTGCCCCAGAAAATGTGTTTTTATTGCCAGGCTGGAAGTACCTTTGACAGAAACATAGATGCCTCAGGGGAAGGGGAAAGGTAATTTCCATTTACCCCCACAGTTGTAGCTTGCTAGATCACAGTGACTGCCCATGCACAGTTCTCTGGTAACTCCTCTGAGATGGAAGCAGGGGTTGTTGTGGGTTAACACTGGTAGGCAGCTAAGCACAACACAGCTGCCTGCTTATTCTCCTCTCTTGGCCAGTGGGACAGGGGAAAAGAAGAGGAACACTAAAACCAAGAAAATTTATGGATAGAGACAAATGTAAGTTTAATAAGAGAAAGAGAAGTGGAGGGAAGAGAAAAACAATGAAAGTGATACAAAGGCAGACACCAGAGACTTCCTGAGCAAAGGACACCTAAACACCCCAGTTCCACTTTTGTTGCTGAACAAGATGTTATATGGTACAGAATACCTCTTTGGTTAGTAGGGGACATCTTCTGCTTGTGTCCCCTCCTAGCCTTTTGTGCACTTACAGCAGAGTCACATCACATGGGCTGCTGTGAGGAAAATTGCCTTCATCCCAGCCACAGCCAGCCCAGAGGGTCTTCCCAAAGATTTTTTTCTTCATCCCAGTGTAGCTGTCCACCGAATATCCTCAGGAAGCTTTGCAAGCTTGCCAATACTCCTGCCTGTGCTTTGTTTTACTTGGTGAGCCTGCCAGGAGGCTTGCTGGGGCCTGCATGTTGTGGTGCTGAACTTGGGAGACTTAAAATGCTGTTTCACAGAGGTTTGATGTTCAGAAGCTAGCTCGCTCTTTCTTCTCTTTCCTTTCTTTCTTTCTTTCTTTCTTTCTTTCTTTCTTTCTTTCTTTCTTTCTTTCTTTCTTTCTTTCTTTCTTTTTTTTTCTTCCTTCCTTCCTTCCTTCCTTTTCTCTCTTTTCTTCTTTTCTCTTTTCTTCTTTTCTTTTCTTTTCTTTTCTTTTCTTTTCTTTTCTTTTCTTTTCTTTTCTTTTCTTTTTTCTTTTCTTTTCTTTTTTTCCCTCTACAGTATCATAAAGTTCCTTCCCACTCCTTTTGTGATATGTTGGAGCACTGTTACTAGGTACTAGGAGGTTTCCTACAGAAAACACTAGGAAGAAACAGTTCCCACAGAACTTCCTGCTTGGAAGTTTACACAGATTGTGAGCTAGTACACAGGTCATGATAAACCCTTGTAGAATTTTATTGCACTTCATTTTAGAGAGCATTACAAGGGCAGAGGGCTGTGCACTAGGCTGCCACAAACAGCAGCACAGAGGTAAAACCATTTTAGACTCGTGAGCGATGCAGAGCACGGCTCCTGCCTGCTGGTGTGCTTTCATCCAAATCGTCCCTCTTGCTGGGGCAACTCACTACAGTGTTTGCTTTCCCTTCAGGCCCGGGCGGCAGTGTGTGGATGATGCAGGTATTGTGCAGTGGCAACCTGATCTGAGGCAAAGTAAAGTGCTCAAAGCCACAAGCTGTGCTGCTTCCCTGGGGGTCTGATGGACACAGGGAAGCACGTGCTGTTGGCAAAGAGTTGTCTCTGTGCCAAATCAGGAAGTGAGCAGAGTAGAAACCTATACTCCTATGTGATCCTCTATCCCTAGGCGGTATCTGCTGACATCTACCGGCTTAGGGCTGCAGAGATTTTAGGCACAAACTATCAATAGTTATAGCCTAAGAGATGGTATTTTGACTAGTGATTTTGTTTGCTGGGAGCAGTTATTCTGTACAGTCCTTGTGATGTGACATCAGCCAGCCAGCAGTTCTTCCACTGAGAATCTTCCGCCGCTCTTTCAGAAAATCCTAGCTGTGAGTGCTGAGAAGAGATGAGAACTGTTGTGTGAGGCCCATCAGCTGCTTTATCCCTGGAGCAGAGGTTGCTTAAAATCGTTGAGAACGACACTCCCCATGCTCTTGAATGCAGCACACAGGATCAGCATTCTTTGCGCTTGGTGTGTGTCCTGTGAGCCTGACTGGAGCTAGGAGTGTCATTTCAGAAATCCTTGCTTTTACAGTGTTTTCACTTGAATGAGTTAAGGCATCCAGGCAATCCCTAAAGGAAGGTTTTTGGAGTTGATTCCTCAGGGTAAATGACGGGTTGCTGGCAGGGTCTTCAATCGGTAGGAAGCAGTTCTTTCATGTACCTCTGTAGAGAAGGTAATGCTTAACGAGAAATGCTTGGGATTGACGTAAGTATTTGCACACGGTCACTGTTGTGAGGGCGTGAGTGTGCGAAGTGATGCGTGTTACTAGCAAAGAAGGAAGATTGGCTTTTTCTCTATGGTCTTTGTCAGCCTTTGAGGAAGGGAATGAGGTGTAGGCTGCAAAATAAACTAAGGAAGGCTGGTATCTGGTAGAAGTCCTGAATCTTCTAGTGGTGTAGAACTCTTCTGGTTCTTCAGGGACAAGACTGGAAAACTGTGGCTGTAATAAATAGCATGAGTATCTTGCTCTATGCAAGAACATTTTATCTGCTTGCATGGATGTATCCGTGCCAAGGTCCTTCTGGATGCAGAGCCCCTGGCTTTTGCTGGGAGCCCATTTTCTGCCTCTGTCATAATCAAATGACAAACTGCATGTGTTTTCTAAGGAGACACACGTCAGAAAAGCAAACTGTTGCTCATGAAGCAACACTTTATGCTCTGTTTGTCCATGCTGCAGAGTACAAATGCTGTGCTGCCCTGGGGCTGTTGCAGTGAACTGGTACATGTGCATGCAGATGCTTTTGACTGGGTCTCAGCTGCAGAAGAGGATGCTGATAGTGGGGCAGAGTTGACTGTATCCTTCATGGTACTAATGACAAAAATGCATCAGCAGGTACACCAAGACTGTTGAACCTGCTGGGCAGAGGGCAGCCAATTCCAGAGGGCTGCGGGTGAGAAGATGGAGCAAGACATAAGCAGAACATTGATTATGCTGTGCTGGGCACACCATAAGTATCACAGATAGTGTGATTGATCACCAGCCATCCTGACACAATTAGTCGTTGTAGACATTCAGACTACAGCATCACTGCAGTGATAGTGGGGTATCTGATTGGTCATTTGTACACTGGGAAGCATCCTGAAAATTCACTGAATTTTGATTCTAGATGGAGCCTCCCACTGATCCTCTGAATAAAAGTACTTACTTAGCTGCCCTTCAGCTACTAAATGTGTTAGAATGTTGTCCAGAAATGCACAGCACCACAGATTTAAAGATGAAAATGGTTTTTTTGCTTTGGGTTTCTCTGTGCCTTAAGAAGGTGTTGCTAATTTGCACAGCTCTCCAAATCTTAGCAGTATAACCACCAGGTGAAATGCTGAAATCCTTATGTTTCATCACTATACTGGCCTTAATATGCCTCATTGAAGGCCATTCATTTAAGAGTTGTACCTTCCAACTCAGAATATTCTATGATTCTATGATTCTGAAACTGAATATTTCAGTGATACACCCCTCTATATGGAAAACAAGCTGGATACTTATTTCTGTTTTTTACAGAGGTTGCTATGAAACAGTGTTTTATTTTGTTTCACTGCTGTATAGGAACTCATGGTATTGTGCTTGAAGAATCTAGAAGAGAGAAAAGAGCAAGAAGATGGCAACAGAAGGAACATAGTGCAGGCTGTAAATGACGTGAAGGTAAAGCGTGGTTTCCTTCTCCACTGCATGGTAATTTTCCAAGAGGAGATATTTTGTTTTCTCTGTAGCTATTCAAAGACCCAGACACCTACTGCTTCTCAGGAAAAGAGTGTAGCCCCTGTATCCATCACAATATATTACACTATCAAAGGGAGAGAAGAGGGAGAGTCTCCAAAGACCTGGACCTCACTCCTTGAGCAGTTTAACACCTCTGGAAGATCAAGGTTGAAATTTTTGTGCAGAGGAATAGCAGGTAGCCCCAGCTGCCTATGTTATTCTGGCCTCACTGATGCATCTTGCATTGCACTGAACTGCTTTATTGAATTGTCTGGATTCAGAGTTGAGTAAACACGAGAAGAGCTCTATTGATTCTGTCTCAAGAACGGGAATGTATGCTGAGCTGCACCTCATTTATAGAGCATGAAATTACTTTTGCTCTAAGGAGCATCTGCAAGCAGTTCTGTTATAGAAATGTCAGTAAGAGCTTGAGGGGGCTTTAGAGACTTGGTTTGATGTTACTTTGTTTTGGAGGCTTTCTCTTCCTACCAGGTACTTGTCTCTAGCTTGCTTTAAAAGGGGTCAAAGTCTTGCTACTGAAGGACCAGATTTGCTTCTTGTTGCAATTTGTACCCCGTTAACTCCAGCTGAAAACAGAATTTACTGCATAAATAGGCATCTTGGAATCTCCCTTCAAGCTTTTCCATCCAGACATCAGCAGGGAAACCGTGTCTCCCCTCTTTTAAGTGGTAGAGATGTTTCTGAAGAGATGCAGAAAATCAGTAGAATTCAACCAAAATGTAGCACTGATAGCCTGAA
This sequence comes from Ifrita kowaldi, assembly GCA_013398055.1. Taxonomy (NCBI): domain Eukaryota; kingdom Metazoa; phylum Chordata; class Aves; order Passeriformes; family Cinclosomatidae; genus Ifrita; species Ifrita kowaldi. Next base: position 335,345 of record VZRS01005176.1, on the reverse strand, counting down.
AGAGAAATGTCTGAAATGTTTATGGTCGGTTGAGCAGGGGGGAGACACTCTTCTGCTTCATCTATAGGCACATGCTGATAGGATCAAACGGCAGCTGTCAGAAAAAGTGACTGAGCTTCAGTTACTTCTTCGGGAAGAAGAGAGTTTGGCAAAAAACTTCATTGATGAAAAGACTCAGCAAGCCCTGGGAGCACATGATCAGCAGTTGGAGTCCTGTCAAGAACAGCTCGCAGCCCTAGAGACCTTCACACTTCGAATCAGACAAATACAACAGGACAGGGATCCTATTAATTTGCTGGAGGTGGTATTGTATGGTCTCTTTCTACCTCTTACCCTGATAGTCCTTGGTAAATTTCTCTAATGATCTCTTCTACAGATCCTTCTGTATGTAAGCAGCATCTTTCTAACTGCTTTTTAATTTGCTTTGTGGTGGTGTTTTGGTGAACAAATTTGGTTCCTGATTTTTGAGCTATGAGGTGTTCCTGCTATGGCATTGATTTCAGGTCTGTATGAAATTCATGTTAATTTTAAACAAATATGGAAAAGACAGATATGTGTCTTTTAATCTTGAAGACAAATGCTGTATCAAGTCTCTCCTTGTCCAGTGTAATATGAAGGTCTGAGAAAAGGCAGGCCTTAGGAAACCTCGGGAGGAAAGTTAAAATGTGTAATTTCTTTAATTGCAAGAAATCCTAATCATCATAAGCAATAGCCATCACTTCATTGGAGGGGGCAGCGCTTCACTTTTTGCCTACAGATAAACATCAGCTTCTCTCTCCTAATGATCTTCACCTTCCTTTGGAAGGGTGGTTATGCCCTGACACAAGCCAAAAGATGCCATTCATTACAGGATGATGCCTCTGGTGCATTTTTGCATCCTTGCAATGTGGCAGACTTGAGTTTCCATTGCTGTGATATGGCCTGGCATTCTGCTGTGTGTGCTAGCAACACACCTCCACACAGGAGCTGCTCTTCCTGTGCGGGAGGTTGGATTTTATTCTTCAGATTTCTTTTAAAACTTAGTGGTGTGACTTCGCCATTGATGAGACTTCCCACAATGGGTCCTGGCCAGGCTAAACTCATTTCCATCCTGGAGGGATCTCTTTTAACCATGGCCATTGGGTTCTGCATGTCTGGGGTGGCCACTGGCTCCACTGGCAGGAGGAGGTAATGGGCAGGCTAATGAGCTAAAAGGAAGGCTGAACTCAGCAAAGCTTGTCTGTTATGGCCCATAGGTTTACCTAGTGTTGAAGCTGTCCTTGCTCCGTGGTGTATGGGAGCTGGGAGGGAAGAGTCCTTTCATGTCACACTCTCTGCTAATTACAGCATTTGGCTTTCTGCCCTCAGAAGTACACAGCAATTGAGAAGGAAATTAAGGAATCCAGGCACCTGTCAGAAGAGTGGCATCCAATACCTCTCTCGTTTGAACACTTACTTAACCATTATAAACACTTCATCAGAGTTATTCAGTCCATTCTGCAGAAACCATTGGAAGCCCGGCTTAAAGAAGGTACCTGGGAGAGTGCTCTGGATTTTGCTTTCTTCTGCTCTCTTTGCAAATAAAGTGTGCTTTGTAAGTAAGAACAGGACTTTTAACCCAATCATCTGGAGAAACAAAAGTGTTTGAGACATGGGTATTATTTTCTGACAGCATGGGTGTAATGCTGCTATAGCAGTTGTGATTTAGGAATGTAAGAGGTTTCAACACTGAAAATGATCTTTGGTTTCTCTGCTGCTTCTTTCCCCCCCAGTTCTATCAGATACTTCAATACAATTTACTGTAGTACATCACACCTACAGAATGTATCTATTCCCTGAGTTACTGTTGGGTGTAAGAGCTCTGGCATTGGGGTACCTCTAAAATTTGAAAGCTTTTTCTAATTTATGTACCTGGTGAACTGCCTCAATCTGAAAAAATTAGATGATTTTTGGTACTGTAAAGATGAGCTAACATGTTTTATTTAGAAATCCTTTTGCCTTTGAGCTATTATTTCATCCTTAAGTGACCTCTGTCATGATTAAGGCAAGTTGTTTTTCCTAATGGGACACAGAGCCACAAAGCTAAATAACCATGGGGAAACCCTGCTGCTCTCTGAATGAGCAGGCAACACTGGCCATCACATTTCACCCAGCTGCCTTTTAATAATCCCTTATCTGAGAATTGCCACCGAGAAGAGAGTAGCAGGTTGCTGGGGCAAATGGTCACACCTGATCTGAAAGGCCACTGCAGGATGTGTGTAGGATTGCTAGAAAGGATTGTGGAGGTGCTCTGCAGCAAGCATCTGCAGCTACCTTCAGCTGCCTGACTATTTTCATCTGATAGGGGCTACTTTTTAAGGAATCAGGTGTGATTACCTGGAGTTCTTCTCAGTTGTGTAGTTCTTTGGCAACACTAGTCCAGCATCTCCATGCTATCCAAAGAACGTAACGTTAAAAGCATACGGAGTGAGTAGCCCCTCCCCAGAAAAAGTAACATAGTTTGTCCATGAAGTTGGAAAATGATAGTTGAAAACCAGGCAGACTCCCTAAACTGTCCCTTTTCATATCTGCCCAGATGTTTTCAGTAGCCTGGATCCCACTGCAAAGAAGGAGCCTGGGACAGTGCTGAAAACCATGACTCCTGTTGATCGGTTGCTTTTCTTAAAACGTAAGTACGATTATGCTAGAGTCCTAGAATCTCCTGAGCTGGAATGGACCCACAAAAATCACTAAGGTCCAACTTCTGGCCCTGCACAGGACCATGTGTCTGAGAGTGTTGTCCAAGCGCTTCTTGAACACTGTCAGGCTTGGTGCTGTGACCACATCCCTGGGGAGCCTGTTCCAGTGCCCAACGACCCTCTGGGAACATTTTCCTGATATCTATCCTAAACCTTGCCTGACAGAACTTTAGACCATTCCCTCCAGTCCTGTCACTGTCACCACAGAGCAGAGATCAGTGCCTGCCCCTCCTCTCCCCCGCACAAGGAAGTTGTAACTGCAATGAGGTCTCCCCTCAGTCTCCTCCAGGCTGAACAGACCAAGTGACCGTAACTCTCTGTGTATGGCTTCTCCTCATCCCAACACCGTAAGCGATCCAGATTAGGAATGTGTGGAGGCATCAGTGTTGGTGCCCTGCTATGATTCCCTCGGCTTACCTTTTGCAGTCCCTATGTAGTCTCCAGAGCTGTAGGCTGTGGCTCTCTGAATCCTAACCTTAACCCAAATGGCAGCTTGGTGCTGCAGCTGAGGTACCCATCACATTAGTGGCCTTAATTAGAAAGGTGTGGAGGCAGCAATGTTGGTGCACTACTTTATGTACTTGGTATACATTTTCCAGCCCCAGTGTCCCTGGAGCTGTAGGCTCTGTTGCTAGCTGAACTCCATCCCTACCTAATGTAACATTGGTGCTGCAACTGGCATCCCCATCACAATGCATGACCCAGATTTGAAAAGTGTAGAGTCAGCAATGCTGGGGCCCTGCCTTGCTCAGACTAGAATGCCTTTTCCAGACCCAGTGTCCTTGGACCTGTGGGATTTCTGTCTGAGCCCTAACCCTAAGCATAAAGCAACCTCGGTGCTGTGGCTGAGCTCCCCATCACCTTGGTTGACCCAGGTGTGGAGGCAGCAATGTTAGTACCCTGCTGTGATCCTCCTGGCATGCCTTTTCCAGCCTGTGTTCCTGGGACTGCAGGCTTTCTGACTGTCCCAAGACACTGCCAGCTCTGGGCTCTTTTGCAGGTGTTTTGTAACTTGGACTTCTTCCAAGGGTCATGATAAATGTAGCAAGCATGTTTATGGCTTTGACTGCAGATGCAAGATCACCAACCTGGGAATATGACAGCATTCACCCAAAACTGAAACTGTCTGATGACCGTCTTGAAGTAAGCTGTAGCTGGAGGAGAATATTTTACCCCTGTGGTCCCCAGAGATTCGATCAATTATGGCAAGTGCTAAGCAGAGACGGATTCCTTTCTGGGAGCCATTACTGGGAAGTCGACCTGCTTCATGCTGGAGCAGGATGGTGGATTGGCGCAGCCTACCCTACCATTGGCAGGAAAGGAGATTCTGAAGCCTGTCGACTGGGCTGGAACAGAGCATCTTGGTGCCTTAAGAAGTTTGATTTTGAATACTGGGCATTTCACAAGGGAGAGAGAATCCCCATCCCGATAGAAGAGGATCCTGATTGCATTGGCATTTTTCTAGATTACGAAGCAGGAATCCTTTCCTTCTACAATGTTAGCGATGGCATGTCTCATTTGCACACATTCCGCTGCAAGTTCACAGAACCAGTTTATCCAGCCCTGAGACTCTGGGAAGGGTCCATTAGAACATGCAAACTAACGTAAGAAACAAAGCAAAATAAAGCCTACTATTTCATGCTTTTTCTGTGAATGCCACTTCAGCAATTCTCTACATGAATTCATCTCTGTTGTATCAAAGCTGTAATTATGATGCTTTTACAAGGCAAAATAAGTTCAAGAAAAGCAACTGTGATTTTTAATGTGTATGTATTTTTCAATGAGGAAAGGTGATCTCGCTTTTATAAATGATGTTGATGTACCACTTGAAGTGCCATATGTACTATTTCTGTAGTTCTTTCAACTTGTAACAGTAAGTTCAAGAAAACCAACTGTAATTTTCAATGTATATGTATTTTTGAATGGGGGGAGGTGATCTGACTTTTATAAATGGCATTGATGTACCACCCGAAGTGCTATATGTAATACTTTCCAACTTGCAAAATGGAAGAAGTCTGGTTGAAAGAAAGATATTACAACTCAGACTGGAACCTGGATATTGACTTTTAGAAAAGCTTTTTTTTAAGGAACTCACTTCCCTTCTCAGCCTGGAGAGGCTGCAGTTGTGTATGGCAACAGGTTTAGTTTGGTTCAAGCTTCAAGATTACATACTGCATATTGTTATCATTGACCACATCAGATTTGGATAATAAATGCACTAAGTGAATTAGCGCATATTTAAGTGTAATCCTGGAAAAATCAAAGACTGGCACTGACTGTTAGAAAGGTCCCTTCTGAAGTGGGAGCTTCTGTGGTCACATTTCATAGCCATTAGCTGGTCTTACATGTAACAGAAACTCTGAATTGGACTTCTGGGTGGCCCTATTCTTCCCATTGAATGGAAGCATGAGAAATAGCTGTGTACAGCCCTAACAGACAATGAAATGTCTGCAGGGCTCACAGGTGCAATAAAAACACTAGGCCAGTGGTGCTTTTGTGCCCCATTTATTTTTGTGTCCAATCTGCAACGTTCACATAAAACTAGGAGACACACCTTGCAAGTTTCTGTATATGGATATTTCTCCCCCCACCAATATATTAATTAAAGTCCCGGAAATTTCTGGAGCCTTTGCTTTGCAGCAGTCTCCAGGACCAGCCCTGTTAGAGTGAAAAACCACTGCTACTTGAAACTGGCCAGGTAACCTTACAGTGTTCAAATGATAAAGGCCCTGGAATCATCACCAGTGCTGGCAAAGGCAAGGTCTGACCATAGCCTGAAATGCAGAAACAAGAGCTTGTTTTATAAGCTGAATTTATTTTTCAAATTTGAAATAAAAAAACCCCAAAACCTTTTAACAATTGAGTAGTTTTTTTAATGTAAGGCAAGCATACTGCATCAGTCACAGCTCACATATGGTCAAGTATATGACTCAACCTCTGCTTCCCCTTTTAAAGATATGAATACAGTTTCCTCAGAATTGCACAAGAGTAAACATTTTGAAAGTACACAGCTCATAGGTACAAAAGCACTCACCACCAAATTTAAGATACTTCACCAACTCATGACCAAAAGGTAGCAAGTTCCAAATAACCATCACTAGCAAATGATTCCACCACACAGAAAAAGCAGATGAATTATACCAAAGCAGTTCTGTGCAAACAAGGTAGTTGAAGAATGACTGGTTTGCAGCAGCTGCTGCTGCTGTATGGTTCGCTTCTGGTCCAAGGGAAAAGCAGCAGGCGATAGGAGTGGGATTGCATTTCTTACTTGAAAAGTGAGAAGCTGGGATGCAAGAGTAGAGCACACAAAAGGTGGACTGACCATCATGCTGAAGCATAATGGTGTGATGTAGTCAGGCAGTCAGCCTCAGCCATCTCTCACACCAGTGTTGAAAGAAAAAACCCCAACGTAGAGGATTTGCTGGTTAGAATAACAAAAAAAAAAGCTGCTCAGGCTTCACCAGCATTTGGCCTCCTACCTGAGAAGTTGCCCCCCAGGTCCAAACAGAGGCATCCAAATGCTCTGCAGAATTGACTTAATGTTCCAGACTTCACTCAACTCGCAATAGATGCTTTTCACAATTTCTGAAGCATAGGTTAGGCTTATTTCCTCTGATCCATCTCAGATCTACTCTTCTTCCCTGCTCAATTTCTCTGGCCTGCCCTTTTGCCTTTCAGTTCACAAAAGGCTCTCTTGCTCCTTAAATGGGATCTTTCTAAATATCCAGTATGCTTCCTTTCCTGGTACTGTCTCTTGAGAGCCTAGCTTTCTCAAGAAGCCCATTTTCCCACAGAGTGCAGACTCCTGCAACCCATTGCTTTATCATGACACTTGTAAGGCTTTCATCTTAAAAAAAATCCACCCAGGTTGCATTTGTAATTTTCTGTTCAGTGTATGTAAACTTTCACTTCTCTGTATTCAACTCCAACCGAAGTCCTGCTATCACAGCGGTGTGAGGCAAGTGGCAGAAAAGAGAGGAATATCAAAAGATACAGAGCTAGAACAATTCAAAGTGTAGACAAAATTCTCATGATTTACTGTATTCTTAACAGAAAAGGGAAACTGGAAAGCGGCAGACGGTGGTCTCATATTTGGCAAAACTCCAAACTGATCCAGGTTAAGTGGAATGGAGAAGAGAGGATCATGGTATTTTCTAGGCACAATACTATACAGTTTCTAATAAAATCTTCATAATTTATATCCCCTTGTTTCTGAAATGTCCTGCTAATGAGAACCTGAAAATTCTAACCTGTTTGCATCCTCATAATTACACCCCCTTCTTCAAATCTACCATGCTGCTATACTTAAACATGTTGTGCAGTAGTACATTGAGAAATATGGAGTGGAGTGCTTTGGTTTAGCACTTCACTTTTTTTACATGATTTTCCACTACTTGCTCAGTGATGGTTTCATCTTCTTCAATACTTCTTTTAACCTTCTGGCCCACCAGACCGAAGATGGACTCTGGAGGAAATCCCTTAGGCTCTCCCACCTTCACTGTCAGCATGTCAAGTGTCAATACTGCACCTTCAGGAATTGCCACTTTCGCCACTACCGACTTTCCCAGCTACAGGGGAGGGGGGGAAAAAAATGTTTAAGTTAAACACATTACTAGGCTTAGTATAACAAAAGAACGTAAAAAATATTTTGCAGTTATTTGAGAACAGGTTGTGTAGAACTGCCCTCTCCACTACTTATTCCAAATGAAGATCGAGTTAGCATGGAAACTTGCACTGTAACCAGGCTGCCAGGAACACGCAGATGTTTTCTGAAACTGGACAGTGGCTCACTGAAATTTTTCAGAATCACACGGAGAGAATCTGATTAGAATGACTGGTATTTCAGCTCAGTGTAAAAGCAGCTCATATACAATCATAGGGACATGTTATTCCTACTACTATTACCAAATACCTGGCACTGGTGAGGTCACAGCTCGAGTCCTGTGTTCAGTTCTGGGCTCCTCACTACACAAAGGACATTGAGGTGCTGGAGCAAATCCAGAGAAGGGCCACAAAGCTGGTGAAGGGTGTGGAGCTCAAGTCCCATGAGGAGGGGCTAAGGGAGCTGGGGCTGTTTAGCCTGCAGAAAAGGAGGCTCCAAGAGGACCTTATCACTCTCTACAACTCCCTGAAAGGAGTCTGTAGCCAGATGGGAGTTGGTTTCTCCTCCCATGTAGCAAGTGACAGAACAAGACGAAACGGCCTCTAGCTGTGCCAGGGGAGGATTAGACTGGATATTAGGAAAAATTTCTTGTCAAAAAGAGTTATCAAGCACTCAAACACTCTAGAACATGGAAGCGGTTATGATCCCTGGAGTTATTTAAAACATGTGTAGACATGGCACTTAGTGCATACATCAGCGGTTGGACTTGGCAGTGTTAGGTTAGCGGTTGGACTGAATGACCTTATGGGTCTTTTCCAACCTAAATGATTCCATGTTTCTACTCAACTTAGTTAACCCCTGGATAATAAACATAAAACTCTATTATAATCAAAACAGCCAACATTATGCAGTGAGAAATTTTTTAAGTGCAGAGGCAGAAACACTACTGCAATAAACGATTCGCAAGCTATTTTTTCTGAATATACAGTTATTAGCTATGGATCTAAACTAGCTGCAGGTTTACACAAACCAAAATCAGAAGTTACCTTTTCATTGCAAGCCATTTCACAGGGCAAGAGCTGTTTGATTGGAGAACCCATTGCTTTTTCCACAGTACGGATGGCTTTCACTAGCTCCGCCAGTTCATTTGGCTCCAGAGATGCTTGGTGGTCGCTTCCTTTCCATGTTTTGTCGAGAGTCACGTGACGTTCCAGTACTTTAGCACCCATAGCAACAGCTGCCACTGAAATGGCTATGCCAGTTTCATGCCCCGAATAGCCAATGGGGATATCAGGAAAAGCCGACTGATATGCCTTGAATCATGACAGAGTGGGTCTGAATTACCAAGGTAGAAGTTTCAAAGACAAAGCAAATTTTACAGTGATAACTGCAATGGACAAATACTGTGCCATAAAACAAGCAGTTGGTTATGCAGAGAATGCAACTTCTTAAATTCAATAAGTCACACTGCATTACCAATCACCACGTTCCAAATTTGACTAATATTATCAATACTGACAAGAAAAAGGAAGCATATTCTCTTCTACAGCTTATGTTTCTCCTTTTAATTCAGTTCTACTATTCCAGGTCTTTGAAGCCTGTATCAGTGTAACAGTAATAGTATCCTATTTTCATCCAACAACCCAGTGGATTGGTTAAACCTAGTCTGTATCCAAAACAGATTTCTTCAACATTGTATTTAAAATCTGAAGAAATCTTTCAATCCGTACATAGAAGACAGTCACCAAATCATGAGGCAATGAAAGGCAGCCATGTGGCATTCTATTAAAAATAATACACTATGTGTGCATAAATCTAAGGTAGTGCTTGAACACTGGTCAGTTTGGGAAAACTTTCTTAGATCAGTATTTGGTGTATTCAAGTAATATTTCCAATGAAGGAAACTATACTTGGGTATAACCAATTTTCTTCATTGCTCTGATAGTCACACGAAGCTTTTTTAACACAAGTTTCTGGTCTAGCTCCCTATTTAGAACTACGTTCTCACCTCACAACCTTCTTAACGGTAACAGTCTACATGACTTTTCTTTGCACTACAGAGCACAGGGTTAAACTCTTAACCACACGTCATGTTTTTCTCTGTTGAACTGTGAATACTCCAGCAATATCCTTTATCCTATTCCTCAAAGATGAGTTCAGCTGAAAAAAACCCAGTGGATATTTTTACTTCAATGCTTGCATTGTGAATTAGAGGAACAAGAGACATCTTGTAACTTCTCAGAAATGAATTCCAACATGCCTAAGATCTGGAAGTGTTTCTCAGTGAAAGGGCACAGCCGTTCTCTGCTACCCTACCCATGGCATGCTCTGGGTTACTCACTGACCGATATAACACGGAGATTGACATCCTCTGGCTGAAGCGGGTAGGCACTGGTGCACTGCAGGAAGCAGAAGTTTGGATTGATGGGCTTCACAATCTGATAAACTTGATGCATTGTGTTCATCGACTGCATCCCGCTGGAAATCACCATTGGGCGACCTGGCCATTATGCACAAGTTTTGTGTTAGGTCTACAAGAAAGCTACCCAATATTAAATTAAATTCTTTACATACAGTAATTCAGTAAAACTAGAAAAGAATGCTGGGTAAACCCTTTCTTTTCCAAGTCTGAGGGTGAGTTTCTTTTAAAGAAACTTCAGATTTTTTTCCCAAAAATCAATTGGAGGAAAAATCTAGTAACTGAGCTACAGAGAAATGGTGATATTCACCAAGATGGCTCAAAGAAAATGCTTACCTTTCTTTGCAGTCTTTTCCAAATATGGAAAATTATTTGTATCTCCCGATCCTACTTTGAAAAATGGAACATCCAGTTCATGTAGAAATTCCACAGCCATCTACAAGGAAAAAAATCAGTGTTTTAACACTCCACTTCAGCGAGATCAAAGGATAAAGAACTGCTGTGCTTGGAAATAAACAACCTTTCAAAACAGCGAACCCAAAACTTAACTAACAGGTAGATATTATGGACATCTCCCCAAAAACCACTCCTGAAGTAACATTTGCTATTATGACAGTATTAGTTTCTGATTTCCCTCCAGCTGAAGTGCAATTATGGTGCCCTCTTTCATACTTCTACTATTTTTGCACAGGTTTTTGACTGGGATCACTGTTTCAAGGCAGTCTCTGGCGTCCCACTACAGCTGGTCATACCAGTTGTACATTCTGCTGCTTAGTACAAGTGAGCTCCACCTCAGCTTAAAGACAAACTTGTGTATCACAGCATTCTTGCTTTCTTTTGTTTTTTTAAACAGTATCAGGGAGAGCAACTACCTGCAGATGGGAGTTTGCCTGTTGAAAAAGAAATGTGCTACAAGCATGCACACAGTCTTCCTGCCACACACGTCCTGCAGTTCAGAAATATTAAACCACACAGTGTTTAAAACTACAGGCAGTAGAATAGATTCGTCACACTGAAAACCTGTATGAGTATATTAAATAAGCACTAGGAAAAAAACCAAAAGTGCCCAAAAAGGGAAATCCAAAATAAGTCTGCTTTTAGAAGATATACCAGACAAGAAAATATACCAAAGCAAAGACTATAAAACCATTTATTCAAATGCCAATTATACTCTGCCTTTGTCTAAAAATATGTGTGCTATATTGAAGAAAATTCAAGCATTATTAGAGGCTCTCTCAAAATGGGTATTACATCAGTAAGAGGCCTTTTAAAATTTAGTACTTTATTGGAAGAAAATTTAAATTCCAAACCTATCACAGGCAAGAGTTTATTTAAATCCTCCATTCACCTCTGGGGAAAATAACGAATAGTTACCTTTGTCCCCTGTCAACCACCCACAAACACTTTTAATTTCTTCAGCACTTTTTCCTTGTTGCAGTTAAATTTACTTAGTGCCAGAGGAAGAATGCTAACGTCCAGAAGAGAATCACATCTCACTCAGTCTAATTTTTCCATCATCAGTATGATGGAGATTCAATTTCTTGTACCTAGGATGTGTAACATCTCTTTAATATAGTTTATTCACTATTTAACATAGTTTATTCAGATGCATTGTGCATAAAGACAATGAGTACTCTACATTAAAAAGGCACAGATCTTATCCCAGGAGATGGCAAAAAATTAAGTATGACAGGTAGACCTTGTATCTAAAACCACTCTTCATTAGGTAAACATCTCTTGAAAACTAGCAGCTTTTCTTTAAGAGATTCAAGGACCAGGAAGCAATTTAAAATAACAGGAATGGCATTAAAAGGAGTGGTTCAGTGAGATCCTGCTTTGTCTCCAGTACACACTGGAACAGAATAGATAACGAAGTTATTCATAGCCTTTGTGTTTTATTTCACACATCACTTCATTAATTTCCTCATATAGTTAAACACACAATTTAACCTCTTTGACATAGCTGGACTTCTGAAGATTATGTTAAATTTACAGAAGTTAATGTATTCTCAAAAATTTATTATGTTAATTTATGCAGTATTTTCTTTGAGTTCCAAACCCCTGTCTTGCAAAAATGCCACCAGAAATCTTAGGAGCTGTGTAACGTAATTACTGCTCAAAGAAGAAGACACAAACATGTATCAGCTCTGTTAATTAGCTGATGAAGCCACATACAAAGAAGCATAGCAGAGAAAAAGAGGGATCTCAGCAGCAGAAAGTGGTCTTAGCTGCTGCCTGTGAAAGGTTTTCTGTGTTGCACTACAGCCTTTAGAAACCAGAGGTTTTAACGTCAAAGAAGGAACGTGGCGGGGGGGTTTCTCCCCAAAGGCACATGGGTCTTTAAGATCCCAGATGCAGAAGTCCAAGACTCCTGGGTTCATCTACTCCTTTCTTAAAGGAGTGCATGTTGTTAAGCAGGTCTTCTAGCCTTGAAGATAGCACTAAAAGAAACATCACCACACTGTCTTTTCACAGACCTGTTTTGGAATCCATGGCACTGATATATTGCTATATACACAAAGCGTATTTGTCTATCATCAGATTAAGTGGGAGAACAAATTATAAGAAGAATAACACTGATATATCAGTAATTCCTCTGACTGCAAGAATGAGACACGGAATAGATCACCTTCAGGACTAAGTAAATCACATCCTTGTCCCATCCTGGATATGTCTACTTGCAGAAAGCCAGGGACATTGCTGTGCTGGCCATATGCAAGGGTGGCTAGCTTTCTTCTCATACGGTCTCTTTCAGTTTGGCTCTTTGTATTTTCTAGGCCACAAAGAAAAGTAAAATAATCTATAATCTCTTACCTGTACTGAAGTTCAAGCGTTACCTGACCTTTCCAGCTTACACATTTCAATTTCATATTGCATTTGTTAATACTGTCACTATCATCACTCAGAGGTAGGCAACATGCAACAGTTACAAGAATACATGTCTTAAGGGGAACAGCAGCAGGAGTTTCATGGAGTTGTGAAGTTGGTGACTGACTGTTCAAGAGCCCACTGGCAAAAATCAGTACATGATTCAGGAGTAACAGGGCAAGATGCTGAGCCTCTCCACGAGATTAGTAAAAAAATAGGGGCATAAACATTTCTGCTGCTTAGAAACACCACAGGGGTCCAGTAAACAACAAGGAACGAGGGAAAAAAAGAGGGAAATATCAGGGATTAGAAGCAAGGAATCTGGTTTAAATACAGAAGGCAGTTTGATATGCTTGAAACCAACACTGGAGAGCAGTCTGATTGCCATCCTGATCTACACTCCCAAAGCCTCAATTGTTTACAGAGGTCAAAATGAAGACTTGTCCCTAATATTACCCAATAGACACAATAGCCAGACTCCCCTTGTCATTCCAGTGTGGCTTACATACCTCATCCATGCCAGAAGCTGTGAAGAAAATGCCAATCTCCTCTGCATACTTCTTTAGCTCTCTATATTGGTCATGACTGAACTCCAAGTGGCGCTTGTGTTCCCCATAGGTCTTTCCCCAGGAGTGTTTAGAGGTGTAGGGCCTTTCTAAGGCTTTCTTGTTGAATTTGTACTCCAGTTCACTCTTCTGGAACTTCGCACAGTCTGCTCCGCACTCCTGAAAAACAAGCTGGTGCACACTAAGTGGAAGTGCCAGTGAAACTGCACTCATCCTAAGTCTGAATGCAAGGAGTGAGGAACTGATGTGCTCATCTCTTGTGGAGTTTTCACATTATCAGCACACCAGTCACAGAAACGGTAATGAACACAGAGTGACTGTGAACCTACACACACACGAACCCTTTTATTCCGAAGTGCCTTTACATTTCATAGAGCAGCAGTCTAGAGAGAAATCATAGTAAACCTACAAAACGACTTAATCTCTTGCCAAGCATGCAGCTTATTCAGGAGTTGACTTCTGTGGTGTTTTTCCCAGATTAGCTGTCACTGATAATTTTACATTAAAAAAGGACACAGGATTCTGTGGAACAAGGAGTACGAATCTGAAATTCCTAGAATCATCAAGGCTGGAAGAAACTTTTAAGATCATCCAGTCCAACTATCCACCCAGCACCACCACTGTAACCCCTAAACCACATAACCAGCATCAGACACCGCTTGAACACCTCCAGGAATAATTCATCTGAAGTCACATGAACAGTGAAGATATAGCCTCATTAGAGCACTCTGCACTTACACCCCAGTCACGGAACTAAATACACCATGGCCCGAGCTGTGATGATGTGCAGTTTTCTATCTAATGGATATAACATCGAATTTCAAAGCAGCTTGGCTGTCTTACTGGATGACACAAGTGTTATTGCAGTAAAGCCCTGATGTCAACCAAGTCGAACTGGAGGTTCATTAGAGATGGTTCGGCAGCTGCCTGATACTTCCCAAATTCCCCGTGAGCTCCTGCTCCACCTGCGGGGCTGCAGCCATGAGACGAGATCAGAGAAACAATTACGCTGGAAAAGACCTCTGAGATTATCGAGTCCTTGAGGTGACTGAACACCACTTTGTCAAACAGATCATGGCACCAAGTGCCACGTCCAGTCTTTCCTTAAACACCTCCAGCGACAGCGACTCCACTTCCTCCCTGGGCAGCCCGTTCCGACGTCTGTCCAGCCCTTCCGTGGAGAAAGTCTTCCTGATGCCCAGCCTGAACCTCTCCTGGCACAGCTTGAGGCCATGTCCTTTCACCCTGTCCCCGGCTGCCNTGCCGCGCCCGCCGCGGAGCGATCCCCGCGCGGATATCGCCGCGGGAGCGGCTTCCCGGGAAACACACACCAACCGGGAGCTCCACCTGAGAGACCCTTACTGTGCGTTGGTACGCATATATAATATGCACCAGATCCAGGTGCTTCTTAAAGACTTCCGGGGATGGTGGCTCCACCACCTCCCTGGGCAACCTATTCCAATGCCTGACCACCCTGACAGTGATATTTTTTTTTCCTAATATCTAATCTGAATCTCCCCCGTCTCATCATAAGGCTATTTCCTCTTGTCCTCTCGACANTCCCTCAGCCGCTCCTCACAAGACAAGCGCTCCAGACCCTTCACCAGAGTTAAATGCAAGAGTCTCCCTTCAGACACTGTGCTGGGAATAAACCTCCCGCGTGTCCCCTGGCCGCGCCCCGGCGCTCTCGCTCAGCCGCCTCCCCCCGCGCGCACCTTGGCCATGCGGATCATGCGCTTGGCGATGTCCAGGTCGCCCTGGTGGTTCTGCCCGATCTCGGCGATGATGAAGCAGGGATGGTCGNCCCTCCTTTCAGGAGCTGTAGAGACTTGGTTCAGACAAAACTTTCAATGATACATGGAAATAAATGGTAAAATGTAAAGCAATGGATAAGGCCACTACTGAGATTATTTTACTCCAAAATCTTCCTCTGACAGACATGCAGATACACTTGTGACATTCTGGGCCTATCTGTTAGGTTTTTAATGGAATTGAAAATCAGTAATTTCAATTGTTAGGATTTTTGTGGTACATGTCTGGTGTTTGTCTGTTTGTTTGTTTGTTTTATCTGGTTGGTTGTTTTGTTTTGTTTTGGTGAGGGATATGAAGCTGACTTGAGTATCAGAGCTTCATCGACACACAATGTTAGCACCACATACTGCAGTTACAATACAGCGATTCTTTTCTCTGATGTTGGCTGTTCTCCCTAAGGAGAACTGCATCCTTCTGAGAGGCTGCAGTGACTGGTTGAACACAACCAGCAGACTCTGAGCTGTGTAGTACTACATGAGAGACAGCCTAAGAAATTGCCTCAATTTCAAATCAGAAATGGCCTTGATGAGCGACATACTGCAATATGCCAGTGGCTCTCAAAACTGATACTGTCTTTTACAGGGGATTGAATTTTGTAAATTATGGTAAGGACACTGTATAAGTACAATTTTTTTTTTTGGTCTGTGTGTGACTAAGAATTGCAGACCATATGAAATGTTTGTATCTGTATAAAACCAGCCAGTTCTCTAGAAATAGGTCAGTTGTCTGAGGCTGTTTCACAGACAAGAAAATTTCCTGACAACAGAACCCATACTAACCATTTCCACAGTCACAGGTGGATACAAATGCAGGCATAGCTTTTTTAGGAGTGCTGAATGACTGTTACAGAAAGAGAACTGAGTAAAATACAGTCCTTATAAAAATGGTTGCTTTTATGCAATGGGTAATACATACTTCATGTTTTTATGAAAATTTTCCAGAGAAAAAATAGAAGGTTAAAACTATACTGTAGGTATTACTGATATACCCCATATGGGCTATAACAGTATAATTTCAGGAACTGCATAGAGTTGGAAGCTGTACTGTGATCTGTTGAACTTTGGGATACTAAAAATTAACTAACAATTTATTAAAACACCTGACATTCAATATTGGCTATGCAAAGCACTTTGTGAATGTAACCTTAATACTGCATGCATACAAACATTGAGAATAATTATAATTAAGTTTACCCCCAAAACTCACTGATTGAAAAAGCAGCTCTTAAGTGTTTCTTAATTGTAATATTTGAAACAAGCCTCTAACAAGCTATATCTCATTGGATTTTAGCTTACACTTTAGTATACCACCCTATGAGACATTTCTCCAACTAAACTATGTGGCTTGAGGCCAAAAGCCCAGCCTGTTCCTTTTAGTTCCTTAGGTGCTCTAGGTTCTTCCTGCACAAACTGCTTGCCACCAGCTCCACAGAACAGACACACCCTTCTTTCCTGGGGCAAGTTCCTTATTCAATCATCAGGTAAAGAAGCAGGAAAAAAAAATGCCTCCAGAACACAAGTAATTAATTTCTGGAATAATTTTGCAATGACAGAATAACATTTTGCATATTATAGCCTTAAAATGATAGAAGATTGAGTCCCTGTGCTTTTAATTATCCAGTATTAAAGCAGTAGCACTGAAGATAAAATGATATGCAGTTTTATAAACATATATATATATATATTTCTAATGTAAAGCGCAAAAGTAAGAAACAAATAATAATAGTACAGAAACTGTGAACTATTCCAAGCCAGGCAGTTTTATACTCCCTCACAGTTCCTAATGAAGGTCTGGCCACTCCAATTCCAACATTGTGTTCTGTGCAACTCTGCGTTCTTGTGTGATGTCTAAAAACCTGGTTCTGTGGCAGGTTTGTCTTTTATTTCAATGGGAGAGCCAACTCACACTGAGGATTTAATGGCTGTATTCATGGACAATAATGAGAAGTGTACATAAAATACAATAGAATACTTCCAGCTGGAACAGACCTACAATGTTTGTTTAGTGCAACTGCTTGACCATTTCAGGGTTGATGGTTGTGTGATGGTTGTCACACTGATAGTTATCACACTAGGCAAACTGAATTTATGTGCAATAATGCTTTATTCAGGAATTACAGAGCTTGAGACAACAAGTGCATGTAGTTTATGCACTCAGACACAGACTTCTATACAGCCCTAAAACTTGGCTGGTATGATAAAAGACGTGTTAAGAGTCTTGGTCCTTGAAACAGGTGAAGTGCTTGCAGCTTTGACATAGTTTGTAGGAAGAAATCTCCATGACGATCCAATGATGACAAACATTTGCCAGCAGCAATTCCTTTCAAATATCAAGATATAGTGCATTTCAAAAATGCTTGAGTTTTATCAGTGAATTTTAATTCTTTGGTCTCCTTTCCTGGGACTATATACTCTGCAATTCTGGAGGTGTTCCCTTCCCATGGCCACATAATTTATTTATCTTACTCTGTTGTTTGATTTCTTCCTTGTCCTCCTTGTTATGTCTAAAGCAGTGTTCTCAGTGCTTAAGATTATAACTCCTCAAGGACCAGAAGCTGACTGCCAGTGAGACGTTTATAGTCTCGTGGCCTCTGTTTTTAGTCTCTGCACGTATTTTCAAGGTCTCTGGTATTATCCCACACTTAAACTCCACATCATAACAAAAGACACCTGGTACACAACTTCGGTTTGCACTGGGTAAATTCACTCAAGCTGATAACAAACCCAACACCCCACCAGTTCTTATGGCCTTGCAATGCTAGCACTAGGTTTCTTACCAGCAACGACAGTAAAATTTTTATTGGGCCATCCAGACAATAGTGACAGGCAGTACATCTCCTGGTGGTGATAGCAAGAATTTGATTTCTGCAGATTTTCTTTATTTCAGCCCAGCATCTGAATTTTAGTTTCCACACAGATTCTGACAAGCCAAGAAGACCAGCATGTTTCCCTTTTGGTCTGACCAACTTTCTCATGCAACTTTGAGAGCAAGCCTGGGTATTGTGAATGAGTCCAGATGTGCTAACCATTCAGTAAATTACAGTAATGGATTGACTTTCACCAGATCATGTGGAGTTTAAGTTTAACTGTTTAAATGACTTCCACAGGAAGAAGTGAGAGACCGAGATTGCGCACAATATTTAGGAGGGGTGTCTGGGATGATGTGAATGAGACAACTGTTACTGACAAACAGTGATTAAGGGTTACAGGCTGATAGTGGGCCAGTGGATTGCTGAGAATACTGTGAAGTCCAAAAGCTGAGGAGCATAAGAAGCTGGACTGAAAGTTGGGAGACAGAGGAACTTGAAGGATACTGGTTTCATGAGAAATGCTTCTGGAAATAGCAGCTGAGGGGACTGAGTCATGAAACTCAAAAGAGCCTTTCCCTAGTGCTATGAGGAATATGAGACAAATAGTGCTAGAAATAAGGGGTCTGCATGAGAAAAAGGCAGATGATGTTAAACATAATCTTTTTTTCCTAAAAAAATCACAAGTGAAGGCCTATGATCTATTAGAACGTATTCAAAATTGGTAAAGATTTACAATTTAGCTAGAGGCCTACCATCAGTGTATTTTCTCCCTCCTTCTGCACAGCTGTCTTCTCTCCTTCAGTTATTTCCTGAGCTGAAGGAACAGAGATCGCTATGTTCCAACCCTGTGTGGGGATGCACCGACTTGCAATTTTTGACTTGACAATACACGATTAGCACTATGACACAAAGCACATGTTTAGGGCTATACAACCCTCAGACTAGAGGGGCTACTAGTTTTAAGATTTTTCAGTTGTCATTTTTGCCTCTTTTAGCATACTTAATGAACAGTCAGTAAAATATCAAGAGCAATCTTGCCTCAGACTGTACCAAATACAGCAGAGGTGACTGTCCTAGTCTGTATATCCTGTGTTTTAGAAGACAGCAGAGAGACAGTGACCAAAGTTTAGAGAAGAGAAAGCTGGTCCCTAAATCAGCCAGTTCTGATTCACTGTTTTTGCCTCCAAGTTGCTGGATGATACTGGGCTAATCACTGGAATAAGCTTTTCACATCTCATAGCTGAACTGAATTCTTATAGTTGGCTTATTCAAGGCATTATTGTTTAGTTTACAGATCTGTTGAGTTCTTGCAGCTACAAATCAGTATGAGAAAAGTGCTGAACTAACACAATATTTATATAAAATACCAGGTCTTTGGCATCTCTGACTTGGCATTTGGAATAAATGCCACTCTAATCTGGTTGTACTTCAGTTCCACTCTGTAGGGGCAGAGGAGGGAGGAGAGTATACTCTGTAAATTGAGGGCAGAGAGGGAGAGGAATAATACTCTCTTGCTTTTCTGAGAGGTCTGTAAATGTAAATTACTACTGTAAGAAGCCTCCACACTATTGTAAAAGGCACAAGGGAAAGCCATAGGACAGAAATAATACATCTGTTGTCAGAGGAACAGTTGAAAAGTGTGATGCAGAAACCCGTGACATACATAACAGTGAGAATAAACAGAACGTTTGTTTGCCAGCTTAGCTCGGGGCTGTCAGTCCTGCCTCAGTGGTTCTGTAGGAGTGCCAGTCTACATCTCAGCCTCCTGGCCTGCCTGGCTGACATTGTTCATCATTGACCTGACCATCACTACAATCTGTGGGCTGAGGTCACATCACAGCCAAACCCACTCCCAGCTAGTTTATATGTTAGTCACAAGTCCCACTGTAAGAGGCACATTTTGCAACTGGATCTAGTTGCTTTCCTCCAACAGATCAGAGTCTAGGTGTGCTGTTGCAAGGAAATAGATGTCTAACACTTGCAAGGATTAGAAAGAAAACTGAACTCTGGCTGGAAAAATAAGCATTCACGTAGATGCTGCTGCCTTGATTACCCAGGAAAAAAAGTCAAGTTAATTTATATTGTGACAAGTCAGCTGAATGGGTGCTTTCTATGTGTTCAGAACGTAGATTACTTTGACACTGAGAGAGGGGAAAGCAGTGCAATACCTCACCTTCCGTATTGAATTCAATCATAAACCTGTTGCTGTTCTAGGAGAGAAATGAAAAAATCTTGGCAGATCCTTCAAGCTCTTGATTACACAGTTTTCCGTATAGTCAAACTACCTTTCAGAGTTCTTCTAAAAATGGCAATTAATTAAAAAGACAAAAAGAAAAATCCCTATCAATAAAGAATGGCTTTTCCTTTCTACCAGAGCCTTCTTAACTTGACTTCCTTACCTTGCAACAGTCTGCAGTAAGTTATGATTTCTACTCAGTATGTACTTCAACGATCCCTGTATTTCAAGTGGCTGTAATTTATTTCAGGTTCAATTAAACCATTAAAAAAATTCACACTTTGAAAAGCAGTTTACAATAGAAATAGAATTAAATTAAGTTACTTTTATTTATGCTTCCTTGCATTAGTTGTTTCTATGCAGTCAGATTCTTCTCAACTTTTTGTGAACTGTGTTGGGTTTGGGCAAGGTGAAATACTCATTCTGCACCTCATGGAATGCTTTTGTGTCTGTAAATCAAATCCAGAAAAGACCACTGCTTTATTGTTTCTAAGGAAGCCAACAGGACTTTTCTGCATGAAAGAAATGGTAGATTATTTGCTAATGTTTCGATTTGTTTTACTACCTTAGGAGTTGCAGAAGTTCCACATTCAGAAGTGATACTGAAGGACTGTGACCATGTATTGTGAAGTAGCCTCAGGAATCCAAACTGTAGAACAAAGATGTAATAGAGATTGTCCAAGAAAACTTGATGGAAACTAATTTACTGAGCACATTTTCAAATATACTACTGAAGAAAAACTTTACACTGAATACTTCTGATGGTGTTGGGGGAATTTACAGTTTCTGCTGTAAATTAAATAGGTCCCTTCAGTTATGTCAGAGAAGTTGAGGGTTGACGTTATAAAACAGAAAAATGCTTATTACCTACACAGTTGCAATCAGTTTGATCAGACATGCTAGGAAATTATCATCTGTGGAAAATTAATTTTTCTCTCAGGTCAGTTCAGGCAGGCTGACAAGTCTTCCTTTGGATATAAGAACTTGACATGGAGCGCATTCTACAGCAATAAGAAACTGAAGTCAAACATACATGTCACTGCTTTGTGGAATCAGAGATTCTGTTTAATCTTTCACTAGTGAGGAATTAAAAATGGTTTCCCGTGAACTTGTTCTTGAAGATATGAATAGCAATTGCCCTTATTCAGACTTAAGGAACTCTCCCTACTGATCTTTCAAAGGTGATTGAGTGGCCTTACAATGACACCAATCATCTTCCTTGTTGGCATGGATGCCAGGCAAAAGTAGATTAAGCAAATTTAGTAAGGCAGGAATTGGAGGCTTCTTGCAGGCTTTCTCAGTTCTGCATGGTAACATTTTTTTTCTTCTTGGTAATAAGCCTTTAACCTGGAAAGGGGAGTCAATGACCTGGCTTGCAAATGTGTTCCAGACATACCTGCAAATGGGAAATTTTTTCTTGTGTCCCTATGAGCACTTTTTCTTCCTGATAATGAATGAGTTTTGTACCAAGAAGTAAAAGGGACCCTTCAAGCACATTCTCCCTTGTTATTTCATACACTTCTCACAACACCACAAAAATGTTGATGTCACCACCTTTATGGAAAAGCTATAACCTTTAAGCTATAAAACATGCTATAAGAGTTTTTTTCTGTGCATTTCCTCTGATTTCCTTTAGCAAAGCAGATGCTCTTAAGGAAACAAATGGTACGACATGAAAAATCTAGTTCTAGTTTTTCTTGTGTTCCTCAGGAAGTAATGATCTGTGGGGAGCCACATACTACTGTTTCAACTATCAGAGAGATACCTATCTCTGCACTGGATTTGTATGTACCTAAATCAAACTCTCCAGCGTGGATTATGAGTAAATTTGGAGCACCTTATTAGGTCTGTTGCAATAAAATAATCCTAACCTTCAAGAATCTCAAAGCTCTGCAACAGAGGAATACGCTGGACCAGAGAAATTGTCTGGAGCAAAGAAACTTACCCTGGGTGTAGAAGGACCAGTTTAAGGAGCACATAAACAAATAGACCTTACCTACTGCACCAAAGAGAAAGATGACGGATGTCTTTGGGAGTCCACCCTTGATAATCTTTGAAAGGCCATGGCAATTGGGAATGTTCCTCAAGACTGGAAGAGAGCAAGTGTCACACCTGTCTTCCAGAAAGTCAAGAAAGAATATCGACAGAATAACAGGCCAACCAACTTCAGGTGAGCCCCTGAGAAGATGATGGAGCAACTAGTCCTGGATACTGTTTCCAATCTCAGGAAGGACAAAAAGTCATCAGAAGTAGCCACCATGCACTTACAAAGGTGAAGTCATGCTTAACTAACTTGATAACCTTCCATAGTCAGTTGCCTTGCCTGTTGCATGAATGGAGAGCAATGAGACATCGTTTACCTTGGCTCTAATAGGGTTTTAATGCTGTATTTCACAATGTTCTAATAAGACAAGCTGACAAAGTATGGATAAATGGATAGTGAGGTGAATTGAAAATTATCTGAACAATCAGCTCCAGAGGTTGTGGTATGTGGCACAAAATCAAGCTGGAAGCCAGTTCACTAGCATTACACTTCAGGGGATGATAGTGGGGCCAGTACTCTTGAGGATCTCCATTTATGAGCTGAATGGTGGAGCAGAGAGCTGCTACAGCAAGTTCACATATTATACAAAAACAGGAGGAGTGACTGTTACATCAGAGGGTTGTGCTGCCACTCAGAGGGACCTTGATAGGCTGGAGAATCATGTAGAGAGAGCATGATTGACAGAGCTCAACAATCGGAAACATGAAGTCTTACACTGGGATAAGAATAATTCCAGCCATCAGTACTTTCTGGGGGCTGAACAGCTGGAGAATACCTTGGCAAGGAAGGGCCTTGGGGTCTTTGGGAGCAAGAAGCTTATTATCTACCAGCATATGCCATCACGGTGAAAAAGGCCAAGAGCATCCTGGGCTGCACTAGGAAGACCACTGCCAGCATGTGAAAGAAAGTGATCCTTCCTCTGCATTCAGCACATCTGGAATGCTGAATCCAGTTTTGGGCCCACAGAACAGGAAAATCATGGACATACTGGAGCGAGTTCAGGGCAAGACAAGAAGGATTATGAAAGGACTGAAGTATCTTTTTTATTAAGGAGAGGCCCACTCTATCCATTCAAAATGTTCACAAGATTTTACCATTATGGTATTGCTTACTCTATAGTTCATATAATTTCAAGTATGTTGACCCTGTATTTGCAAACCTGCCTCTTTATACTATTCCTGTCATATTACTTCCTATTTTTCTGCTCTGACAGTCTATCCCTCCACTCTCTTCATCTTTGTGCAGTTCTGCACTTCCCTTCGGTAGGGAACAATATCTATGCTCTGCTTACTCAGATTCTGTTTGAATACCATGCACAGCTGTGATGATTAGAGATACAGCTGTAGGAGCAACAAAAAAGCAGCATAGCTTTCTAGCATAGCTAAAAACCACAAGTTTTTTAGTTGTAGGTATGTTTCTTATTTTACTGATTACTGGGTGTTCCTTGGAAGGCAGCTGCGCCTCTTATCTTGGGGTGTTCATGTTTGACAATGTGGACACTACCAGCAGCATTTCTTCATTACTCCATCTAATTAAATTCTCATGGCAGAAAATCAGCTTAATAAACTGAAAGCAGTGTGTGTTGCTGTGGTGCTGGAGGTCTTGTAGCAGAAGACATGTTTGTCAATATGCATGTGAAGTAAGGGTGGGCCACTTCAAATCCTCTTGCCTAGCTGGTCACTCGATGTACCCAAGAAGCCTCTCTGAAGGAAAAACTGCCTATCTTCTGGGGATGAGAACTACATATATTTGAAGACTGACTTCTCTTGGGGGTTGTAGCAATAAACACACCTCCAGTTTTATTGTCTGAATAGGTGAATTGTTCTTTGGTCTTCCTAGGTAGCCAGAGCAGGCAGATGGCTTATTTAAGCTCCTAGTGTCAATATGAGTTATAGATCCTGGCTTAGCTTTAAATCCAGCACCATGAAAACAAGGTGAACAGCTGCAGCATGAGTCTGTAGTGCAGATGGGCTTGAGCTGAATGGCAGTGACGTGTACGAATGTTTTCTTTGTGGGCTTTAGTCTTCATAAACCCATTTAGTAGAACTGTTAATTGTGGCTCTAAGTGCACAAGTCAGTTTATGTGCAGTGACCTTTACAAATCTGCTTTGAGGGAGCTTCCAGACTGATGTGAAGTGATGTGCAGGGTAGCTGTTGTGGAGCAAACTGATGCTGGTAGCTTTATGTGCCTCTCAAACCAATTCTTTTTGGCTCTTGTACCTTGCGAAGGAGAGGCAATCTGACCCCAAGCAGGGACCATCTTTCTGATATAGGAGTCTAGTTATAAAATACTAGGATCTCATCAGTGAAAAGCTGGGAGGTTTTTCTAACTTCTGTCTGTAGCTTGAAAGTCGCTAGCCATCAGTGGTTTGAGGGAACCTCTTAATTGATTTCAATGGAACTGGACCAAGTCCTAGTCATTATGTGCTCCCACCTTCAAGTTGCCGTTAACTGCGGGCTCTTGGGCAGGGAGGTTCCAGTTAGAGAGATTTCCTGAGAAGTGATTCATGTCCAGATGACAGCTGTGCAATGCCTTTCTCATTTGCATACTTACCGAGTGTTGTAAGGACTTGCATTTCAATTTTTTTCTCTAGAAACATCTGTTCTACTAATTATTTAATTTCTTAAATCAAAAACATTGTGAAAGAGTCAGAGAAATCCCACTACCCTGTCGCAATGGCTTTCTTAATGTTGGAAGTGCAGAATTGCAAACACGTATTTTCGTAAATGCTCGAAAACATATTTTTAAACTATTTCTAAGGCAAATCTCAGTATATATAGAAGTTGGAATTAAATGTCATCATATTTCAAAGAATGGAGAGAAACAGAAAAAACCCTGACACTCCTTTGTAGTCTGATTACCTTTTCATATTTTCATGAGGGTTTATTCATCTAGTATTTCTGTAATAAACTCTTCTCCCCAGTGTGACACATCAATAAACCACTATGGATGAATAACAAAGGGTATGCTACTCTTATGTTTTGTACTAGTCTCTAAGGAGTAACACCCGCCTTTAGAAAAGGAGCTATCTTGACTTCTTTCACAGAGTAAGAAAGCAAGAAAATAACAATAGCTTTGTCAGTGCACGAGCACTTCACGGTGCATCTGAATTACAGGCAACATACAAACTTTGAATGCATCATCAAAACATATCTAATGGCTCACTGTATTTTGCTTTGCATCTAAAGCAAATAACATTCAGTTACTCGTTCTGATGGAACACAGAAAATAATTTTCTTGGGCCATTTGAAAAATTGTAATTCTACTTATACATCAAATGCCTTAATCCCTATTCGGCAATTTTTAGACAAGCAAGTAACTGGATTTGCATTTCATTTTAAGTCACAATGTCCTACTTCTGTTTGTGCCATCAGAAATCCCCCAGAGGGCTAAGAGGCAGTAGAAAAGCAAAAGAGGAAGTAGCTGGACTGTCATCCAAAATTCACTATTCATAGTTAAAGGGAAGCACTGCAATAATACTTGCATTTACATATAAGGAAAGAAGAGTGATGAAAATGAACACGGGAGTGTGTTTTCAGCAAAACTTGTGGAACAAAGTCAGCAAGTTTCTGTGAGAGCGTGGCATATGCCTAATGATGGCATTTCATTTTTATAGTCTCCTGTTGTGAGCTATGGGCCTGCTTAGTGCTGTTATTTTTAATTCTTTAGCTTTCCCATGGCAGCTGGATATTATTCAAAATAAATAACCTTGCTGTCTTTCTATGAGAGACAAAATTCAGGAAAGTCTAGCCTCCTGCCATACCAGATTCTGAGTTTTCCTAGGAGAAACTAGGCACATGTATTGTTTAACTAAATAAGGTGAAGGGAGCTCTCTGTCATACTACAGGAGTTTAGTTGTGCTTTTTTCCCTAGCAAATGATATGGACAGGGGGAAAAAAAGTGTGACTCAGCATGTGGTTTATCTCACACTATTAAATTCACGTGGGAAACACCTGTCTTTCAGAGTTCAATTTTTCTCTGAATTTGGCCTCCTTCTGAAACATTTGAACTATTGTTTGGGACTATTAACATAAGCCTGGAGGGCATTACCTCTAATATTTCATGAAACATACACACAGACTTATAGGCAACATGTAAAGAGAATTAAACAAGTGCCTCTTGCAGCAACTGCTGCAAGCTTGAGGGCTTGAGGGCTGCCAGCATAATTTTCACCTTTCTTACAGCAATATTTTCTGCGCCCCTCTCTGCTGTGCCAATAAACTATATGCATGGCCAGCAGGTCAAAGGAGGTGATTGTCCCCCTCTCTGCTCATGTGAGACCCCACCTGGAGTACTGCACACAGTTCTGATGCCCTCAGCTTAAGAAAGACATGGAACTGTTGGAGCAAGTCCAGAGGAGGCCACGATGTTGGTAAGAGGACTGGAGCCCCTTCCCTACAAAGACAGACTGAGGAAGTTGGGTCTGTTCATCCTGGAGAAGAGAAGGTTGTGCAACCTCCCAGTATCTGAAGGGTACTACAGGGAAACTGGAGAGGGAGTCAATGTCAGGAACTGCAGTGACAGGGCAAGGAGTAATGGGTACAAACCGAAAGAGGGCAAATTTAGATATTAGGAACAAATTCTTTACTCTTGTGGTGGGGAGACACTGGAACAGGTTGCGCAGGGACATTGTGGATGTCTCAACCCTGGCAGTGTTGAAGGCCAGATTGGATAAGGCCTAGAACAACCTGGTCTAGTGGAAGGTGTCCCTGCCCAAGGCAGCAGGGGTTGGGACTGCATGATGTTTCAGTCCGTTCTGACCCCTTAACATTCTACAGTTGTATGATTGTATCTGCGTGATACGCCAGATACAGGAACTGATCAAAGTAACTGTCAAAATATTGTATCAGAAATCATTGCCCTTCCAACGAACATTTTGTCAACACATGGTCAACGGAACACATGCTTTCTGAATTTACACCTGTTTCACCTCATTAATGTGCATAAATATCTAAAGACAGGGGTGTCAAGAGGATGCAGCCAGGCTCTTCTTGGTGGTGCCAACCACTAGGACATGAAACAACTGGCAAAAACAATAAATTCCACTTGAATATGAGGAAGAACTTTACTGTGTGGGTGACTGAGCACTGGAATAGATTGTCCAGAGAGGATGTGAAATCTCTGCCACTGGAGATATTCAAGAATCATACAGACACAATCCTGTGCCAAGTGTTCTGGGATGACCCTGCTTGAGCAGAGAGGTTGGACCAGATGATGCACTGTGGTCCCTACCAACCTGACACTTTCCGTGTTTCTGTGACTTAAGCTTCCCAGTGTCAGACAGAAGACACTCAAAATCTGGAGAGAAAGGTGTTTGACAGAACCGATGTTTTTACTGACGCATTCTGTGGGTTCGAATTTGTCTCCGGGTTGCCGACGGACCCGTGTCTTGTCCCAGCGGAGCGCCTGTGCTGTGGCAGGCTGGCAGAGCCGACCCTACTCCCACCGCAGCCCGGGGTAGCAGATCCCGACGGAGCGCATCCCGCCGGTGCCTCCCGCACCTCCCTCTTGTCTCTGGGCGCTGATTGGCTCTCATACCGCAGGCCCCGCCACTGTCGCTCGTTGATTGGCCAGAGCCGCGGTGCTCGTCGCTCATTGGCGCAGGAGGGGCTCCCCCGCCCCTTCCGCGCTGCTGCCCGGCGTAGGCGCGGTGCGGAGCCGCAGCTGCCCGCCCGCCTTTCCCATGGCCGACATGGAGCTCTTCGGTGCCCAGCAGCCGCAACAGCCGCCGGCCGGGAACGGGGCGCCCGACGGCGGCGAGGAGGATCCCGCTGCCGCTTTCCTGGCGCAGCAGGAGAACGAGATCGCGGGCATCGAGAACGATGAAGGCTACGGCATCCTGGAGAACGGCGAGGTGCCCGAGGCGCTGCAGGGTCCCGAGGGCCTCGTCGCGGGTACGCCCTGCGGGGGGACGGGTGGGGCTGGGGGGCGAGGAGTCCCGACTCCCCTTGTCCCGCGGGTGTGCCGTGGCCGGGCGGGACCCTCGCCCCGGCGCTCTGCCCGAGCGGGGCTCCGCTGCCCAGGGGTGGTCCCTGGGGTGGGTCGGGGCCGTCCTGGGTGCGCTGTGCCATAAGGTGAGCTACCTTCCTGCTCCCTCGGTTGTAGTTTTTATCCCCTGAAGATGCCTAAGGCGTGCCCATATCCTAATGCGGCCGGTGTTGATCTCCTCTAATCCACGAGCCTGCCTGGAGGAAGGGCTTCTGAAAGCTGGATGAATCCACCACTTGAGTTTCTGTCTTCAGCAGGGGTGATCTTAGTCTTAGACCATGAGAGCAGTTAAGCTAATGTTTAATTCTGCTAAACCTGTAGCCTTTGTTCCTTGGTAACCTTTGTACTGAACGTAGCAAACCCGACACTGCAGAGCCCGCGTTTGGGGGAGGGTGGGAACTGTGTGTTTTGGGACCTATAGGTTAGTGTGTTCTCAGTTAGTCTAATGGTGGCTAAAGCTGCCCAAAATAACCACTTCCCATTATGAAAGGTTTTAACTGAAGTCTGAGGGGAAAGGAGTTCATGTTGCAACACTCTCGGAAGACTTTGCTTCTACTTGTCACCAGGGCCACAGGAACCTATTTGCTCTCATGTGACATCCCTTTGTCACTGCAGTAGAATGCCACTCTTCTTCAGAGTAAATTGAATAACTGCTCCCCAGTTCATTGTCGGAATATCTTTAGAATTAAGTCTTCATTTTGCAACCTGGTATCAGAAATTACTGACGTATTTTATGTATGAGGAGGCGGGTTTGTAGTATCTCTGGGAATAAAGCTCATCTGGATAAATAGGGTAATGGAGACCTTCCAGTGCTTATTTAGTGGTAGCACTGCCCTTAGTGTCAGCTCACTCATAAGGTCCAAAACATATGGATTATATACTTCTGAAAAAAGGGTGTTTACTGGGGACTGTCTTGCTCCAGCACAAGAACTTGAGGATAGTTGTTATCAGAACACCATCCTGTTTTGGTATCATACATAATTTGACTTCCGTATTCTATGTATTGTGCAGAAACAGACACAATGGACACTTCCCTTCTTACTTTCAGAAGCCTTAGACAAACATTATGCCTTACATGGGCTTTATATTCAAAATAGACTCTGGAACATTAAAGTAGCTGCTTAAAAACTAATTTAGTTGAAAAAAAAAATCTATCATTCGCCTTTCTTAGAAGGTACCTAGAACAACTGGAGGAGTACGTTCTCTACATACATGCAGTGATGACTATTGCAAAGTGTTTCCTTGTCAAAAAGTCAATTTGTTAAATGCTTCCAGATTGGTTTGATATTTAAAAGTAGTTCTTAAACTGCCTTTCAAGAGTTTTTTCTCAAGTCATTTAAGTTGACTTGTCATGAAATGCAAAGTTGTTATTGGAGAACTTTAGAAAGAGGTTCATAAAATAATAAATATGATAATACGATCCAAGGATCTGGGAAGTCTAGGCAGGAGCTGTATGTCATCTTGCTTTCTTTCATGTCCTGGGGTTGCATTTATGCTCTGGCCTGTTGAATAGGCATGGGAGACGATGTTTGTGGACTTTTGGTGGTCCTGTTTTTTAACAGAACACTGGTCTCTGTTGACTGTCAGAGCCTGTACTCTCTCCCTCCATGTTAAAAAGCACGGACTTGAGCCATGCAAAATGTACTGGTTCAGGCATGGTGACAAATGATCTAATGATTTCTGTTGCCGTTTGTGTTAGACATCTATCATCTGATCTGTACCTTAAATATCAGACAGTTGTAGTCTCTGGCATATTAGCTTATTAAAATCTTTTGTAATTGAATAGGTGAATGCAAACTTCTTGAAACAATGCAAGTTCTTATGTAAATCCTTAAGCATCATGACCAGGGATTTGTGGATTTACTTTTTTTAACTGTAACCTTTTTTGAACTCCTTATTTACAGGTCTGTTGGATAAATTCTTTCTAAATACTGGGCCGAAAGTAATAACTTGGGCAGCTCTCCACAGAAGTTTGAAGATCTTTACTTCAGATATAGTGACAAGCAATCATCAGCTTCTTGAAATACACTTTTAAGAATCATAGTGTCTCATCAACAAACAGTTTTTAAATTTCAGTCTCTTGATAAACGATTGGACAAATACATGGACAGAAGTGAGCTTCATGAATTGTTAATATCAATATAGGGAATTCTGTTAATTGTTGTAATGGTGTATACTGGGTGAGTATGTGGGGTATGGCAGATTGCTGCCAAGCTCACGAGTCTCTCACAGCATCATTTCATGTTGCCATGGTCAGGGTTGGAATACTGGCCTGATCCAGTAGGCCATTCATTATGTAAATAGCTATGCCATTCAAGCTGCCTGGGCATGCGAAAACCTAATCTTCCCTTGGAAGAGGAGGCATAATCCCTGCTTCAGAAAGCAGGGAGTACTGTATAAATCAATAATACAAAGCTGTTGCCTAGGTATTAGGAACATGATGTCTTACGATATTTCTTTTTCAGTGATGAAACAATGTCCATGTATTTGTAGTCAAATTCTGACAATAGTATGTCTTGAGGTTGTATCAGTTCACTCACTACGTTCTCTGAGCAGGAGAGAGAGAGGGAGTTCAAGTGGAAATGTGTGGCTTCTAGATACTGTAGGGCAATACAAAATCCTTGCGGCAGTTTGTCGAGTAGGTTCTTATGGTGAATTTCATTCAAAGACAAGCAGTTATATATGTTAACAATCATGCAAATACACACAAGTTTAATGTAGGTTGACTAATTTCAAACATTACCTTCACATTTTCAAGCTTTGTAAGTTTTATATGAACTTGACTGAATCATGTTTCTCTATCTTCCAAAGACGTTCATGAGCCTCTAGCAACTAAGAAAATTAATTGTGTCTGGTGGTTTGTCTAGGTATTTAATTTAATAGCCTTTCAGGAACTGAATATCAATTTGCTTGAAAATTGTTTAGGAAAGAATTGATTCCTCCTGCCTCTGTAGTTAGCACCGCAGACAGAAAGAGTTCTTGTCTGTGACTGTTGATTTTTTTCTTAATTGTTTGAACAGCCATTGATCTTGGTTTTGCTATGCAATCTGCATCTGAGGCTTCAGAGCCCTATAAGACAGCACTGAGGAAAGTATGATAAAGGGATGGTATCTGTTTAGCTTGTATTATTGGTGCTGCATTACTGTGAAGTCAGGACAGAAAAATATTTTTTTTTTTGTTTTCAAGAGAATACTGTTGGAAATTTACAGAAGATGGAAATTACAGAAACTGTTCCATTGGAAAATTGCAGAAGCTG
The DNA here is from genome assembly GCA_013398055.1 of Ifrita kowaldi. Taxonomy (NCBI): domain Eukaryota; kingdom Metazoa; phylum Chordata; class Aves; order Passeriformes; family Cinclosomatidae; genus Ifrita; species Ifrita kowaldi. The sequence continues at coordinate 304,026 of VZRS01005176.1, read as the reverse complement.
TTATGGCACAGCATTATTGTGGGTGTGTTTTAGTTCTAGCCTATTGACTATATTGAAAATGAGGGAACTAACGAGTTTTGATAAGATAGCAGATTAGAACTAAAACACAGGAAAGAAGCACTCTTCCTGAGTTGCTTGCCTTTATTTTGCACACAGACATGAGAATGAGTTATGGCTAGAAAAGTTATTTCTTCCCCAGGTTCTTGCATAACTGTGTAAACAAAATCTTTGTAAAAGATTCTTCTTTCTTATCATCTTACGGGTTAGAGGTAGGTAAGAGGAAAGCATGACTGTGCCTAAAAGAAAAAGGATGGGAAACTAGGCCTTGAGTGGTGAAGTTACTTAACCTTATGTCAGAATATATTAAACTTTATGTTCTTCTGTTGCTTTAACTTGAGCTGCTAGCGCACTGAAAGTAACAGTACTTAGAGTACTTACTGTTTAAAAGAGATGCTGAAGGTAACTCATAAAAAATACTACTGTTTCAAAACTGTGTAAGAAAAGTGTTTCAGTGTACTGCAAAGCCCTGCCTCTGACTTTTCTGATAACAGTCCTCTTTTGCATTGAGAATAACACTTTACAGACACTAGTGAACAAGGCTAAGCAAGCTTCCTTTTAGGCCAAGAGGTACTGAGTGGTAATAATGCCATTAGTAGCCTTCAGAGTAGTTGATCATCATTGTGATAAACCTCTGAGGCCATATATTGACTTCTAGGACTGAAGTGACAAAGTGGTTTTTGTATTTATCTTCAAACTACCCAGCCTTTTCTTTTGTAAGCTGTAGTAAATGTGGAGGGCACTGATGCTAGCTTTCTATTTCTGGTGAGCTTGGGTGTTGTATCTCCTGTGAATGCAAGGCAGCTGATATGACTTATCCTCTCCAGACTCTTCCAGACTCTAAAAAGTATCTGTGTTGCTGCATGAAAGTTCATTATTACCATACTGTCAGCATGTGTTACAGAACTGGAGATGTTTGGGCGTGTTCATTGCAACAGTGCCCTTAAAAATAAGAGTTTGTCTTAAGTTCAAAAGCAAGCAACAAGGAATATCGATCATTACAAACCAAGATAGTTCTAAATATGTGGATATTACCTTCAGGAGATATGATACTGTGACAGAATTGGATGGACTCTGAAGCCAGTAGAGGCATCTCATTGTTCATGGCTGGTGAAAATGTTATGATGGCAGTACCAGTATTTAGGCTTTTTCTGTGGGAAGCTGGTTATGAAATTGCATGTTTCTGTGAACAGAAAAATCTGATACACAACTAGCATTGATTACTGATATGAGGGCTGGCAAACACATAGTTTTTGTAGACTTCATACTTAATTATACAAGCACAGAATCTGGAGAGCTGAAGTGAAGGAATGCTTGGCTATTGGTCTTGTTCCAGTTAGCACACTTGTATTGGCATATGACAGCATGCTGGTACAGTTCTATTTCCTCTTCTGCTTGTGATATGCTCAGTCAGCATGCTGACTCTGCAGCTTAATTGCAAGTTCTGGGGAGCTCAGAACAGATGGGAAATTTGTTCTAATGCTGCTAATGCTTCTGACCTGTGTGCCCTCTGGAAACACTTAGGTCAGTGCCTGTTAGTGGCTGTTTCTGTGCAGAACAAAAATGGCCCTTAGACAAACTGATGTGTTTCATCTCAGGCACAGCCTTAAGCAATGATGTTTTTCCTTTCACCTGAGCAGACTGCCAGCCTGAGTAGTGAAGACCATAATGAATGTTTTCAGGTGTGACAAGAAAACTTAACCACATTGTCACTGTTCCTGGAAGCATCCTCAAGATTTATGAGCCTTCTTGCCCAGCTGACTTTAGTCTTTGTAAAGGCCTCCTATACCTTGCAGAGGAGTAACAATCAGACAAAGTAGCTACCATTTCTCAGTTATAGGAGTCTAGTTATAAAATATCAGTTTCTTATAACTGAAAAAATATTTTTTCTTAATTTGAGTCTTGTCCTACTAAAGTTAGTAACTACGTTCTTGGGGACTAGTATCCTCCAACTGAACTCTTATTCATGAACTGATGAATTTACAGTCCTCTCCATAACACAGCTAATGATTGCTCTTCAGGGCTCAGAGATAAAGACTTAAAACACTTGCCTGGTTCCCTGATAAAGGAGTATGAAGAACTTCCTGTGTGCCATTCACTAGTAGTATGAAACTGGTGCATAGCTAGCCACAAACAAGAGGATACAGCAGCATAACTTGCTTAGTTTTAGGTCAACCAGCTATCCTTTTTGAAGAAGGTGGTGCAAAATGACTTGAATATTCTGCTTACTGTTTGGTACAGTCGCTTCTTTCACTGAGGGGTGTATTAACATGGTGGAAACACTTCTGTGTGATCAATTTATCTGTGGTGGCATTAAGGGTGAGAGAAAAGTAGTAACATGACTACTTGGTATATCACGCAGGCGGATGTTATGTGGTGCTGCTCCAGAGAGATGCCCTGCTGAGGTTTTGCTGTTCTTGAAAATCTTGGTTATTTTGCATAGTCCAGACATTTAAATAGTTTCAAAAACTTAAAAGTTTGCCTCACAACTGACATGTGTTCCCTATGGCTGTGTTTTAAAAAGATGAAATTTTAGGGTTCTGTGGCAAAGATTTGTAGCTGATCCTGTTCCTGAGGCTCCATTGCCACTGTCACTTCAGAGATAATAATGCTGCAACTGAAGTAGGAAGCTATCAAGCATGTCATCACAGATGGTAGCAGAAAGGTGACTTTGCTAGGAATGTTAGCTATATCTTTATAGCTGATTAGGAGGTAACCACACTAGGATAAGAATTACTAAGTGTTGGCTGCAGGATTGTTAATCTTCCAGCTAGACACTAAAAAAGTGGCAGTCATCCTTCTTAACATCAGAACAGTTGTATAGTATTCAGCTTCTAAGAGAGAGAGAGGACAAAGTGGGAGTAGCTTTAGAATGCAGTCTGTAGCAGTTTCTCAGCAGTATCAGCTCTGCTGTTTATGTTGTTAGAAGCAGCATCTCATGATGAAGAAATGACCTTGTATTTCTGGTTCTGCAGAATGATGGCTCACTTGGTTTTTCATGCCTGTCCAGAAAAGTGCAGGGAGAAGAAATGTCCCTGCAGGGTATCAAGTAACACTCACTTTCGCAACTCCCACATTACATAGTCGAGTAAAGCTTTCCATACAAGTTACAGAAATCAGTAAATCTGGCTGTTCTGTCTTTTCTCAAATGACTAAACAAGTCACCTCTTTACAGATGCTGTTGATGGAGTGGTTAACGGGGATGTCTATCAGGTAAGATAGAAGTATTCTGTACTTAGAATGTGCTGTTCTAGTCCGAGAACTTTACCTTAATATAGACTAATACTTCCTATTTCTTGTCTTTAATTTTGTCTCATATATGAGAAGGAACTTCTATTCTGGTAGCTCATCTCATGAAGTTGTCAGTGTTCTTAATTATGCCCCTCTTCTGAACTTAGAGGCAACTTAAAGCAACAGTTCATTTTGAAATGTGGCTTAGCAGTACACAAGCACTGTAAAGCAGACTGACAGGCTCTGTGATATGACTTTGCATTGACTTGCCACTGGCTGCTAAGCTGAAAGTGTGCTCTGATTACTTAGTTTAAAGCAGAGTTTTCAGATTTGCTTGCTCTTTAAAGATAATTCATGCATCCTGGTTGTCTTATCAAGATGGTCTTACAAGGAATGGACAGAAAACTTTAAACATTTCTTAGTGCCATGAAGTTGCACGAAATTAAGCTGATGGCTAAAAAGCTCAGTATGAAAACATGTTAGACAGCCATGGTAATAACAAAAGGAGGAGATACCTTCTTTATTGAGGTCAGGGAGGAATGAGGCATGCTAAGGCAATCACTGTGTTGTAACTGAATTTCACACCATGTCCAAGGCATTGTCATTGCCTGGTGTCACAGTTGGCTCGTTAGTCCTGATTAAATGAATGCCTGGGAAGGAAGCAACATATGAGTGATTTACTTCTCCTTAGAGTTTTAAGTGAATGCTGAGCTTCGTGGAGACACAAACAGCTTTCACTGCTGATGACATTCTTATATCCTCAACCTTACTGTGAGATTGGTGGGACAACTTGTATTTTGCAGGCCCTTTGTGCTTCCTTGTACAACAGAAGGTAGATTGCCCCCTTCAGATGCCTTGATTTTGAGTTTGGATTTCTAAGAGACCTGTTGCTGTGGCTGATAGAGCTTCCTCTTAATGAGAAAGAAGAGACTGAATGGGCTATACATAACTTTTGTTTTAGCCACCTGTAACTAGTTGGCCCTGCAGCTGGCCAGTTTATTTTGCTTTGGATGAAATGTGAAGCCTGGTGGTGTTGCACCAGCCTAGCTTCTTCTTTTTGCATTATTCCTTCATTGAGGGCTACAGGAGGTCCAAAGAGGGGCAAGGCACAGCCAAATCTGTTGTCAGCTGCAATAGATCCGGTACTCTCAGGACTGGTATTTCTTAACTGTTAGGGGTAGGATGTAGCAATAAAAGTTGTTAAACTTGGATATATGCTATCTTCTGTAGCAAATAGCACAGTATTCATTAGCTTTGTAAATCTGGTGAGTTAATGTTAGCCCTATTCATTTCAAGTCTTTGAGATGTTATATTGTGAAAAGGATGCTAGTACTCTGACTGTTTTGATTATTAAATATTGAAATGCCTCTTGTGTTAAAAGCTGCATACAGCAATCCAAATTTTGTAATGTGGTATGCAAATATCCCTTGAAGTAGACAAATAAGTTGCAAAGAATGTTTCAAACTCCTGTGCACAAAACCATAAAGAAGATTACTTTCACAGCAAATATTTAAGGTGAGATGAATTTAGAGAATATCTGGCCTACAGCTGTGTCGTGAGGTGCTAGGCATTGTCTTCTTCTTTCTTCAGGCTTAGTGGTCTGGCACTAAGTGTTTGTGGCACTTGTCTTTTCAGTTGTCTTGAATTTTTGTTTGATCCCTGATTTCTGGAGGCAGTCCAGTGTTAATTTCCTTCAATCCTGCTGTAATTTGTGGCAAGATGTTTTTCTTTTTAATGGTGGAAGTGTGTTATAACATCAGATGAATGTGTTATTGGCTCAGTTCAAATAGAGCCTAATTTTATGTAGCTGGCAGGGAGTTATCTGAAATACTCACTTGTTGTGCACAAATGACTGTACTATTCCTTTTCTCTAAGGAGAGTAATGGTCCCACAGACTGCTATGCTGCCATTTCCCAAGTAGATCGACTGCAATCAGAACCAGAAAGTATTCGTAAGTGGAGAGAGGAGCAAAAGGAGCGCCTGGAGCAACTTGGTAAGCATGGTATTTGTTGAGTAACTTAGTGTCAGCTTCTCTCAGGCTGAGAGAGTTGGGGTTGTTCCACCTGGAGAAGAGAAGGCTCTGGGGAGACCTTAGAGCAGCCTTCCAGTATCTAAGGGGACCTACAGAAGAACTGGAGAGGGAATTTTTACAAGGGTGTGTAGTCTATAAGGGGTAATGGCTTTAAACAGAAAGAGGGAAGATTTGGATTAGCCATTAGGAAAAGATTCTTTATGGTGAGGGTGGTGAGGCACTGGCACAGGTTGCCCAGAGAACTTGTGAATGCCCCATGCCAGGCTGAATGGGGCTTTGAGCAGTCTGGTCTAGTGAAAGGTGTCCCTGCCTATGGCAGAGGAGGTGGAACTAGGTGATCTTTAAGGCCTCTTCCAACTCAAGCCATTCTATGATTCCTAAGCAGTAGAATTCTGAACCATGGCACTGCCTCTTTGGAGTCCTAACATGGTTCCTGAGTGCGAGGAGCAAGTCTGGATGAGTGTTCTAGTAAACAGATTTAATACTGGTGTGGGAGTCAGCAAGCAAGTGTAACCTTTACTTACAGATAAGCTGACAGAAAATGAGCAGCTTTTGTAAGTTAAAAAGATGATAATAAATACTGCAGGCATTAGTACTTTATTTCGAAGGATAAAAATTACTCATTTTGTAATTGCTGAGGCCATCTGTTGTCAAATCTAATAACTAAATTAAAGTAATGGATTATTAACTAAACTAAATACAGTTATCAAATGCAGTGGTACCTACCCATAAGAGACTACAAACTGGTGTGCTTCCCACTTGCATGGTGGAGGAGCCTTTGCTTGAAATTGTTAGGACAGAACCTTTTGTAAAATGTGATTCTGGATAGAGCTGGCACTTTTTCACCTGTTTTGGGCTAGTTGCAGCAGATGAGGTTGTCCTGAACTGTAGGCTGTGTGTAAAAGAATGCGGAGTGCCAGGTACCTTTGCTTTGTCCAAGCATAGAGGATTTACTAAGCTTTGTTCCAGCACTGGCACAGCAAGGTGACTGTTTCTGGTTTGAGAAGTTTGCAGACCAACAGACTTACTGAATCTGAACTACTCTGCAAAATGCCTATCCTAAACTGACGTGGACTGTCCCAGTTACGCAGCACAGGGATTCTGTTTAGCTAATCCTTTGAACGTTTGTAGTATTTAGAGTTCTCATAGCCTAAATCAGGAAATCTCCTAAACCTTATCTGAGTTGGTGAAGCAACTGTCTGCACTAGAGTGCACCCTGAGCCATCAGTTGAAGTGTTTGCAAGATGCATTTGGATACAAACGTGACTGACAAAGCAATTCTTAAATCTTCAGATGCAAACTCACGAAAGCAGGAAGCAGAATGGAAAGAGAAAGCAATAAAAGAGTTGGAAGAGTGGTATGCAAGGCAAGATGAAAAGCTTGAGAAAACAAAAGCCAGTAACAGGTAAAGTTTCTCCAGCCATTAGAAGAGTTATGGTACTCGGTATGAAAATAATGGGGGAGGGAGATTAGAATACTTCTTGTATGTCCTAAGGCAATAGTCCTTCAGATCATTAAAGTAAGCGCTCCTACTTCCTACCTTTTAAAGTTTTTTTAAATAATCTAGATTAAATGTCCAAGAATAGCAAGAGGAAGCATTAAGATGATGATCAGGAATTACTGAAGATTCCTTACGACATGAAGCTTGAACATGGCCAGAAAATTTTTTACTCTACCCACTTGGTGGCATGCTCCCAGCTGCACAGGCCGTCAGTGACTGCAATTACCTACCCTGAGACTAGCATTCTTACTTGCTTTCTTTAGAACATACGGAAGTGGCATTCTAGTTAATCTTTGCTACAGGTTATTTCATTAAATATCTTAAAACCTTCTGCTGCTCTTTTTGGAAGCAGTTCAGAAATAACACGACTCAGTTCTACTAGTAAAAAACTAAATGCTGACTGTGTCTGCGGTGGTTTGAATTGTCTAATTATGGGTCCTGCGGCAGAAAATGATGTGTTGGTTGCTGGACTAGTAAGCTTTTACACTTTCTTAGAGGTTCCCTGTGGAATTTTGACTTCAAGCTACATGAAGGTAAATGTGATAGAACTGATTTAATGCCTCTTAAACCTGTACTTCATTCTGTCCAGGTAATCATCAAGACTGCTTTATATTTTGGGAACTTACAGGCTTCAAGATGAACTGCTGGTTTTTTTTTTGTTTCTTTTTTTATTTTTTTGAAACACCACTTCTCTTATCAAAATGGCCATCAGGTTTGTCGTTACTAAGTAAAGTCCTAGGTAGACTGCTTCTCTTTCTAAAGGAAGAAAGGAGGCCTATACTGCCTACAGAATTTCAAATTTGCCACTTCCATTCACTATCTTTTGGCTGGCCCAAGAAAGGGAAACAGGATTAGTACTATTCTTGTTGGTGGCCAAAGTTCATGATACCCTCATGGCTTTATTATGGCCAGTGTTTGAGTGCAGGATATGGAGTCTGGAGCAGGGCTCATTAAACAAGTGTTGCACAGAAGTGTTTGGCATTCTCATCACCCTGGTGAGATCTCTTGCCTGATAGTAGTTTCTATCCTCTGGGAGTAGTCTAATACTAACATTGGGGCTGTAGTCCTCAACTAGCTGCTTCAAACTTCGAGGGTGTAGCAGAATTTCTGGGTTGCCCCTCTGACCAATGGCTTAATTGATACATTCCATGTGGTAACTGCTTTCCTGTTAGGAAAGGTCTAGGTGATGCAAGGTTAATGTGCTTGTTAAAACTGCCTCCAGCTGTGTTCCGTACTTCTCATCCTTATCTCTTTTCTCCTGCCTGCTTGCCTGCCTGTTGGACTACTTGCTACCTAGGGTGGCAGATGAAGCTTTCTACAAACAACCCTTCGCTGACGTGATTGGTTATGTGTATGTTGCTTAACTACTAATTCTGCTTGCTAGTCGATATGATAATAAGCAAGATCAGAAATAGTGCTGAATCTCTGAAGGTGGCTTCTGAATATTTACTTCTTGGACCGACTCTGGTCTGCAGTATTAAGTGCAGTTCTCTTGTATGCACGGCACAAAGCCTAGCACTTTCAGATTTAGTCATGTAGTGTACATACCACTGGAATTTTGGTAATGACTTCTGTAGTCTTTAGACCTAAGGGTTTACAGTTGTTTCCAGGCCAGTGAACATTGCTTAGCAAGATGCTTTGCTGGGAATGTGGGTTAGTGCCTGCAATTTCACATGGGTGCTGTATTTAGTCCTTCACAGAGAAGCAGTGTTTAACTCAGTAATAGGCAGTGACCACCTGCTTTGCCTACATATCTGAAAAATATTCAAGCAGTGCTCGCACATAAAGGTTCACAAGCCAAGGAAGGTAGAAAGGAATTGCCTGATATAAATCAGGGCAGAAAATGTGCGTGCATATAGAAATAGGAGGCTATTAGAGAACAAGTGGAAAGTACAAGAAGGTGGTATTGGGAAAGCAGCGTAAGCTGCTGCTGGGAAGACATTTAAGAGCAGTGTAGATATTTTGCCAACCTAATAGGTTAGTGAAAACAGAACCGTGACTTTCAAGCCCCAGTGAGTATGCTAGTTTCTGAGGGGTAGAAGGATTGCAATGTTCATTGGCTTGTTCATGTATTTTAATTTCTTCCCTTAATTTGTAGACTTGAATTGAAAGATGGACATGTCACAGATTCAAAGGTGACACCTTTAGAAGGTGTACTGGTGAGCCGTGTTGTGGCTTTGAGTGCATTAATATTGAAGGTCTGATGTGAAAATCACAGCTAACTGTAGGTGGATGTAAACCAAGACTTGTGAAATGATGGATTTACAGGTGGTGTTTAACTTTTCTGAAGTCTCCTGGAGTTGGTTTTGTTGATTTTTTTCAATAAAAGCCTTATTTTCATATGTCCAATGCAAATGTGCAGTGTAAGTGCTGCATAATAAAACTGGCTGCCTGTTTCCTGAATGTAGGCTAAGCTACTAGTGCATGTTCAGCCAGCTAATCATCTGCATTAAACTCATTCTCATTTTCTATATCTGACTTAAACTTTCTCTCCTTGTTTCTTTTCTTCTCTTCACCTTTAAGCACAAACATAAACCATCCTTGCTACAGCCTAGAACAGTTAAGTAAAAAAATCTTCACTGCCCCTTAAAAGTGTCATGTCACATAAAGTAGCAGTGTTGTAGTGATCCTTGTCTTCAGTGGTGTCTGTAACCTTATCATCCCTGTGAATAGTGCTGAACCCTCATGGGAGAGTCATTTCCACTGCTTTCTCTGTACTGCTTGTTGGAGTAGATGGATTTGGTTTGATCTCTTGATGCTTATTGCTTCTGCACTCAGGCAGCTACCAGGGCCCCACAGTTCATGTAAACTAAATGCTGGAGTGTTACCCCTGCATTGAAGCAATGCTATTGGCAGCATAGAAAAGCCAAAATAATACAGCTGGGAAGCCACTGGCACTATCCAGTACATAATGTACAAAGCTTCCTTAGAGTCTCCTTAGGGTGAGAGCAGGGGCAATATGTTTATTCTGTGAGGTGACCTCAAACAAGTCATCTCCTCTGCCAAGACATGCTGTAGTCTATTGCACTCACAAGCAGGGGATTCGTGACTTAAATTCCTTGTGATTCGTGCTGCTTCACTACAGCATTGGGAATCATCAGCAGATAGCTTTATGATGGCCTGTAGGCCTTGGGGCTGATTTAAATCCTCAGATGGAATCTGTTTAAGACGTGCTTGCAGGCAGTTGTAAATTTCCAGTTGGCAAATGTCCAGTATAAGCCATCAAGTGGCAGAGGCTTAACTAGTTAAGACCTGGGCATTTCTCCATAAATAAAATGCCTACCTAGAAGTACCTTACTTCCTGGAAGCTTGTGTGGTGACTCCTTAGGCAAAGACTCAATAACAATTCTTAAAACCAAACACCTGTATTCCAACATTTTACACAATCCTCTGCAATCCTCAGCACTGCTTGTGCATAGCATACTACTGCAATCTACTTTCATCTCCAGGATTGGGGCAGTGGGAGCTTGAGTGGCCATAATGTCCACAAGCAGCTGTCAGGTCACATTTCTTATGAAACATGCTGAAAGAAACTGCATCCTGTAAGAGGGAAGGAGTGCCTTATATACTGGGCATTAACACAAGGTGCATTGCATTGCTTTTAGGGCAGCTGAAGAAGCCTTTGTGAATGATGCGGAAGAAGTTTTTCCGGGCACTGAGTGGGAACGTGTGGCTCAGCTCTGTGACTTTAATCCCAAGTCTAGTAAGCAGGCAAAAGATGTGTCCCGCATGCGTTCAGTCCTCATCTCACTCAAGCAGGCTCCGCTGGTTCGCTGAAGCAAAGCTCAATGGAAACACTACAGATGCAATATCTTAACCTTACTCAGAGAAGCTATGTTTGCAGTAATTTGATTAATTGTTTCAGTGTGTTTTTTTGGACCACATCATGATGTATCTAGAGCTGATCATTGTTTGATTGCATGTTCTTCCTGATGTTTCCTTTCTGTGTCTGAAATGGGAGAACCTCCAAAACTGTAGTCTCTGTGCTGTTGTGCACTGAGGTGTCATTTCCCACATTACTGATATTAAAGATCTGTTAAACAGCAAAGTGTGTTGACTTTGGATGAATTAAGAAGGTCTCCTCCTTCCTTTTGACAGAGGGTGTTTGAATTAAGTGTGAGTAAACCTTTCTCTTAATTGCTGGTGATTTCACCTTGCGGGTGATTGTCCAGCTAGCAGTGCTTCTGGTCCCTGCAAGGCTGTCCTGCTTGTTTGTTTAAGCTTTCTTAAAGCTCTTGAGAGCTTTAGTTTAAAAACTGCTCCCCTATCCAATTTATCACACTAGACAGAAGCTCAAGAAAACTGAAACAGTAGGCTTGTTAAGGGGCTTATCTTGCTTCCAGTGGGACTGAGGACACTGCCTTCTGCAGGTAAGCAGTTCTGTATAGTTTTCTTCTGTCACTGTGTAGTTTTCTGCTGTCACTCTGGCTGCCTAGCTCAGGCTCAACAAGAAGTGGAAGGCACTGAGTAGTTAAGACCTTTGATATTCTACTGCTTATTCTGTTCTGCTAGGTATTCAACGCTGTGTTCATGTGCAAAGATCTGTTTGGATGTTTTTGAACTTTGTCCTTGTCCTCACTTGACCTTTACAGACACTTCCTCCCTCTAGGGTGGTGAACTGGAGAGCTGGAGAGCAAGAGAAGGGAAGACTTGCTCTTACTGCTGCTCATCTGCAGGTTGGAGCTCTGTCTGCCAAGGTGGTTGAATCTGAAACAAACTGATCTAGAAAACCTCTGTTCTGCTTCCTTGGCTCACCCAGCATTCACAGGAGCTGTATGCTAGCCTTGCTCTGTTAAACCTTACCTTAACTGTCTTCTAAAACTAACCTGTTCAATCGCCTACATTATTGCACCATGTTTATCAAAGACACACCATCTTAACTGGTGTGTAGTATAATTCCTTTTATACCTTTTATGTACAAGCTGGAAGGTTAGTCCAGGCAGTTAGAAAAGGGTTGCAGATGCAGACTAAAATGTACTAAGGCTCAGGACGTTGCTGCACAGCAGCTGTCTTACTAGCAGCTGTGTCCCTTTGGTGGGTAAGATAGTGAATAAATGGTTTCCAGTTGGGCTGCAGTAGTTAAGCTGTACCTTAGTGTTGTCTGTAGTGACTGGAGCAACTCTCATGTTCCCAAGTGTGTTCACACACTACTGATGGGTGGTGGTGATAATGATAGTAGATTAAAGGTCTGGAAGCTTGATTCCATGGAAGATTAATGCAAGAAGATACCTTCTGAACTGCACAAGGGTATGGCAGGTGAGTCCAACAGGACTGAAGTACAGAGCAAGTCCACAGAATACTGATACTCATTGCTAGGCTTGACCAGTTATGCATTCACCTTGACTGAAAATTTCCTTTTCGCTGCTCACTCAAAAGCTCTAAAAACAAAGGCTTTCAAAATGAGCTGGTAATTTAATAGAGAAAAGTCCACTACGTTAAATATACAGTCTTTAAAGTATTAATATGAATTTAGGAGAATTTGAAAGATCAACAGGTTAGAGGGGTCCCTGCACACTGAATTATGGTATTTATTGATCACCATATTTTCCTACCTTACAGAATATTTTATCTGGCTATGGATGTGGTTTAGAGCTGCAATCCAAGAAAATGGGCAAAGACTCAAATTCAAGGCTAAAGCAATGTTACAGAAGCTAAAGCAGTATTTTACATGCTGTGTTTGCAGAGTCTAAGAATGTGTTTGCAGTTTTTTTAAGTATTCCATCTTGCTGGAACACTTAAAATGCAGCTCTGTGGGTTCTGATTACCTCTGCTAACTCTGATGCAGAGCTTTTGCAGATCACCTCTTCTGCCTTAATTTTACATTCAAGTATGCTAGCTCACTGTCTCCTTTGTCAGTGCTGTCACAAAATCAGACTGGCTGTGGTTGGAAGGGACCTCTAGAGGTCATCTGGTTCAACCCCTCTGCTCAAGCAGAACCACCTAGAGCCTGTTACTCACGACCATGTCCAGACAGGTTCTGAAGACCTCCAAGAAGTGAAATTCCACCACTTCTCTGGGCAACCTCTGCCAGTGCTTTGATACCTGTACAGTAAAGAAGTGTTTCCTAATGTTCAGATGGAGCCTCCTGTGTTTCAGTCGGTGCCCAGTGTCTCCTGTCATGGCACAAATGAAAAGAGCCTGACTTTGTCTTCTTTGCACTCTCGCTTCAGATATTTATATACATTGATAAGATTCCCAAGCCTTCTTGTTTCCAGGTTGAACAGTCCCAGCTGTCAGCCTTTCCTCACAGGAGAAATGCTGTAATTGCTTTATTATCTTTGTGGCTCTTCGTTGAACTCTGGTGTGCTTATGTCTTGGGTGTACTGGGGAGCTCAGAACCAAACCCAGCACTCCTCAAGTCAGGACATTTTCTGAATTTCTGGAGTCTGAGAACTATTTTAGATACTTACACCTTGTGACACAGCAAAAGAATACTCAGGTTTATTTGGGCAAATCAATGCCCTTGTCTGTGTTTCTAAACATTTGACTTGTTTTCTTCAGAGCTCAGCATCTGTCACTTGGTTTTGTGACTTCCTGTGACAATTTTGTGCTACCTCTGGCCCAGCTGTGCATGTTCAATCCTGTTTACTGGCTTTAACTTCCCACTGTTGCTGCTTATCTCCATAGCATTAGTCAGTGAAATCTGGAAAAAAACCTGGATGCTTCCTATCCTTCAAACATAATCCCAGCTGCACGTGCGCGAAGATCTCATGCAGTATTGAGAGAGAAGCTGCGGACTGGCTGAATACATCCTGGTATAGACCTTGCTTTGTTTAGCTTCTGGTCAGGTGGCAGCCAGCAGCCAGACAGTCTGAAATTACAATGAGCATTTGTAAAGAAGAAGGGGGATGGAGAGGTCATGGGGTCATTGGAAATCAGGGAGCCTGAAAACAACAGCACTGTGCATTCATCCTCTTAACCTGTGAAACATGGGTAAGTTTTAAGCAGCCATAAAACAGCATGGTGTGGCTTACCTGTTTCTTGCTGATGTTTTTTTTCTGAGCAGCCAGTTAGGAGGGTAACATACCGATTACTGGCTTGTATTTCAGTACAACATGAAATACAGTTCAGGACAACATGGGTGTCTATAGTCTTTGCCTAGAGGATTCCTCCAGTAGTACTTGTCATGCAGGCAAGCTTGTTCCTCTGCAGAACCTTGTGCTGTGGCACTAGTTCTAATCCAAACATAATTATCTGGAATGATCCAAGGGGTGTACAGCCCAGGCGTTTTATACTTACTAATGCAGGACAAGGTGATCAGATTTCTCTGAATGACAGCATAAATTCTATCTGCACCTTACTCTGTTGTGTTTTTGTAATACAAAATTGCCGTTGCCTCCATTGGTAATACATGCAAGTGTTTGACAAATTTTGTTACAATTAAATGGAGGAAGGACAGTGTTTCAAGACCACCAGAAAACTAATGAATTTGTTATTTCCAAGTGTCTGGATGGCAGATCAAAGATTCAAAATACTTAATAACTAAACTTGCTGGTCAGGAAACCGAAAAGAAATTCTAAACCTTGATTCTGTATGGATTAGCTATGTGGTTTGCAAAGCATCAGCAATGATCTGTAAAAAGATGGCTATCAAAACTCAACTGGTCTCCTCATGATCCCAAGTCCTGGCTCTGGGTTTCTATGGTGACGCAGAACTGTTGTGGACAAAGCATTCTTTTTCCACCAGCTGCAAGAAGCAACGTGGTATAGAAACTTGTAGAGGATTATATTGGTTACACGAATGAAAAGTTACAGAACTAAGAACTCCAATTTTAGTTTGCTTCCCAACCTTTTGGCACTCCCCGGCTGCCACTTGCTTATGTAATGCTGATTATAAACATCCAAGTTCATGAGGGAACTTGTCCTGCCCAAGCTGGTGATGTCATATGCAGTTCTGCTTGGAGGGCTGGAGGTGGCATTCCTGCTAAGGTTTCCGCAGTTAGGATACCACATGCACTTAACCACGGACACTGCAAAACCAACCAGTATGCAACAGGCAATAGGAGCAGCTGCTGCCAATGCAGGTAATGAGAATGCCCTGCCACTTTAGGCTCTGAAGTACTGGTAACAGCTGGGGAAAGGGGTTTTACTCCTATACATTTTTCCCAGTATTGGATATAAAGGTTGGTTTGTCCTTACTGGAGTCCATGATCTTCATAGTATGGACTACTCTAAAGGACATTGGGCAAGCATCAAGTAAGCACATTACTGCAGATACTCTGTGAACATCTGATGTTTGCTCCTTCTGGGACTGGATACAATTGGGCACTAATGTCCACATTAAAGTACTTGAAGTTCAAAGGACACTTCTGAACAGGGAAAGAAGGAAAGACAAACAAAATGGCTTTTACGCTATTAAATACGATTTTTTATTCTTTCTGATTTTATAAACCACTTGTACATATGCAGCAGGTTCTTGGCCAGTTGACAGAAAAAAGCATTTTCAAAAGCATTTGAAGAATTGTTTTCTTAACATGACTAGATGTTAAAGGTGTAAAACTTTTCAACTGTGTTTTAGTCTGTCGTGTTTTCCCTGTGCCTGCACCCTCCCTTCAGCTGCTAGGGAAAAACATTTGGAGTCTGAGATACCAAAAATACAGAGCTTCAGAGGGTCTGGAAAGCAAAGGCCTGGTCCCACTTTTAGCCAGGCATGCCAGCCAGGCATTCCTTGTGATGCTAGAGGATGGAAAGATCAAATGACAGACCTCCTCACTGTCAGAACCTTAATGCTCCTGATCTGACCTGCTATCACTGTAGAAAAATGCCAGTTTCTCCTTGACCTGCTCATAGAGCTAACGCTCTGGGATTGAAGGTAATGACAATCATCCAGTAAACCAAGACATGTAGGAAAAGGAACTAAAACTCCTAGGTTACATAAAACCTAGTACAACTTGGCAAACAGTTAAGAACCAGTATTTGCCAAGTCTGAGAAACTATAGTATAGAGGCTGCATGATTTTTCCTGGAGACAGCAGGAAGGAAATCTGGTGGTGTTTCTGAGATCTGCTCTGAAGATGTGAGTTATCAGCTGGCATTCCTTGTGGAAGAGAGGGTGAAGTAAAGAGAATCCGTATAGATTATATCCCAGAATTAGCGAGTGTACTAAGAGTTATTCAGAAGTTCAGTATAGCAGAGGGCAGTGATTGCAGAAGATTGTTTGATTTTGATTGGAGCAGAGTGGAAATAGCCCTTTTATTCCCCTGCACTAACACATTATTGGACTTCTGAGAATATCAGTGGTTAAGTTAGATGTCAAAATAGGTCATTAAATTAAGGGATAGTCTTGTGACTCTTCCTCCAGAGCTATCTTTCTGGATTAGCTGATAGATGGGTTGGGTTTTCAATTTTTCCAGCATCTTGAAAGTATGCTAAAAAAGCAGCTGGATAAAGACAGCACTGCATATCAAGGACTCATTTAAGAAATACAAACCACAGCTTCCTTAGGCAAGCCTTCACTGGTATTTGACATACTTTCCTCCTAGGCCTCTGAATGCCCTGAAGGTGAGGGTAAGGGTCAGATTTGACTTTCCATCCTGAAAGCTGATGATGAAAGCAGGACAAGAACAGTGCACGTGCAGCCACCCAAATGGCTGAGGGGGTGCACCGTGTCACCCTGCAGCGAAAGGTAGATTCTTTATGATCAGATGTGCCACATGGCTGAATTTCAGCTAACTGGCTACTGAAGAATAAGCAGTTCCCCCTCCCCTAGAGTAGTAGATTAAGTCCCTTGAGAAATCCTCCAAGATTAAAATGCAAACACTTTACTGTTGGCCATAGCCAGAAGACAAAGATGCTCACTGCTATACTTGTTTGGACTTCTCTGCAGGTTGTAAGCTCACTAAGCTGTAGATTTTTTCCTTCATATGCAAAAGCTTCTAAAATGGGACTCTGCCCTTTAGAGATAATATAATAAATAAACTTGGTTGCCTATACCAAGTCCTTCATGAAAAGGAATTTCTAGGTGTAGCCTTTTTTTAATGGTAGAGGCCCTTGTTTCCACCCACTGAAGTTACTGCTAGTGATTACATCATATTTACTTTGTGGGTGGAATCCTGGAAACTGAAAAGCTGGTAAACTTCTCATTTCACATAGGTGGGAAATGAGATATGGATCCCCAAGTGCTAGCTACAATTTTACACACCATACACATTATCCCCATTCATCAAGAGTTGCTCATAAATAATTCAGCTACACTCAAAAGTAATGTATAGGCTTACCAACAGAGGTGCTTAAAAAACCAGAATTGCACATTACTTCCAATGAAGTCAGCTGAAATTTAGGAAAAAATACAAAAAGATAATACCTCAATTAGGAAATGCAGAAGTAGTCACTAATTACTCAAAACACTACTCTGATTCATTAGCTGCTCTCATCAAAGGAAAGTTTGGGGCAAAGTATTCCCTCCACCCATTAGCACTTTGAATAGTCCAATTCTCTAACTCTTCTGTAATTCTTCTAGTATATTCTACGTGTAGTATAATCCAGTACCAGGCTAGCAGCTCCAAGGAGAGCAGGATCTGCTAGGTTTGAGACCACCACATCCACAGTTTTAACAGAGGACAGAGCCTGTCGATTTATCACATCTTTGACAGCATTAACGTAGTGGTTAGCTAGAACTCCAGAAAGGATCACAAGAGAGGGGTTCACGGTGTGCAGAATGTTCACAACGCCAAGGCCTAATGCAGTCCCAGCTGAAAAGATGAAGCAAAAAGAAATTGAGTAGAATACTCAAAGCAGTTCTGGTATCAGTAGTTGAAACAGTTCTGTTAGCAGCAAATAACACTGGAAAGTCAGTCAAGTATTTTGTTCCACAGGGCAGAGTTTTGAGTTTATGTTTTCAGGTAATTTGTGTCCGCTATTAACTTTTCTTTCAAAAGTTAAAAAAAAAAAAAAAAGGCGATTTTTTTTTTGCACAATAATGCATTATTCAATGTTATGGAAGTGAAAAGACAAAACAATGCATGAATCATGCTTGTAAGCAAAGAGAACATAGGAAAGCATCACTCTACCATCTTAATGTTAACAACTATGTATAAGGGAGGACTGTGCTTAAGCTAGTTAACCAGCTTAAATATAAAATATCCCGTGTAAAGTAACACGTAAATTGCCTTTGTTACCTCAGACTAGCCATTCACTTGCCTACAATGAAATGTCCCCAAGTTTTCCTATATGAGAATGTTGAGAATTTACTTTGCAGAACCTTCTAATGTTTTTTTTACTGGAACAGATACTTTTAACACTTCTGCTGACATTCTCTCCAACATTTATATTTAAAAATCTCATTACCATTAGTAATTTCTGTATTGAGAGGTCCTTGACATGTTCAGGATGTTTGTAGTGTTACAGTGCACTACCATTTCTGTATCTCAAAAATACAATCATGGATGTGTTCCACCCTCTGGGCTATGTTCTTACCTGTTCTGAGAATGCTCTCTGCTTTTGTATTCCCAAGTTTAGCTGCTTGAATAAGGTGTGCAGCACTAACAATCTCCTCCTCCTTCATTGACATTCCTTCTACTAAAAGCAGATCATCTGAAAAGGAAAGCCAAGAGCAAAACATGGTAATGTGGCAAGTCAGAGGGTGAAAAAAAAAAAAGCAATTAAAGTATTTTCATCTCTTTCATTTGTACACTGAATCCTGAACAACCCTGAGTTTAGCTGAAGTAATTATATCCATATCATTCAGGAAACTACTTGCAGAAGCAGGGAATCAAATTCAAACAATCAGGGTGTGGTAATTCACTGGTCTTGTCAGACCCAAAAATAAATAAAATAGAAATACTCTCAAACTTACTTAAGACTGAGAAGCTTTTGCTGAAAGACAATCACTGAAACCAAACGTCACAGAGTGCCTGTCAGATTACTTCACATCAAACTTAAAAAGAAAAGACAAGCTCTACTGTGTGCTTCTGGTAATTCTGGAACCAGTGGTTCCAAATGTTCCTTGCCACTGAAAAAGATCTGTACTATGCAGGCTGCCTGTACACCCATTCTTATCTCTTCCTATAAAAAGAAGGCAGATCTATTTTTTCTTAATACCTTCTTTGAAAATTCCTTCTATACTGCAATTTAGGAACTGTGTTTTGATAACCAGAGTAAATAGATACCATCATGCAGCTTCTTAGCTTCTCTCTGTAATGCTATTCCTGAGGCGTATGCTTCGATACATCCTTGGCTGCCACACAGGCACTCTGGTCCATCTAAGGATACGACAATGTGTCCAAGCTCAGCAGCACAGA
Organism: Ifrita kowaldi; assembly: GCA_013398055.1. Taxonomy (NCBI): domain Eukaryota; kingdom Metazoa; phylum Chordata; class Aves; order Passeriformes; family Cinclosomatidae; genus Ifrita; species Ifrita kowaldi. The sequence goes on along the minus strand of VZRS01005176.1, from coordinate 284,968 downwards.
AAGAACTGCCATGGATCAATTCATGTTGATGAACGATTCCACCTCCAATTCCTGCAAAGATATTAAGACTTCTATGGTTTGAAAAAAAAACAAACACCCCCTGCTCCTCCAACAGTTTTTAAAGGCCCCAGTTATGTGAGACACTGATACTTGTTTATTCTAATAGAGACAAGATAAAATAATTTGCATCAGTGATGATCTACACTAGAAACAAGAATTACTAGTTGCTGAAGAACTTTTCTCTATTTGACACACCTAATATGCAAGCTCATAGCTCCTATTCATATATGGCTCAAAATAGTATATAATGCTTGTATTTTTTTAAAAGCCTATGGATGGTACTGAACTATGACAGATCTTTTAAGCTTGTGAGTCATGCTCTTTATGCAAAAACCTATCCAAGTGGCCTTAAAATTTTGCACTTCAGAGAAATTCTAATGCTGTATTTAGACAGTTAAACCTGTGTGTTAAAGGGCCAGGACACTTAAATGTGCAGGCCTCTGCTGCCCCTTCCCAAACCGGGTGTAGATTCATCAGCTAGTTATTAGTGCCACCATCTTAAGGACTATATACTTCACAAATGAGAAAAGTTACCCCACATTTGCATTTGAGATTTAATAAACATACCTTCTTATATTGAGTTCTTTATCTTCTAGATACATATTCTGATCTGACTTGTACTTCTAAAGTTTCTATAGACAATTAAGATATAAAGCTAAAAAAGTGCAAATTTATTCCAATTAAATTGCTCAGATTTTCCTTACTTTCCTGCGTAGCTGTACCAGCAGAACTTCTTTCATCAAGAAGTTTAAACTATGGAAGTGGTTTTATTTGCCTGAGTAAATTAAAAAGCACCCTAAACCAAACATATAGTGTAGCAGAAGTATGTTTGGTTTTCCAGGCATAGTGGTAATGTTTATGCTTATAAGAACAGCTGAGCCTCTTAAGTGATGGTGCTGGATTTTGGGTTTCATTGAACTACAGCATACCCACCTGTACCAGTAATCAGTGTTACAAAATTTTCTATTCCTTTTCCGTGACCAAATTTCCTCTCTGCTAGAGCAGCACAGTTTCCGTCATTGTCAACCCAGACTGGCAGGTGCAAAGCATCAGATATAGGGGTTCTGAGATCCACAGAGCTCCACTCCTGAATGAGTTTTGTAGAGTGAAGCACAATACCTTCTCGAGGGTTTACCCGTCCACCTGTGGAAATACCTAAGTCCCAGAAATACAGGAGAGAAAAATGAAAACTAAGTCTGTGTAAGAGACTTTAAGTAAAAATCTATTTTTCTTTTTCTGATGACAAGATTCCCCCCCTTCCCCGCCAATACTAGGCTTTGAAGAAGAGCATGAAAGTAAAAATTTCTTAAGTATTTCTTAAGTATTAGTGGCAGTGCAACTTTTGACTTGTAAAGAACACAGAATCATGGAATGGTTTGTGTTGAAAGGGACCTCTGGAGATCATTTAGTCCAACCCTTCTGCCAAAGCAGGTTCACCTACAGCAAGTGGCACAGGATTCTGTCCATGTGGGTTTTGAATATCTCCAGAGAAGGTGGCTCCACAACCTCTCCAGGCAGTGTATTTCAGTGCTCAGTCACCCTCAAAGTAAAGAAGATAATTCATAGAATGCCATGGCTCTAATCACAATGCACCGAGTATCTTAAGACTAACCAGATGGGTAATGGTTCATGTTAGTCAGAGAGTTAATGTTCCTACTTCAGGCAAGATTGCAGCAAATCACTTAATAGTTGTGTTTCTTGTTAGTGATGTAAAAAGCCACAACAGCGAAAATAAATGATTCAAACCCTGGAACACTATTAGTGTCTGGAAGCCTGCTANCATTGAACTACAGCATACCCACCTGTACCAGTAATCAGTGTTACAAAATTTTCTATTCCTTTTCCGTGACCAAATTTCCTCTCTGCTAGAGCAGCACAGTTTCCGTCATTGTCAACCCAGACTGGCAGGTGCAAAGCATCAGATATAGGGGTTCTGAGATCCACAGAGCTCCACTCCTGAATGAGTTTTGTAGAGTGAAGCACAATACCTTCTCGAGGGTTTACCCGTCCACCTGTGGAAATACCTAAGTCCCAGAAATACAGGAGAGAAAAATGAAAACTAAGTCTGTGTAAGAGACTTTAAGTAAAAATCTATTTTTCTTTTTCTGATGACAAGATTCCCCCCCTTCCCCGCCAATACTAGGCTTTGAAGAAGAGCATGAAAGTAAAAATTTCTTAAGTATTTCTTAAGTATTAGTGGCAGTGCAACTTTTGACATGTAAAGAACACAGAATCATGGAATGGTTTGTGTTGAAAGGGACCTCTGGAGATCATTTAGTCCAACCCTTCTGCCAAAGCAGGTTCACCTACAGCAAGTGGCACAGGATTCTGTCCATGTGGGTTTTGAATATCTCCAGAGAAGGTGGCTCCACAACCTCTCCAGGCAGTGTATTTCAGTGCTCAGTCACCCTCAAAGTAAAGAAGATAATTCATAGAATGCCATGGCTCTAATCACAATGCACCGAGTATCTTAAGACTAACCAGATGGGTAATGGTTCATGTTAGTCAGAGAGTTAATGTTCCTACTTCAGGCAAGATTGCAGCAAATCACTTAATAGTTGTGTTTCTTGTTAGTGATGTAAAAAGCCACAACAGCGAAAATAAATGATTCAAACCCTGGAACACTATTAGTGTCTGGAAGCCTGCTATAACTCCCAAGATTTAGAATGACTAAAAATAGTCACTAGACCTAGAGTAGTGATTTTTACTCAAAAACACACTGTTTTTGTGAAAGATCAAAACTGTGTTCAGAGATTTGTCTACTGAACAGAGTAGGTCAGTAACAGGCACTATTAGGCAAACCAGTTTTGCCTAGCTGGAGAGGCTTCCAGAGTTGGTGGAGTCTCTCAGGACCACTGAAGAGTAGGTCACTATTATGGAGGTATTTAGCTCTAAAATTCGAACATTTTTTTGTACAGAGCTTATATAATTGACTCACGTATAAAGATGGTTCCAGGGTTAATGTTGTAATGGAAAGCAGCCATAAAAGCTCTAAGACAAGCCGCTGAATTGAACATTAAAGCTGCAAGAAAGACCTGATTTGAAGCGCTAACATTTCTCCGTATGGCTTTGTGTACTTAATGTTGTTTTTAAAGAATACAACATGTTCAAGTTAATTTTTCTTTGTACTGTGTGATTCAGAAAAGTTTTCATCTGGAACAAACTACTTTTCCCTAGGAACATTTCTCAGCTAAAATGAAGATTCTACGTCCTTCTTAAAAATCCACGACACATTAATCAACATCTTAATAAATAACTAATATCTAAGGCCCAATCTCCCAGTCACCATTTAACTGAAGAAGTCCTGTCTGATATAAACACATAATTTAACACAGAACGGTACTGCAAGTGGACTACAAGCCAGCAAAAGGGCTGCTTTTGTCTCTGTTAGCTACAGATTTAGTCCTAACATTCCAACCTTTTTAGTCTGCCCTGGTGTATCTGAGAATTCTGCTGCACAGTTGACCATAGCCCTACAGAAAGGCTTACAGACGGTAGAGAAAACATCACTCAGCTGCAGTTGTTTCAACAGCTGTTTTGATAAACACTGAGCATCTGAGTCACAATGCCAAGACAGCAGAGAGCTTCAAAATCCGGAGAACTACATAAACACAATTTAGATATAGTTTACTATAACTTAACAGATTGTTTTAATGGTTGTTACAAACTGGAGAAACTTCAGTGTTTATGGTCAGCTTCTCATTTTCAGCCATTTAAAAAAGTTTGTTAAGAATATGTAAAAACTTAAAAGTACATGACATCCATTTTAGAAAGCTGTTTTAAATTAATCAGTAGTGATTTGATTTCACATTGAAAAACATAGATTTAAAAACAAAGTTAGTATTTGTTAACTTACCTACTCCCAAAATTCTGCAGTTTACATTTACTGCCTCTGATGCAGCCTCTACACACATCTTTAGAATTAATGCTAGTCTGTCTTCATAGGTTTTAGGGTTGAGCTGGGTGTACTTCTTAACTATTTCACCCTAGAAATGAAAAACAAAACATGCCCCAGAGAAATGTATGTTATGATGAAATTTCTCTTCCATTTAAATTACATGTCAGTTTGAAAATAGAGAGCCATAAACTTATCTCTTCAAAAAAGTACAGATACTATGGTTTAGATCTTGGACCTACAGGCAAGGTTTGTGACAACTGTTGGGGGACAAGTTTGCAAGATTAGGCATTACATTCTGCTTCTGTAATCAATCTCCCGTCTGAACTTAAACACATATTTTAAGGAACACATGGCTCATGTGAGGAAGTATCACCAGAGCTATTGCAACTGTTGTTAGGCATAAACCATGATAGAGTAATGCACTTAAGCTGAACACTGAAGTGTTGAAAAAAGAGAAGAGAGTAACAGTTGCTAGAAAGGACAGAAAAAATGCAGTGCTTTAAGAATAAAATCTTTCCAATTTGACTGCATGAAGGGTTTGTGTGGTGTCACAGACAATGCCATTTCACCAAAAAAAGGAGAGTCAGATAGAGAGAAATGCTAGAAATTTCAAGGCAAAACTTACTATACTTTCAGAAATATCTTCTAAGCAATTACACTTCGGAATCACTTGCAATGTCTCTTGAGTACCATCTACTGTAATACATCATAGAATAGTTTGGGTTGGAAGGGACCTCAAAGGAAGGAACACCTTCCACTAAACCAGACTGCTCAGAGCCCCATCTAAGCTGGCCTTGGAACACTTCCAAGGATGCAGCATCCCAAACGCCTCTGGACAACCTGTTTCAGTGCCTCCCCACCCTCACCAGTAAAGAGTTTCTTCCTAGTATCTAATCTAAACCCACCTTCTTTCAGGCTGAAGCCATTCCCCCTTTTCCTGTCACTACATGCCCTTGTAAATCCTTTGGACAGGGTTGGGGAGGCCATGAAGATTATTTTCAACCGCAGGACCCATGCAGTGGTAAGGAAAGTATTCACAGTGCATGCTTGGAACCTATGGGTACTGAGGAACTGATCGTAATTCACAGTGTTTATACTGCAGGATTAGGCCAGGACACTGCAGAAGGTATCCTGCCTAACGGTGTTATTCTCCCTGTTACATCCCCTGTACAAGGTACCTACGTGAACTGCACTGAATAATGCAACTGAGCGAAGAGGAGTAACAAAGACAGTCCATAAGCAACAAGGCCGAGTCACTGTTGCCAAAGAACTTGGAAAATTCCAAATTGACAATGATTTTGAGTATTAGATCCCATCATCTGAGCATCACATTGAGCAATAAGAGTTTGTGGATTTTGGATGCTTAGTTTCTTCTTTGCTTTTAGTTTGGAGGGGGCATCAGAGCTGTTGTTTTGGAAGGAGAGGCTGCAGCAAACATTATCAGAAGACGTAACAGCTTCTAAAAGGAATTTTTGGTAACTCACTTTTTTGTGGAAATAAAATTAAATCTCATATTCCGCCACTGGCTTTGAAATGCTTGCATCTGTTGTGTAAATTTTGGTATGAAAGTCTGATTGTTTTCACTCTGATTTGCTAGCATTTCAACTTTCACAAATGCCACCTCTGTTAGAGCAGGCAGAACTTTTTTAAATTCATTTTTTCCAGGCCGTGTTGACACATAGGAAAAAATGTGATGTCAATTTTACGTCTAAAAATATTACACTTTTAAAAGCTGTCTTTAAGACCCTGAAGGTCTGTCAGACCTCTCCTTTTAAATGAATGTGAAAATTCTGGACTGTATCAGGTCGCTTTACACAACCCTTCATGCTTCTGCATTGCTTTCTTACTTTGCTTTCTGGGTAACTATTATTGAACTGATCTAGTTATCTGCAAATATGCAGTATTATGGTAGGAGTAATTGTCCAGTACTGTTGAGAATAAAAGCCAAAGACTTCTCATCCTGTGTTTTGTTCACATCTTTGAAATGCTGCAGAGTTCAGTACACTGATTTTCTAGATGCTGGTTGTTGCTCATAATGGTCCTGTGTGTCTACTGCAAGGCAGTGTAAGGCACTGGGGAAGTAAGAAGTCTACTCCTGGAGCCTTCCATGTTTTGTTTGACATATACGAATTTCCAGGTTGAGCTGAGTCACCTTTTAAGGAGTACCAACACATCTGAAAGTTATTCTATTCTTCAAAGTCTGTAGTCAACCCACAGAGAAGCAGCAGCTACAACCCTGAGCCAGCGAACGGGCATTGCTAGTTTAGCATCAGTCTTAGACGTGCAATCCAGTAGGCAATTTGTATCATGACTGTATGAGAGATGCACAAAGTAAGGGGAAAAATTTTTATCCCTCAACAAAAGTCAATAAACTGCTTTGCTTTGGAGCTCTTTTGCATTACAAGCCCATATTCACAAAGCCCAATGAAGTTTGCAGATTATCTAGAAGCATAACAGAATATTTACCTTCATACTGACAATTGCTACTCGGAGATTTGTTCCACCTAGATCCACAGCCAGAGCACTCTGTGTCTCTAGAATATGGTCAATATCTTGAGAGATATTATCTTTGACAGGAGGAAAACAGAATTTCTTTTGCAATGGTTCTTTGAGGTCAATAGATTTAAGGAACTTCAAAATCCTTGGAACAGCATTACCATCTCCATATATTTTTGAGCTATAATACAAAAAAGAATTCATGTAATTGGAAGTAACACTGCAATCTAAAAAGTTCTTTATATGACAGAAGAGTGTAACAGTGTCATTACAATATTATGATCTGGCGACTGTGCCAATACTGCAGCTCACACTATGGAAGTCTGTCATGAGAGTGATGGTAGTTTAGAGAACACACACAGATCTTTCAAGTCTGCCACTAGCTCCATTTTGGAACACAAAACTGGAATGTAGAAAACTGGAAACTAATGATGCCAAAACCCCTGTAAAATTAAGTTTAATGAAGGGACCCATACCATAAAGCAGAAATAAAAATACGGACAGTTTATGTATGTGCTACAAATCCATATATGATGTACTTATCACACAGATGCCAACTATATAATAATAAACTGTACATTCATGTCAGTTTTCAACATGTCTGTTTCTAAAATATCATGCATGGCTTCAGATACTTGCTATTAAAGAATTCAGTTTTATTGCTCTATCTAGATTCTTAAGAAATACTCTTTTTATCCTTGTCCTTCGTTGAACAAATATTATCTCTCGAAGTTTGTAAGAACTTAAGTATTAGCAGAATGAAGGTCAATACTCACTAGGGCTGAGGAATAAGGATAAGCATCTTGCCAGATTTCTGCAGCTTCCCTGGAAGCTTGTACTCAGGACTCTCTACGTATCATGAGGTCAAATCAGCTATAAAGTATTGTGTGACAGAAGCACAGAACACTTTGAGTTGGAAGTGACCTCCTGAGATCATCTAGGCCAACCCCCCTCCCAAGGCAGGGCCACGTTGAGCAGGTGACACAGGAACTCATCCAGGTGGGATTTTAATGTCTCCAGGGAGGGAGATTCCACAATCTACCTGGGCAGTCTGTGCCTGTGGTCTGCCCCCTCAAAGTAAAGCTCTTCTTCATGTTGAGGTGGAACTTGTGTTTTGGTGTATGGCTATTACTGTTGCTGGGCACCACTAAGGAGAGTCTGGCACCATCCTCTGGGCACCTGCCTTGGAGATATTTGTATGTATTGAAGAGATTCCCTCTCGGTTGTCTCTTGTCTTGTCTAGACAGGGCCGGCTTCCACATTCTCGCTCTCTCCTTGCAAGAGAGACGCTCCAGACCCCAAACCACAGAAAGAACTAGGTTGGCAAAGACCTTTGAGATCATCGAGTCAAACCTGTGACCTAACGTTACCTTATCAGCTAAACCATGGCTCTGAGTGCCTCATAAAGTCCGNTCCAGCCTGTCCAGGTCCCTCTGCAGAGCCCTGCTACCCTCCAGCAGATCGATACTTGCACCCAATTTGCTAATGGTGGACTCAATCCCCTCCTCCAGACCATCAGTAAATATATGAAGCAGGACTGGACCCAACACTGATCCCTGGGGACAGCACTGGTGACTGGCTACCAGCTGGATGTGACGCCATTCACCTCCACTCTCTGGCTCGGCCTTCCAGCCAGTTCTTAACCCAGGGATGGCTGCACCTGTCTAAGCCGTGGGCTGCCAGCTTTTCCAGAAGAATGCCATGGGAGACGGTGTCAAAGGCCTTGCTGAAGGTCAGGCAGACAACATCCAAAGCCTTTCCCTCATCCTCTTGGCAGGTCACCTGGTCATAAAAGGCGACCAGGTTGGTCAGGCAGGACCTGTCCCTCGTAAGTCCGTGCTGGCTGGGTCTGATCCCCCGGCCATGCTGTAGGTGCTGTGTGATGGCACTCAGGATGATCTGTTCCATAACCTTGCTGGGCACCAAGGTCAGGCTGACAGGCCTGGTGCTCCTTATGGCCCTTCTTATGGATGGGTGCCACACTGGCCAATCCAGTCATCTGGGATCTCCCCGCTGAGCCAGGACTGCTGGTAAATGATGGAGAGCAGCTTTACAAGTTCATCTGTCATCTCCCTCATCACCCTAGGATGGATCCCACCTGGTCCCATAGAGCTGAGCACCTAAGTGGCTCAGCGGGTCTCTAATTGCTTCTTCCTGAATTCTAGGGGGGCTACTTTGCTCCCTGACCCCACCACCAGCTCAGGCCAGTTGCCGTGAGGAGTCTTACTGATGAAAATTGAGGTAAAGAAGGTGTTAAATACTGCTGCCTTTTCCTCATCTTTAGTTACTAAATACCCTCCCCCATCTAACGATGAAGGAGATCTTCTGGAGGTTATCCGTGCCCCTCCTTTTGCCATTATTGTATTTATAAAAATTTTTTTTATTATTTGTCACAGAAGTGGCCAGGTTAAGTTCTAACTGGGCTTTTGCCTCCCTGTTTTTTTCCCTACATAACCTAGCCACATCCTTAAACATTTCCTGAGTTACCTTTCCAAAGGTGATACATCCTTTTGTTCTCCCTTAGCTCCTTCAGAAGTTCTTTGCCCATCCAGGCTGGTCGTCTTCCCTGAAGGCTCATCTTTTGGCACACAGGGACAACCTGCTCCTGTGCCTTCAAGATTACTTTCTTGAAGAATGTCCATCCTTCCTGGACCCCTTTGTTTTTAAGGGCTGTTCCCAAGTAACCTTCTGAATCAGCTTCTTAAAAAGGCTGTAGTCTGCCCTCCAGAANTTCCTGAGTTACCTTTCCAAAGGTGATACATCCTTTTGTTCTCCCTTAGCTCCTTCAGAAGTTCTTTGCCCATCCAGGCTGGTCGTCTTCCCTGAAGGCTCATCTTTTGGCACACAGGGACAACCTGCTCCTGTGCCTTCAAGATTACTTTCTTGAAGAATGTCCATCCTTCCTGGACCCCTTTGTTTTTAAGGGCTGTTCCCAAGTAACCTTCTGAATCAGCTTCTTAAAAAGGCTGTAGTCTGCCCTCCAGAAGTCCAGTGCGGAAGTTTTGTTGGCGCCCCTCCTTATTTCACAAATTATTGAGAATTCTATTATTTCATGATCACTGTATCCCAAATGGCTCCCAACCATCACATCTTCCACCGACCCTTCTCTGTTTGCAAAGAGCAGATCTAGCACAGTACGCTCACTCACCAGCTGAGACAAAAAGCTGTCCTCCATACACTCTAAGAACCTCCTAGACTGCCTCACCACCTCTGTGTTGAGTTCCCAGCAGATATCTGGCAGGTTGAAGTCTCCCACAAGAACAATGGCTGGTGATCTTGAAACATTTCCCAGCTGTTTATAGACTAGTTCATCCACCTCTTCACTCTGGCTGGGTGTTCTGTAACAGACTCCCGCCAGGATGTTGGCCTTGTTGGCTTTCCCCCTCATTCTTACCCATAGGCACATGACCGTATCATCATAATCTCAACTTCTGCAGCATCGAGATCCTCCGTAATACACAGAGTCACCCCTCCACCTCTTCTCCCTCACCTGTCTCTTCTGAAGAGCCTGTAGCCATCCACTGCAGCGCTCCAGTTATGTGAGTCATCCCACCATGCTTCTGTGATGGCAACAAGGTCATAGCTTTTTTGCTGTACCATGGCTTCCAGCTCCTCTTGTTTGTTACCCATGCTATGTGCATTAGTGCACATGCACTTCAGCTGGCCTGCTGATTTCACTCCTGACTGGCTTGCCTCCCTTGCTCTCACCTCCGGAGAGACTGGTTGCATCCCCTTCCCCCTTCAAACCTAGTTTAAAGCCCTCTCAATCAGCCTTGCCAACTCATGAGCTAGAATCCTTTTGGCCTCATTAGACTGATGGAGCCCATCTGACTCCAGCAGGCCAGGTGCTGTAAAAGTTGCCCTGTGATCAAAGAACCCAAAACTCCGCTGATGGCACCAGCCCTTTAAGCAATTTATCGATGATGCAGCCTCCACTGGACCCTCTCCAGTAGCTCCTTGTCTTTCTTGCACTGAGGAGCCCAGAACTGGACACAGCACTCCAGATGTGGCCTCACTAGAGAAGAGTATGGGGGACAATCACCTCCCTTGACCTGCTGGCCACACTCTTCCAGATGCCCCCAGGATCCCACTGGCCCTCCTGGCTGTGAGGGCACTGCTGGCTCATGGACAGCTTGCTGTCCATCAGGACCCCCAGGTCCATTGCCACAGCGCCGCTTTCCAGCAGGTCAGTCCCCAGCCTGTGCTGGTGCCTAGGGTTATTTTCCCCAGGTGCAGGACCCTAAACTTGCCCTTTTGAACCCCATTAGGTTTCTCTCTGCCCAATCTCCAGCCTATCAAGGTCCCTCTGAGTGGCAGCAAAGCCTTCAGGTGTGTCAGCCACTCCCCCCAGTTTTGTATCATCTGCAAACTGGCTTAGGGTTCATTCTACCCCTTCACCCCAGTTGTTGATAAACAAGCTGAGTAAGACTGGACCCAGTATTGATCCCTGGGGAATGCCACCACTACAGGCCTCCAACCGGATCCTACTCTGCTGATCACAACCCTCTGAGCTTTGCCATTCAGCCAGTTCTTGATCCAGCTCACTGTCCCTTCAGCTAACCCACCTGTCCTGAGCTACGAGGATGTTAAGTTGAAAGCCTTGCTGAAGTCAAGGTAGATAACATCCACTGCTCGCCCTCCCCTTGTTGACCGATCCAGCCATGCCATCACAGAAGGCTATCAGATTGATCAAGCATGATTTCCCCTTGGTGAATCTATGCTGACTACTCCCAATGACCTTCTTTTTTTTCTACATGTTTGGTGATGACTTACAGAATGATCTGTTCTGTCACCTTTCCAGGGATGGAGGTGAGGCTGACTGGCTGATAGTTTCCCAGGTCCTCCTTCCTGCTCTTTTTGAAGATGGGAGTAACACTGGCTTTCCTCCAGTTATCAGGCATTTCTCCCACTCTCTGTGATTTTTCAAAGACAATGGAGCAGCATCTGCCAGCTCCCTCAGCACACTTGGGTGCACCCCACCAGGCCTGTAGATTTATGGGTGTTTAGTCTGCCTCACTGATCTCTAACCCAACTCTCTACAAACAAGTCTTCCATTCTCCAACATTTTTCTCTTTCTCTGGGGTCTGGGATTCCTGAGGGCTGTTCTCAGCACTAGAGACTGAGGAGAGAAGGCATTCAGTAATTCCACCTTCTCTGTATCATCCATCACCAGGACACCCGTACGATCTGGCAGCAGCCCCACATGTATGCTATTCTTCCTGTTGCTGCTGCTGAACATGTAGAAGCCCTTCTTGTTGTCCTTGATAACCCCTGCCAGACTGAATTCCAAGTGGGCTTTGGCCTTCCTTCTCACATCTCTGCATACTCTGACAATGTTCCTATAGTCCTCCCATGTGGCCTGTCCATTTTTTCACATCCCATAAATTTCTTTCTTCTGTTTGAGTTTTACTAGAATCTCATCCGTTTCGGTCTCCTGCCCTCTTTGCCCGATTTCTGGATCATAGGGATGCACTGGTCTTGACGTCAGAGGAATACTGACCAGCTCTTTGGACACTCTCCTCATCTGGACTCCTAACCCATCAGGTTCCTTCATATAGGTCTTTGAAGAGGTCAAAGTTAGCTCTTTGTAAGCTTAGGGTTCTAGTCCTGCTCGCTGTTTTGCTTCCCCAATGTAGGATTCTGAGTTTCTAATGGTCACTGCAGCCAATGCTGTCCCCAACCTTCATGTCCTCAACCAGTGCCTCCTGGTTTGTTAGTACAAGGCCTGGAACACACCTTTCCTCACTGGCTCCTCCACCACTGCATCAAAGTTATCTTCACTGAGCTGCAGTTCAGGAACTTCTTGAACTGTGTGTTCTGCTGCTCTGTTGTTCCAGAGCAGCAACTCAGGAACAACTGCTCTGTTGTTCCTCTTAACAAATATCAGTCCCCCAGGAGAACCAGGGCCTGTAACTGTGAGGCTATTTCCAGTTGCCCACAGAAAACCTCATCAACTTCCTCCTCCTCATCAGGTGGCCTGTAGTAAACACCCAACACACGGTCACCCACATTAGCCTGTCCCTTAATTCTCACCCATAAACTCTCAACTTGTTCATCTCTCCCTGAGTAGAGCTTGATACATTCCAATTGCTCTCTGACACCAAGAGCAACTCCACCACCTTGCTTCTCTGACCTGTCCTCTCTAAAAAATATATAGCCATCCATGACCACATTCTGGACATGTCTCCATAATTCCAGTGAGATCATGGCTTTGCAACCTCACATAGATTTCTAGTTTATTAGATTATGTTGTTTATACCACTTGCTGTGTGCATTTGTATACAGGCACTTCACAGAGGATCAAGGACCAACCAGGTTGCTTGAAGGGGTGTGAGAGTCATAAACACCATAGTCATAAAAACCCTTGATATGTTTTGCCCTATGATCCTGTCCTGGAGTGACCTATGTTATTGTATTCCGCACCTATCTGCGCCCAAAAATTGTTACTGTCTCTTCAAGATCCTGCAGCTGGGGACCTTGTGTGTGTGGGGAGTGGGGAAGGGGGGGTGAACACAGGCCTTTTTAAGATCGCCCTGCCCAGGCAGTTTCCTGCCTTTTGCCGCGTGGGGTTAGCTTTGCAGACTGTTTCATCTTTGCTTTGGCAGAGGTGTTTTTTCCCTTCCCTTTCTGGGTTCTCTTTTCAGTTTTTTTTTCCCCTTGTCTTGGACGGACTCTAGTTGGTGGTTTTGGGCAGTCTTGGGGTAAAGTCTACAGGTGCCTGCTTGCTGCCGCAGAGTGGGGCAGGCCCCACCCTAGTCCAAGCCACTCCAGGAGAGAAGACAATGGGAGTAGAGCCTCTCCCTTTTGTGGCAGCCTTGGGTTTGCCATTCTAGAAACTGCATCTTGCAGTTAGAAAATGTTTCTAAGTGAACTCTGCACAGTCTGCTGGCAGCAAAAAAGCCAGTGAGTTCCTGGGGTCAAACACCCTGTGCCAGCACCAACAGAGCAGTCCTTCCCCAGCACCCCACCCCACAGCCACGGTGCAGAGCCCAGCAGCAGCACCGGCAGAGCCCACGAACGGCAGGAGGAACTGGCTGAGGCAATGCGGACCCAACACGAACCAGCGCGTTTCCATCTGCCTCTACAACTGCTGTGCAGGCTCCTGCCTTCCCTGTGGGGATTGTCACTATCCTGCCTCTTCATTCCTGGGAACATGTGGTCACCTGCGAGGTGCCATCTTGGAGGGGAAGGGTATGATGTCACCTTCCCTCTGTCCTTCAGCCATGTGGCCACCTCTGGAAGGCGCCACTTTGGGAACGGGTATTTCTGGCATTTCAGGTCTCTTTGTTTCCGTGGGGTTGTGTGATTTAGCAGTTTGGTATCTAGTAGTTATTTACTTCCCCCCATGCCCCTGCCCGTTGGCATTCTGTTTATTAATAAACTGTTATTTTTTCACTTACATCTACTCGTGTCTTGTTCCTTATTGGTGCAAAGGGATCGGTTGGAATCAAGGGGGAGGTTTACTCATTCCTAGAGTGCCCACCTCTTTAAATTGTCTCAAACAAAGACAGATCCTCAACCTGAGCTGCAGCCAAGGAAGATCTGTCTCTGCACTGGCTGGTACAACCTACTCCCCTGGAACCAATGGCACAATTGCTGCCATTTGGACCCCACATCCAAAGCCCTCCAGTTTGAAGCGCATCACACCAAACCGGCCAGCATGCTGCCAAAGATTCTCCTGCCCTTTGTAGCCAGGGGGATCCCATTCCCCCATAACAGGCTACAATCACAAAAACGCGACCCACTGTTATAAAAGCCAAAACCTTCTCAATGGCACCAGTCACGAACTCAAGACATTGATCTGCACAATGTGTCTGCCTCTGGCTGTCCCAATTTCTCTAACTGGTAGGATACATGAAGAGATTACTTCGGCAGTGATGTTTCTCACCTGCCTCACCAGGGCTTTAGAGTCTTCCTTGATCCTGCCCATTTTTCATCCCTTGGTGTCATTTGTACCCACATGAAAAAGTGTCCTTCAGGCACAAGTCAGAGTAAGCAGACAGGATGTCCTCCCCCATGTTGCTCCTATAGAACAAGGTCTCTTAATCACGTTGATCTAAGTTAACATGAATTTTGTCCTCTTGACTTTCTGTTGGATGTTAAATGACTACTTGTATTGCAACATTACTAGTAACATTTTGCTCTATAAATACTACTGCATACCAGACATCGCATTATGGTTCTGAAATGAAAAATCATTTGCAACCTCAGATCAGTGCATTAAAACCACTCCAATCAAATATGAGGAAACACCTTAGGACTAAATGCCTTTTACTGCTTTAACATCCCTCCAATGAATTAAGATGAATGTACTCACCATGGATATTGCTTCCCAAACTGCAGCTGTAGAGCGTGAAGAATCTTATCCTGTGTATCAGCATCACGAACATGAAGAACATTTTCACCTAGATGACAAAAATTAACAAAAGAGGACAGATCAGATCCTCAAATTGCATTAGAGTACGAGCTGCTTTAGAAATGTAAAAAAAAATTGTTTTTATCTCCTCTGTGAGGGAAAGATGCCCACCAGGCTGACATGCTCTTCATCAGTTATGTGCCTCCCCTTGCTCCCACTAAAGCAGTGGTGACCCCTCTGATACACTGTCCTGCATTACAGAACACCAGAGAGTCAAGCAAACATGTACCCGTTTCTCTTCCCGTCTGACGCGTCCCCAGGTTGATGACAGGTGTACCGAACGCTCCCACCTCTCTGACACCACAGCTGCTGTTACCAATCATACAACCAGCATGAGCAACTAGCTGAATGAACTGGTCAAATGGCACATGCTTTACTGCCCGAAAATTGGGATGATGTTCAATGCCCTTCTTCCTCATCACACGAACCATCTCTTTGCTTCCTATGGAAAAACAAAGTAAATAAATGATTTAACTACTACTTTTAAAATCAAAGTCCAGACATGCAAAGGATCTAGCAGCCAGCCATTCACTGATTTGCCAGCTCTGAACAGGTTTTGTTTCTCTTTTTATCCTTACAGTGTAAATTGCATAGCTCGGCACGTAAGCCAAAGTTTGATCCAAGACTTCACTGCAAAAGGCTCTTGGTAGTTTTAAGTTAATTTAAGAGGCACTAATATTGCTCATGCATGTCACGTGGTTTCTCTTCGTTTTCCTTCCCACACTGAAAAGCTGAAATGTCCTCCAGCAATGTGAACATGGAGCTGCAGCAGATGCACCCATGAGGCTGACATCATCCAGCTATTTCCATCTGGCTGGAGGACCTGGGATAAAAGCACTCTTTTAAGGATAATCTGTTATGTGTCACTATGTCATGAAGGTATTCTACTCACCTGCATCCACATTAGGGAACAGAACAAGTGTTCTCTTGTTGAAGGAGATGAGTGCATCTAGTGTCAGCTCAAACATCTTTATGGAATGTTTAATATCTGTGGTTACAGGATGTTGCAGAGCAACTATATAATCTCTGGTTTTGACATCTTCACCTGTCCAAATGGAGGGCAATAAAAGTTTTTTTATTGGCATAGAAGAGCAAGAGGAAGGCAGGACATACTTTTGAAACTACAGATGTGAAAGCCTGAAAAGTCAAGGCACTGAATGGGATATATCTAGCAGATAGGGATCAATGGTAGAATAAAAATCAAGGGAGTTACAGGGTAACCTAGCTTGTTATTTGCCTCTCTAAGAATGTCTCATAACTTTAGAGACCACTACCTAAATGTCAACAAACTGTTACCTTTCAAGCCTACTTCTAAAGTTTTCCAAGACTATACCAGGATTGAGAGACTGTTCTCACACCACTGTAAATCCGGAGCAACTCCTGAAGCTGCTCAGATTTTCTGTCAGTTTTCCATTCTCAACCAAAGACTTCATTTCTACTACTTTAAAATAGTCAGTCATACTTGTCTTATTACACTTAATACACATTTATCTGCAAAGCATACTGACTGAAAAAGATTATGGCTTCCAACTACGCATGGTAGCCATACAGGAGACTGCTCTGTCAAAGACAAAAAGCAAACATAAAACACCACTGTTTACAGCAATTATTTGTAAGTTGATGAGTATGAAACACCAAAAGCCTTTGGTGCATGCTGTCCTGTCGCAGTGCATTCCTCAAAAAAAGGTTCATAATACAAATTCTGTTTGATTTTTTTTTGTATTAGGCCTGAAGAGCTTTGATTCTATTTAAACACATCCTTTACACCAAAATAACTGTTCATATACGACTGTTCTGCTTTTAAATTGTTCAGCTCAGAGAAATTACCCATTTAAAGAGTTATTTTTTGACTTGGCAGAAGGACCAGAAGTGTTCGGTAGAACAGACTTGTAGCTTTTCAGCGGTATGTGGCAGAATGCAGAACGAAAGCAAGCGTAGAAAGAAATAAATACCAGGCACTATTAACAAATGTATTACTTTTTGATTCATAACCTACTTACTAAGTTTGTCTAGTGTTGAAAGTCACGTGAGAAAAACAGTGACCTGCTTACCTAGCCACATGCGAATAATACTCATGTAGTCCTTGTTTTTGGCAGAGAGGAGCTTGTCATATGAGGGACAGCCTGCTAAAAGGATGCGGTCGTGGTCTTCACACATGGCGATCAAGTGCTGCTCCGCACTCCTTGTGCAGCACACGTGGTAATGGGCCAGTTTGGTTATGGCATGCCTGATGGAGTCATCAATGGTCCCACTGACTTCCCCACCTTCAATGTGAAGAATGCGAATGTTCATCAGGGCTGCAGACGTGGCCAGGGCCAAAGCATCGAATCTGTCCCCGTGAACTATCATTATGTCAGGTTTCAGGCGGTTGAGGACATCGGGTAACTTGACTAATGCAAGGCCCACCGACTCCACCATAGCTGCCTCATCCTCCCCTCTCACGATGGTGTGTAATCTTGTATGAATATCAAAGTCATCTTGTTCAATCATACGATAGGTATTACTGAAGGTCAGATAAAAAGGGTATTCATAGTAAATACAACTTGATTTTACAGCAATATCGCTTCACAAAATAAACGCGAATCACAACAGCTGTACTGCAGTTTGAACAAAGACCGGCTTTTCACATCTTCTGCATTGAGGAAAGCGGCTTTTAAGATTTTAACAGCATATTCTCATGCATGTGAAGATCCTACCTAATATTCCAAATATCCAGTTTCTCTAGACACCTTTAAGGAGGAACTGTGCTAAACGTGATCTGGAAATCCTCAGAAATCAAACTCCTTATGTGTCTGCAGAGCCTTTCGGAGAATAGATGTGGCATCATTTCCTGTCAGAAAGGCTATGTTTATTGACATTTCTGTGAACAACTGTGTAAATACAAAAGACGTGGTGCAAAGCTGAGGCCTGTGTGTTTAAAGAAAACATCCTGCAGCTTGCATGTATTATTTCAGATTCTGCATTTTTTTAAAGGCAAATCCTTTTTATTTTACTGAGTGAAGTGGCTCACATTTATATAGCATAAACTTTATCACATTTTCAACTCCATTTACAAATGTCCTTCACAGACCTACCATTTTCCTGATTATGTACATTTACCTCAGAGACCTTTCTTCTCTTTGCTTCTACATTCTTTGCCTTTTGAAAGGTGAAAATCTAGGGGACAAACAAGACTGTGCATTTCTGGTGGTTTTGTTTCTTTTACGATCCTCCAAGTATTTCAGTAACAGGCACTTCCCAGGATCACTGTCACTTGACTTCTGTTACTGTTGATTACCCCATTCACATCAGTAGAACACGTTATGTTCTGAGGACCCAGTCATTTTCTGGGATGACCCAGATTAAGGGGTGCAGGGCTGGGCCCTGAAAAAAACTCAAGGAGTACCTGGGTTTTAGAATACTTACCACAAAGCAACTAACAGCAAAAACATTTGCCAGATCAAAATCTCTACTGTTTGCTTTGTGCATTACAAATCATTTGCAATATAGAGACTGGTGTTAAACACCTTGGAACTGGAAAAGTAGTATTTTGTATTACTCTGCAAAAGTCTTGCAGATAGCAAAAAGTTACGTAATATAGAGAAATCATGTTTCTTCTCTTTAACAAATGAAATGAGATTACTTTATTTCTCCAATCAGACAGGGTGCAATTCAACATACTAACCTGACAAGAAATTCAACTGTTTTTTTTTTCTTGTCTGGTTTTGTTTTGAATCAGGTTAGTTTTGTGATGTTGAATTCACCTTGCCATATTACTGGATGGAAACAATGTCCAGCACAAAGCAAGAAAGAGAGTGCAGAAAGAGAACAGTCACCAATGGAACATCCTGTCTCAGCAGTTTGAGATAACATAACTTCCTCCCGGTCCTGGCTTACAAAATGCCAAAATTTCTCATTGAAAAGTCCACAAAGTGTCTTTACTTGAAGATACGCTTATCCATTTCTGAAAGTTCAACAAAGCTGATATGCTGCAGACCTAAGCTAAAGTCTGATTTTGTTTTCCAAAATAGGTGTTTTCATATCTATTTCACTTATGGGGTCCAATCTGGTAAATGTAGCCTGAGGAAAATCAACCACAATCCCAGAAAGACTATTCATGCTGTTCCTTCTACCTTTTCCCCAGCAACCAGGAGAATATCCACCCGGAATGCGGGAAGTCCTTCCAAGGCAAGGGGTTTGGACCAAGACATCTCACCCTCCTGGGCAGGTGATCTGACTGATTACTTATGGAGAGTTATGGAGGGGGACTCTATTCTCTCCTGCCTAGCCATATACCATAGATAACCCTATATCTACCATTTTGTTATGCATTTTGTCAGAAACAGACAACCACACTCCTGCCTCCACAGTCCCGGAAGTAAGAATGAACAGTATTCCCCTGGGATATGGAATATATAAGTACTTTCTCCAGTAACTGTGTAAAGAAGAAGAGCTGCAATTTAAAATGACTGAGGAGGATCTTTTCTCTGGGAAAATTAAAAAACTGTAGCACATTCTCATTTGAAAATCACCAGGTTCTTAGGGGAAAATGAAGGACATGAGTTTCACACTTCATACAGTCTGTGGTCCTGTTTAAGGTCTCAATTACAGCATTTACACAGAACTTCCTATAATTCCAAGATTGATCGAAAAAATCCCAGAAATATGCAATCTCAGAAGGACTGCAAAATAAAATTCTGGAAAAAAATGTAAAACTTTGTTGTGTACACTCACGATGCCAAGACTTTTTTTAACCTAACATTAATGTTATCATTGCTAACACCTCAGAAACATATTGGTAGAAAAAAATTCACCTTACCCATAATCATCAATCAGGTGGGAACCAAGCACTACGACATCAAGCTCAAAAAACTGTGGTTCTGCCTTAATACCAAACATAATAGGAGCTAATTTCGAGTAATCAGCACGGTTGCAAGTAGCAACACAAACACGAAGTTTGTGGTTGTTTCCATTCTTCTCCATGACTTCCTTTTGTTTCTGTTTTGAGAGATTCTTGAAGTACACCTCCTGACATAACAGAGAAAAAAAAAGTGCGCCATTAATAATAGTAATTCCCTTACACACTTCAAGAACACTGTACACAAGTGCAGCCCAAACTGTGGACACACAGTAACTACTCCACTGATAATAGACACCTAGTACCTAACAGAATGAGTAAGTTCTGTTTCCAAAATTTAGAATACAAATATATTTTTTCCCAGTTAAAACTCAATTTTAGTACCTCTATTTCTATAAATAGTATAGAAAAATTCTGTACAAACAATATCAAGTATTATGAAATTCAACTGTAATTTAACAGTAAAGCGAATTTTCCCTGTTTAGATGGAAACCTCCGCATAAGCAGAAAAATTACTCTGCCTTAGTAAATAAAAGAAAATCTCATATTCCAAACTGACAGAATGGAACAAATTGCTGAGATGCATCCACCGACAGGCTCCACAAAAGGAGAAAGTTTTTGACTAAGTCAGTTTACGCATCTCCATTAAGCACATTTTGGTGAGGTAAAGCGAGTTAAACATTTACTTCTAAAGCCTTACATAACCTTTTGTAGGCCAAAGTATATTAAGGAAATCAATAATACAGTATTAGGTTCAAATAAACCTATTAAAAAAGGATACAGCAACAACTCCCCCAGAATAACCCAGATTTCCTCTCCTCCCAAACAGAAATTACTAAGGTGTTAGTGAGAGCTTAAGTAAGTACCATCCTTTTGGTACAAAATCTAATGTTATGTCAGATTTTTACTCCACTGTGCAGTCTGAACTTTCTCTGGATTAATGTACAAGGGTTGCCTATCTCTGACTCAAAGCAGTATCAATCTCTCTACTGATTTTGCCAGGTAGAAAAGCATGACAGTACATACATGATAATATTAACAGGAGCAATTCCATGCTCCTTTTAGATTGCATTCAGATTTTTCCAGTAAAGTTCTAGAAGAAAGGCGACTGTGACATCACACTCTCATGAAACTTACAAAATTCAACAACTTTTCAAGATTTCCGTATTTTTAAGACATTAGTTTATGTTTCATCACACATGACAAAACAATACTTTGGTGTAATAGCAATGTTAGGGTGATCAGGAATCTATCCCAAGTTGTCAAAGGTAAAGCGGTATCTCTAGCCCACTTGCAACTCATTATGGCTCTGTAAAACTATGACTGGCAGCGACATTAGCCAGACCCAGATTTAGCAGACTCACTACTTATCCTCATTTCTAAAACCACCTCTTTATGGAGATGGTTCTGAGCAGGACATCCTGTCATTATGGATGTAAAACCAGCCACTGACTCAAATAAAATTGTGTTCAAGATGTGAATGCCACTTCTGACACACATGTAAGCCTGTCTTCAAAACTGCATGAACAATATTAGTAAACTAGAGGCAAACCTCTCACAAGACTCTTCAAGTCAGCCACTGCTGCATACATATTCTATATTACATAAACCAAGAAGCCAGAGCAAAAAACTGCAAAATAAGGAAGTGACAAAGCAAACTTATCTGAAGCCTGTTAACTTCAAGTTACCTGTATGAGCTAGGATCACCACGACCCCTCTGACAAAGCAGTTTCCTTTCATTTATGCAAAACAGGGTTTTAAGAAGCAGAATAGTTTTCTGTCCTGCTTCTCTTCAAGCATTGCCTAAAATTCTAAAAACCTTCCATCCAGACACAGAAGATACTATCTCCTAAAATAGTAGGTCTGTAAGCTGTGAAAAAATAAAATCTCAGGTTTCACCATAACTACAGATCCAACAGAACTGAATCACTAGACCACACATCTTTCCAGTCACGTGGATCACATTTAATTACAGCTGGTATTTGGCTGTAATAATGGTCTCTTGAAATAATTTTAGAGGTGGACGTGGAGACACTCAAAATCCATCTGAATTGACTAGAATTAAAGGCAATTCCTGGTATTTGTCCATTTCAACTTCTGTTAACATTGTTTCAGTAAGCTCAAAGCAGAATTATTTCCAGTACTGCCTTAAAACTCTGTAACACAATAGTTTCAAGAAGCTGCCAAGTGAGCCATGCACTGGCCTTGGTGCAGGCAGGTTTTCTGTTGCTGTCAATATTAAACACCTGCTTATCTGAAGAACCAAAATATTTACCCTAGGAAAAGTAGGTAACAATGCAATGTAAGTGTCAACTGCATGTGGAAATTTACCACTAATTAAAGTGGTTTATTGTTTGCCAGGATAACATGGATGTTTTCTAAAGAAACATGTGATGTATTCCTACATCACAGTTTAACAACAGGCATTTTTATATCCTGAGAATAATTTTTTCTGAGCCTGAATGCAAAAATAATTCTGTATTTTCAGACAGTATTCACTGTCAACAAGTAATGGCCAAGTCCCTTCAGCCATTAACAGTAAATTCCTTCAAGCAGAGCTATGATGGCCTAGCTACAAAATTTTGTTATCACTGTAATTTTAGAATTTATTATCACCTTTTGCAGGCAAATCATCTCTTTTCAGAACTGTTCACCAAAACTGTTTGAAATAATTAATCACTAACAGTTGCCTCTTAGTTTCTAGGTGTTTGATGATATACTGAGTTTGACCTACACAGAATTCTCTAGTTGGGGGATCCTCCTGTTCCAAGGTACACCTCTTCTGCCTTGCAGGGGCTAGCAATCTTTAGCAGAAAGGACAAGAAATAAAACAGTCTTCCATGAAGGACTGATTGAAATAATTAATCTCCATGTGCTTTGGTCCACTGCTCTTCTATATCCCATCCTAAAGCTTTTCGATTATTACAGATTCAAGGATTTTTAAGACTGGGAAATTCTGGGCCAGACTTTACAGCAGCCTAGCAGCTACCATTTGTTAGCAGTCCCCAGAGCACGAGACACCCCTCGATCACTGTTTCACAAACAAATGACACCAGCTCTATGTTCTACATTCACACCTCTGAAACACTGTGTTATAAAAGCAAAGAGCCTGGAATACTCCCAGTCTCTACACTCTGTGTATGCCCACGTGCTGAGGGCAATTTCATCTTCCCACTCGCTTTGCTGTGTGGCATACAGGATAGTCCCGAACTCTTCCCACATCATGTACCTGTATCTGCATTCCTGCCACCCTTCCACCCATGGAGCAGAGCCACTGGTTCTACATCGCCTGTGTGCATCCACCCACCCCCAGGGCCTGTTCCTGCAGCCCAGTGCAGGTAACCAAACACCAAACCAAGCTCTTCAAACGCCTCGGTGAGAGTGGAAAAGCATCCATCTCCCTGCACACGTGTCAGGGCAAAAAACGTTCCCGTCACTCCCCCCACAAAATGCAGGTGATGTCTTCACCAGGCCCCTTCCTTGCGTGAGGGATCACCCCCTGTGCTTCTCCAGAATATTGATACACCAAAAACCACAGAATATGATGAGTTGGAAGGACCCACAAGGATCATCGAGTTCAACTCTTATCCTTGCACAGGACACCCCAAGCATCCACGTGCCCGAGAGCATTGTCCAAACGCTTCCTGAACTCTGTCAGGCTGGCGCAGTGACCACTTCCCTGGGGAGCCCGTTCCAGCCACCCTCTGGGTGAACAGCCTTTTTCTAATATCCAGCCTAAACCTCCCCTGACACTTCAGGCCGCTCACTTGTTACACAAGTGGAGGGTCTGCCCTGGTATTCCCCCGCTTCCGCACCCCCACACCACAGGGAAATCCACGCCTGCGCCCCGCCGCTCTCTCTGCTCTTCCGGACAGAGTGCCCGTGCGCACCTTTCCCCTGCGGAGGCTGTGGGTCCCGGCGTTTCCCGGGGACCCGCGCCCGCATCTCCGGGACGGTGTGTGCCCGCATGTCGCGGGGGCGCGCCCCGGCCCGCGCGCTGCCCCGCCCCCAGGCGCGGTCGCGCCCC
>VZRS01005176.1:244137-261016 GCA_013398055.1 Ifrita kowaldi | reverse complement strand
AATCACCCTTTCTGTGAATAAATTAATCCTAAAGAGGAACCATACCGCTGAGCTGGGACAGCCTCTTCCTGTCGGTTTACATATGGAACGCTCCATATATACACATATGAGCAATCTCGTTAAAACTGCTGGGTGATCTCACGGCCTCAGTGGCGACTGCCATCATGTTAAGAGCTTTTAAAGTAAGAGCTGTCAGAGGACTGCGGGCTGTGGGGTTGCTGTAGGGGATACACAGTGAGGACAGACACAGCCTACAGGGGTCATGGAACAATAAGGCAGCTGCCCCGTCGGGCAGGCTGTGAGGAACTGCAGCCCCCCAGTCAGGGCACCTGCCAGTAGAACATGAAGAGTGTCTGGGTGTGATGCAGAATTCTGTAATTTTGGTGTTAATTCAGCCCAGGGTGTTGTCAAATGACAACTTCACTGGCATGCGGCACAATCAAAAAGGCTGTTCAACCGGCTGGCTACCAGGTGTTGGTGTCATCTGTGTGTTCCAGTTGGCTGTAAAAGGGATGTGGTCTGTTTCCTCAGGCTGGAGGCGTTTCGAGGTCAAGCTGCACATTAGTGAGGTGACTGTGACTTGGATCCTAGTTCAATATCTGAGGCACCATGTGTAACAACAGCAACCTGTGCACATTATATTCTGCTATGGAAACAACTACCTAAAACATTTCAATAGGTGGTATCACACAGTCCTAGTAAAAGGACAACTCTTCACCCATTTTTATCCCTCTGATCTCACATTTGTGTGCCTGAAACATGAGTCTAGTGTGGTAGGACCATATATCTTAACAAGCCTGCATCAATATTCAGCTATTTGGTACCTGAACTTTGCCACAGTTTTTCAGTCCATATTGTATCTTTGTTCATCCATATAATACCTGAGAGGTCTCAAATCTCTTCTACTTTTGCCCTCTAATTCTTAGAAAAATTAGCCATAAGAGTGACTCCTGTGTCTGACATACCTAGAAAAAAGTAGGTGCAAGGAATGAGATAGTTCCATTTCTGGCCTTTACCAGGGAGAAAAAGGTTGACTTTTCTAGCAGTTACAAATATTTGTTTAAAAAGGCTTTGAATACTGAAGTCTTCAACTAAAAAAAACATCTTCAATGGGATTATTAAAAACCCTTTAGGACTTGCCCTTGGGGATTTAAAGTGATGATTTGCCTGCTTCCCAAGAGAGCTAGAAAGAATCTTATCCTATGGTGACGTTCAGAAAGTCCTCAGACAGCTGTGGTTCAATGAGTCATATCTCCTCAAAGACTCAGTGTTTTAAGAATATTGCAGCACACCCACTTCTGAAATTACCAGGGATGTCTGCGTGCAGTACTGACCAGATGTACTAATAGCAACTGGAAGGCACCTTACATTCAATTCATGTCCCATTTAAATTGTTTTCATTGTTCTCTGCATCACTAGATTTCCTATATGCACACTGCCCATTGCTTAAAAACCCATGTACATTCTGGAAATGTCATTATAAATAAATCTGATTTGTCTCCTGTAAATGCTTTCAGGTTATGATAAGCTTACTAGCATATCTATAGTTGGTTTCACTGAAACAAAATGCTGAAGGAGACCCTGAATCATATGTGAGCATGAGTGTATGGAAGTGTGAACATATGGACAGATTCTGGTTTATACTGGTACTAACAGAGCTAGAAGCAACTACATTGAGAGTTAATTATTCTTACAATAGCATCAGTGCATCTCTTCATGTGATTTTTCTGGAAATGTTCTAATGGTGTTTCAGCATTTTGCAGTATAAGGTGCAGAAGAAACAAGAAAGTTTATGCTCCTTTTGGTTATTTCTCCCTCACAGACCTCACATATTACATAAACAAGATGAAATTTTTCTTGTTACGGAGTGAGCCCTGCCTCAAGGCTTTCCAGCAGAGAGACAAATGCTATGCAGAGAGATGAGACGGGAGGAGAAGCCTCAGCCCATAATCTGCCTGCTCCAGTCAGTTTTATGCTTTGCTGCTCAAAATCTCCAATGACACTGTGAAGAGGGCATCCTGTCCTTGACAAGGCCAGTGGCTCTAATGGGGTTCATTACAGGTGCAGGGTCTCAGTATCCAGATAATTCATTGGCCCTTCCCTCATCAAAAAGCTTTGCAGGAATGGTCTCCCTGCAGAGACTAAATGGACATTAGTGCCAAAGTGTTGGGAAATGTTGGAGATGAGGAGCTTTCTTCTTTTGGGAGAGATCATGTTGCTTAAGATCTGAACAGAAGAACCTAGATCAAAGGATTTGGTTTGGTTTGCAGCTGGTTTGGATTTGTTGGAAACCCATCCTGAAAGAGGTGAAAGGTACTGAACTGGGATTGTCTGTGCATGCTATGCCCAGGAGACGGATATGGTGGACGGACAGAGTCAGTAGCACTCTGATCTTCTGCACTGGTGCTAAGCACTGTGTTGCTTCTTCCCTTCTGAAAGCAGAGATTATTACTTTTCAACATCTACGTAATGTGAAACTTTTATTACTTCTACTTAAGTTTTCATTTATATCCATTTTATTTATGTCAAAGACAGCTGCTGAGTGTAAGAAGGTGAAAATTTCCACTAAGATTTTCAAAAGCAGCTGTCCATGTCAATTCTGTACTGTCCATCCTGAAACACCTGAAAGCAACTCGAATTTTAAAGATAAGGGCCATAGTGCTTTCAGAAAAGCAGGTCCTTCTGACACAGCCAAATTAATAACCTCTGAAGATTCTGGCACTGTAGTGTTCAGCTACTGTGAATGCATTCCATTAAAAATATCCCTTGTAGGAAGAGACCAAGTACCATGCACTACATGATATAAGGAGAATATAAACAGTTACACGCAGTAGGGAAAGCATAACAAGTTTTACCTTCCTGCATTTTCCCGTTTGTTCTTCCCAGTTAGAACTGCCAGGTGAGCTGTGCAGTTAATAACAATTGTAGGCAACCACATCACAGCTGATATCTGATGTTCCAGAGAAAGGGAAGACATCAGGGGTAAGACAATGCCATAGATGCTATGAAGAGGGAAATCTCGTCATTACAGCACAGATCTCTTACGTCTGCTCAGTGTCTTACGCTAACACAAAATGGGGGTCTACATGTAGATAAAATTGTAAGACACAGAATTCCCAGCTAAGGGAGAAGAAATCAAAAACTATATGAACATTTGTTCTTTGTCTCTGGAAAGATACTGTCCAAAGAAATCAATGAAGCTGGTGAAGGGAAGTACCTTATGAGGAGCGGCTGAGGGACCTTATTGCTCTCTACATCTACCTGAAGGGAGGTTGTAGCAAGGTGGGGATCAGTCTCTTCTCCCAAGTAACAAGTGATAGGACAAGAACAAATGACCTCAAGGTGTGCCAGTGGAGGTTTATTCTTGGATATTTGGAAATATTTATTCACTGAAAGGGTTATCTGGCATTGTAAGCAGCTGCTCAAGGAAGTGCTGGAGTCACCATCCCTAGAATTATATAAAAGGCATGTAGATGTGGTATTTAGGGATGTGATTTAATGTTGGACTTGGCAGTGTGGTATTAATGGCTGGACTCGATGACCTTAAGGTTCTTTTCCAATCTAAATAATTCCATGAGTCGGTGTTGAAATTAGGTGCTTCAAAAACCAAAACAAGCAGAGTTGTGAATCTCATTGACATAATTAGAAATTAGGTAAAAAAAAATCCCATTTTTTTTTCAGAGTTGCCAGTGTTCTATAACAGATTAATGGTCCCCTTTTTCCTTATTGGAAAGTTGGCATGTTCTGGTGCCTGGTGTGTTACAAAATAATTGCATTTGCACATATCCTATAAAATGTGAGTAAAGTTTATTGTAACTAGCTAGAATTGTAGAATGTGATAGATGCATGGCATAAAAAGCTACCTCTGCTTTAGAAAATTCCTTGATCAGGAGTGTGTGTATGGGGTAAGATAATACCCATCTGAAACCCATGCAAAGCACTGGAAAGAGTGCTGGAAACCTCAATAGTTTTTTTCCCAGTTGATTCAATGTCTTGAGCCTTTATCTTAATTTCAGCTAAAAAAACCATCAAGCCACAAAACCTTTCTTTCCCATTCCCTCTCTCTAAAAATAGTGAAACTGACCCACTTTTTGCTGTCATCATGTGACTAACTCTGCTTGTGTGATCAGTTTAATTCTTCAAGAGGGTCTGTTTTCTTCACTTGTACTAAATGCTGTTAAAGTTATGGTTTGTCTGTTTCTTCTGAAGCTCCAGTCCTTGTTCAGTCCTGCTGGAATAACTATGATTGCTGCTGCTGATGCTGACACGCATCAGACATCCACTGGGAAATCTGACACAGTTCAGCATACCCAAGCTGGCTTCAAACCAGTTGGTCTTGAACAATGATGGCAGCCTAGGCTGGGGTGATTCTTGTGGTGTAATTCTTCCTCTTACTGTGCTGTGCATCTACACCCCTTGATCAGCAGACAATGTGGTTTGCTAAAAACAGCTTGGGGTATGTTCAAAATTGAATGAGTAGAGTGGCTGTACATACTCAGAGTATTTGGACATGAGCCAGTACAGAATCAACTCGACTGGAAGCTGTCATCACTAGGGAAGGCAGTGGGTAACTTTGCCAAATACCAGATCCAAGTTTCCACCTCAGGTACAGGTGGGAGAATTATTTGCTATGAATACCTGGTTGACGAAGCCATGCAGAAGAAACGGCCGGGTTAGCAACAGCCAAAGATGCAAATGCCTCTCATTTGTGAAAGTCTGGAAATAAAGTTCTGTTAAGCTTTCCCAGTTCTGATGTTAAGACTGCCTAATTTTTTCACTTCAAATTACCATCAAAGCTGAAAAGAAAGTTAAAAGTCTGGCAGGAAGGAGAAACCAAACTCTGGGCACTTCTCACTATTAATAAAATACCTCCTATGTTGCAAACAGGTCAAGAGGTTCCTCTTTGCTCTTCTTGTCCAACTGGTTTTTTTTCATCTCTCCTAATCCTTCTGAGGCTCTATGGGATCCTACTTGAATGCCACTGTGTTTTTCAATGTGACCATCAGATGACAAATATTTGAAATACTGTGTCTTCTCTGATAATGGCTAGTTTCTATTTTTAAGGAGTACTAATTCTACTACATAATTACAAAAAGAATCCATTAATAAGTGGTCTAATATCAGGACTAAAGAATTGTAATAGTAAGCATGTATTTCCACCCTTTATTCCATTTAAAAACAATTTCTTTCATGTGTAGTTTGTGGATTTTGGCTGTTAACTGCACTGAGACAAAAAATGTGATGAAGAAAATGAGATTGTAAAGTTACAGTTACAGTACAAAGCATATTGTCAGTTTACACTTACCAAGACAGATGAGGAAATTTTGTGAGACAGAGAATACAAAACTGACAAAGTTTAAAGAAGTGTAGCGGTAGCTACCCTTCACTAAGTCTAAATCCTCCTGTCTTGGAAGCTTTTAACACACTAGGTATTATTAGGTGAGTTATTCAAATGTTTCCTTTAATCATATCACTCTCAGAGCAATCTTAAATCCTAACCTATTACATGGCTACTATAATTCCCTGAAACAATTTCAGATTTTCCATTTGAAGAAGCTTGTAGAGATGCAACAGCAGGCTTAAGTGCCAGTCAAAATCAGAGTGGTATTAGGCATTCCACAAAACGTACATCTTTGTTTTTAATTCTGGGTCAAGAATAAAATCTCATTTTTTAGAGTATCTATAGCCCTTATTTTCATTACCAGAAATGTCCAGAAAAAGTTTGGCTTTTCCAAACAACAAATAAAAGTCAAGGAAAAGTAAAAACATGCACACAATTTAAAAAGAATCTCTGAAGTCTTCAACCAACAAACCTTCTGTAAATGTGCTTTGCCTGGACAGTAAATCATGATCTTGATGATGAATAGCAAATCTTTGGAATTCATCATGATATTTAGGAAAAAAAAAACCCAAAAAACCCCACATGCTAAATTGCCATTTACTTCTTTCCTTCCGGCTTTTTGATACTTATCTGGAAAAAAAGTCACATGAAGAGCATCTGAGTCAGCTGTTATTCTAGAACAGTCTAATTTTCTCAGCTGGATTTGCTCTCCATGTTCTTTTATTAAAGCTTTGATTTAGTACCGGATGTTTTAATGAAAAATAGTCCAGAATTACAGAGACATATAAATAACTGCTAAAATATTCCCTGGTTTTTGCAGGAAGAGCAACTCTGCAGCAGACATCCTAACAAACACCCATGTCCACAAGCTGTGCCAAGTCCCTCTGGGAAAGACCATACACTATTAAGAGAATAGCAGCCTATTTTCCCAAGGCCTTCTGTGTGCCTTGGAGGTTACTCAGAATCATGTGGACACAGACCACTTTCTGACTGGCCTGGCTGCTGAGGCAGTATTTATAAGAAACTCAGCCTGTGTCCCTGACAATGAGACTGCAGGTTGTGAGAGGCTCTCCGCTCTTACTTTTCCTGTGCTTTTTGAAACCCTCCTGTGTGTGTCTCTGAAAGGCAGTTATGAAATACTGGCATTGTGTAGCATGCTCTCATGCCTGTATTTTCTCATCCAAAGATCCAATGACCCATCTCAATCTTTTGATTAGAATTAAAATTCGACTGAAATGGTAAGAAAAACCACACAATTTGAACAGGATTTTGAAAAGACCATTCCTGTATTTTCAAAGCTAAGTACTTAGTGGAAAAATCACTGTGATTAGCTTCTACCACATGAAATTATGCTTGTTTACAGAAAATACTATGATGGTCCTTGGACTCTGCTCTAGTGTCAATTTTACATAGCCCATAAAAATCTGCCTTCTCCAGGCAGCACAGTGTTGATGGGAATCATGTCCCTGAGTGTGGGCCACCAGTCTTCTTACCAGTTGAGATTCTCCAGGCTGTACATAGATTTGTTAAGTGTGATATGCTTAAAGAACAATGAAGCAGAGGTGAGAAATCTTCTGGTAGAAGAGTGCTCCCAAGTCAGACAGTCCACACAGTTCCTGTGTACTGATATTCACATTTAAATTCTTGGGGGATATGCAAACATTGTATAATTTCCATCAGCACCCTTGATTCCCTTAATATGAATGGGGAGCTTTGTGAATTTTCACTTTTGTCCCTGAGTTGGTTTACTCTTCAGTATCTGATGTGCTGACATGGTGGTTTCAGATTTGGACTCAGAGCACCACAGGAAAACACTGCTCCAAGAGGGCAAAAAATGTAAATTAATTTCTTACTTAAAAATAAGTACAACTGATATATTTTCAGTGCTTTTTGGAAATTGGTTTCTTTAACGCCTAAATCTGAGTCCTAGATGGATGCCTTCACTGGTGAATATCCAAGCTGATATTTCTCAACACCTCCAGGTCTCAGGGAGACCTGGTGCCAAATCTGAAGTCGAAGCTGGCTGGAACACAAGAGGAAAGGGAGGATATGTAAAGAAAAGCTTCAGAGAAAGAACTGACATGGTAAGACATTCAGACTGAAATGGAACAGGCCTTCTTTGCGTAATAGGGACACACCTTTTGTTCTGTATTTTGGCAGACATCATCTCTGATACCTTTTCCACACCCTTCATGCATGCAGAGAGCTATAGCTCCTGGTAGTTAAAACCAGCTGGCAGNACCCGGCGCCGGGGCCACGCCGCGGGAGAGGCACCCGGGGCCGGGGCCACGCCGGGACCGCCCCGCAAGCACCGCCCTCCGCCCGCCGCCGGGAGGGGTCCGCGCTCCGCCGGAGGGTCGAGGGATGACGGGCTGTGCTGAGACTTCCCGGTGTTCCGGAGTGATCCAGGCGGGCTGGGGCCCAAGGCTTTGGCACGGCGTGCGCTAAGGCCGTCCCGGTATCCCTGCAGGGCAGCGTGGGAAGCGGGGTCCTACTCCGTGTATCCCCCGGTATCGCCTCCTAGTGCTCCCCTGTGCCTCGGGGAGCCATTCCCCGGCTGGGTACCCTCACAGCACGCACAGCGGTGAGGAAATGCAGGCAGCGTTTCTGCTGTCAAGCGTCTCTGTGGATATTACCCGCTCATATCCATGACACCTCGTGTGTTTAACATCACCAGGACTACCCAGATCTGGTCAAGAACAACAGGAATTTGCATTTTTTCTGTCTCACGGCAAAGAAGCTGTCAAGTGCGTCTTCCAAGCACAGGTCTGAAAGACAGCAGCAGCCAGAACTTCACAAGTCTAATTCCAGTTTGTTCTTGTCTCAAGACAGTGTTTCAAGGCTGCGACTTGCTGTGTCTTTCTTGTTTGTAGCTGACCCCTTGGAAGTCCTGGGGCCTGCATGTGTGCCCTGTCCCAAGGGAGCCCTGAAATTATCCTTCTCATGCAGAGCCCCAAGATGCTCTAGACACCTGGGCAACCACAACTTTCTGGGTCATCTTGGGGTACTTGCGGTTCTTTCGTAAATGTCTTTTGATTTTTGGCGTGTGCCTTAGTGTTTGCAGAGAAATTACTTGTCTCCAACCATTCTCTCCTTTCCTGCTTGTTTTTCCTGGAACACAGATGTTCAAAGTAACACATAAATTTATGGCACTTTACTCCAGTAAGCAGGTCAGCACCTGTAAATTTTACTGACTGGCTTTTTCTCTGTGACCAGATTTACACCTGTACACAAACAATTCAACAGAAGTGGCCATGACTATTGCTGTGATATTCTTTTAATTCGCATCAGTGTGCTATACTGGTATCTGTTTTGATTCCTCCCTTATAGCCATGGTAGTTTATACTTGGCAGTTTGTAATTTTTTTGCATTCTATTACCACAATGTTTTTCTAGCTACTCATCCTGTTAAAATATCTACAAGGCAAGTTACTAAATAAAACATCAGAACAAAAGGAAGGACATCAACAAAAGATTCCCAAAAGGTGGGCACTTGTAGAATTGGAGAAGAAAGAGACATTTTCTTAGTTTGCTGTGAACTGTATATTGCATTTTCCCCCCATTTTACACACACAGCGTGCAGATCTGTGCGATTCTCTTTTTGGTTTATATTCACTGTGAGTCCTTTGCTGTTCTCTTCTTCCTTTGTCTCAGAAACATGTGTAAGTTTTTCTGTCTGTAGTCTAATCTGAAACCCAACAGTGTTACACTCTGTTCTACTGAAGCCTCATCCTGCACCCATGTGTTTTCAGCTCTTATTGCTTCTCAGCATTGAAACATTCAATTAACAGATTTTCTTCTCCTAGGGCTGCATTACACATGTATATGTGTAGGCACACACATAAATATACATGTGCTTGTATAGGTTTTAAACATGCTTGCCAGTTGTGGGAGAAAACAACCTGTATTGAAATTTCCCTTTGTGAGATACTTGGTTTCTAAAATTTCTCTGTTGTTGACAAAAAGAGGACCTTAGATTTAGGAACTGAGGCTCTCTTTTTTTCCTCTGGGACAACTCTACTAGAAAGAAAAGCCCAAATTCTCTTGGGCTTCTCCAAACACAATTCCTTTCTTACTGTACTTTTCCACTTCTGCAAACATTTGTCATCCTGCTCCTCCAAGTGTCACTGGTCATTCGTTTGGCACGGGACCTTTACTTCCTACTTTACTGATGATTAATACCCTTACAGATGGGCCTTTGTTTTGGATTGATACTAATGCAAGTTCATTTATTTAACTCAGTTTTTTCCTTTAGTACCTTATTCTGTAGCACTGTGGAAAATTCACATCTGCCAGGAGCTGTGTCCATTGTGCTACAGGACTCTGTCTTTTACTTTTCCTGAAACTTAGCAAAAGCAGGAGCCCAAGAGTCTGAGACATTATTGAGTCTGCTCTGAAAGTTACCCATCTCCTTCAGACAAATGAGCACACCTGAGTGCTCGTATGTGCCATGTGAGTTGTACTGGTGTTTTACCCAGTGTTCAGGAAAACATGGCTACAGGCTTTGGAGTTGCAGCAAAATAACCCCAAGGCATTCGAAGCTCTCAGGATTATGTGCCTTTGTCCTGGCCTCCCTAGCTGAAGGTCATTGTTATTCTCAGGCAGGCTCTGCAGACATACCTGTATGGGTGTGGTAATATGTAAGTGTAAGACTTTATGCAAGAGGGATGGCAGGGGATGCATAAAGTGAACCTCTAACAGGGTTTTCCCTCACTATC
Source organism: Ifrita kowaldi (assembly GCA_013398055.1). Taxonomy (NCBI): domain Eukaryota; kingdom Metazoa; phylum Chordata; class Aves; order Passeriformes; family Cinclosomatidae; genus Ifrita; species Ifrita kowaldi. The sequence continues at coordinate 250,958 of VZRS01005176.1, read as the reverse complement.
CACTGATTTAGAACAGCAACAGGTAATTTCTGTGGTATGTCCATGTCCTGGTTTTAGGTGGGATAAGTTAGTTTTTGTAGGCAGTTTAGTGTTGTGTTCTGGGTTTCTGATATTCTCAGTGTGAGAATAATGTCGATAACAGACTTGTATTTTCAGTTGTTATTATCATAGTGTTTATGCTAAGTCAGAGAATTTTCAGCTTCTCATGCCCTGCCAGCAAGAAGGTTGGAAGAATGCAAGAAGCTGGGAGAGGACATAACCAGGACAGCTGACCCCAACTGGCCAAAGGGACGTTCCATACCATATGATGTCATGCTTAGTATATGAACTGGGGAGGAAAGCTGTCTGGGACCTGCTGCTCAGGAGGTGGCAGAATCAGTGAACAGGCAGTGAGCAATTGCTTTCTGCATCACTTTTTTGCATATTCTATTATTATTGTTTTTATTGTTGTTATTATTATTAATCATCACCACCATCATTATTAATATTTTCTTTCTGTCCCCATCAAACTGTCTTTATGTAAAGGCAGAAGTCTGAGTGTTCTGATTCTCTGCCTGTTCCTGATGAGAGGGTGGACTGAATGAGCAGCTGTGTAGTGCTTCACTGCCGACTGGGGTTAAACCACGACAGTCCACCACTCCTTCTCTGCACGCAAGACAAACAGAGAGGGTTGTGTTCCCTTTGATCTTCAGTGGGCTTGTGAGCCACCTGAGGTTGTACAGACTGCTTCGACCTAACTGAGTGCCTGCCTTCTCACACAAAACCAAACCTTCAAGTGCCACATCTGCCCTTGTCTTCTGGCCTCTCCTTTAGGGAACAAGTCTTGGTAAAATGTTGTTGCCCAATGTCAACTTGGTTTACAGTCTAAAAAATTATTGCATTTTAAATAACGTATTGATCAATTTTTATCAATTTGAAGTTTCAATTTCTTCCCCTCTTCCCCTTCTTTGATGAGACCAGTGACTTGCAAATAGCAATAACCCCACTGAACAGGGTGTTCTGAGGAAGAGGTAACTGCACCTGGAACTCAAATTGAGCTGCTTGCATTGCCTGCTGCTGGCCAGCTCAGGCAGCTGACATAGCTGACAGCAGCCTGGCTGCCTGATAATGAAAGGGGGATAAAAAAGGCTTTGCCTTTGTATGGTTACACATGATACTAAAATGAGTATAGTGATATATAAGATATGCACTGATGACTTCACACAGCCGTGTCTGTTCTCCACAAATCTTCATTGACATTTCCTTTTGAAAAGGAGGGTAGCATCCCCCTTTTCCTGCTAGTGTTGTCTGGGCTTTCAACAACATCTCACAGGTTCACTTGATCTCCTTTTGGCAGTTTATACAGTCTGGAGACTTCTGCCCTGCCCAAGTGATGAGGTATTAGGCGTGGAGGAAGCTGAAGTGTGGACATTGATGATTTACAGAAGGTTTTTTCTGCTCCTTTGTGGGCATTCAGAGCACTGAGCTGGTGTTGCAGGAAGCTGAGAGTAAATGTTAAGTCCTTTGACCCCTTCTAGGATGTACTTCTCTCTGCTTTGGGGCAAGGAAGGATAGAACGAACTTTGCAAGGAATCTCTGATTAAACAATTAACCTTGCTTTACTTGATTTTCTTGCTCTACCGTCCTTTATTTGCCTCCAGGCTGTTCCTGCAAAAAAGCATGTGAAGAACGGCCACTAAGAAAAGAGCAGAGTACTGTTATGTAGTTCATGCAAGCTCAGCTAAAAAATGTCACCACAAACAGTGGCAGAATTCAGTACAACAATTAGCACAGCAATGTTGCTGAAGGAGAAAGGAAGGTCTGAACTTCCAGAATGACGAAAATAGAGGTGGTTTCTACCAGCCACTGCCACGAGGGACTGGGGATGACTCAGATGAGCTGAGGCCTTCCCCTGGCCCTTTTCATCCACAGCCTGACCAGGCTGTCTGACAGAAGTGGAAAGTGGGTCCTGGATCCACAACAGCAGAGACTGGGTCAAGAGGGACATGTATGGGAAAGCTCCGTGTAGAAAATCCCCAGGTCTGCAGAGTTAGTAAGACCCAGTATTTTTCACAGATTCAAACAGATGATGATTCAAATGTCTTACTGATATTTAAAAAAACGCCAGTACTTCATCTGAAAGTCCAAGTGTGTTAATGTGGTAAAGGCCCTAGAGTTTCTATAGCTAGTCGCGTACAGTATGGCGAATGGTTAATGTAAGTACGTAAACACAACTCATTAAAGATAAAACCAGTAGCCCCTGCAATACAATAGCATCTTTCCGCTAGCAGGAGCAACATCACTTTTGTTACATGTTCACAGCGTGTTCCAAAACTCAGTGAATTCAGATCTTACTCCTGAGCTAGGTTTTGGCTAAGTCCTATGCTGTATCCCAATAATGTGGCTGTATGTAACAAGGTTCTCAGAGTAAAGGTTTAGTACACAAGCTATGTGGTGTTAGAGGAAAATGTTTACCCCCGCTTTTCTAATTTCAAGAACTTCAAGCTCTGAAGGATCCTGCACAGGTGGAGTGCAATGAAGTATTTGTATGGTGATCATCTTCTGAGTGTTCAGGCAGAAATGAACTGCAATCCCTGCTACATTCTATTGAAGCAGAAGTCTGGAAGTGCTAGGTTTATATAGCTAAGTATGTATGGAAGCAGGCTGAAGGTAGGGTTCATTGGAGATGGCGTGGAACGTTCACCTAGAAAACAAGAAAGGCCCATCTGGTGTCCTGTATTTAAAGAAGGTCACATTTTGCTTTTAGTTTTTTACCTGTGAAGATTTCACATCCCTTGGTGACTTAGACTGATACTTGTTTTGGTGCTCCAGAAGGGAAACAAGAGTAACAAATGTTTTGAGAAAGGTGGGTGATTAGCTCCAGGAAAGCCATGTGGATCTTAGGATTTTCTAAGGAGGCCTGTAACCATTATGCAGGAGTCATGAGATCTAATTAAGGGAATAGATCCATGTGATTGTTAGGCCAGCTCAGGTCTGACTTTTGACAGAAAAAACTTGGTTGTTTTGGACAGAGCATCCCTGTTAGAGGATGGTCCTTAGACAGCCTCTGCCCTTAACCAAATTTTGGGAAATTACCTTTCACTGCCTTCTACCTCAATGCTGTGATGACGTGTAGCAGGGGGACCAGACAAGATTCAGCACTTTCCAAAAAACCCTGGTTATTCACAGAGCTGACTGTTTTGGAGGATGCACCATTGTCAGGTATCTTAGCATGAGAGAGGAGCTCTGGCTGGTGCTTTCAGCTGCCTGTTGTGTCTTCCCGGGCAGAGCAGTGAGAGGCACTGAGTGCTTCTGTCCCCAGTCTCAGATGAGATGTGTCTTCGTATGTCTAGGCTTGAAAGTTGCCCTGGGAAGATTTAGCCAGCTGTTCTCGTATAACCCTGACAACTGCACACTCTCTGTCTTTGGTCAGAGCAGGGGAAACGTGAGATTTTCTGCACGGCTTAAATTATCTGAGCAGGAGAGGACAGCTAAGGATCAAAATATGCAGGTTTTTTTGGTTGATAGGAGGTAGACAAGAGAAAAAACATGCTCCCTTCAGAAAACAACAGTGATCCATGTCCATACATGGGTGTCTTCTCTAAAGAATGGTTGTCACAGTTAGCAATAAGCCTTGTCCCAGCCCTATCTGTAAAGTGTCATACTGAGTAAACACAGGCATAGACAAGAGACAACCCTTCCTATTCTCCCATTCTTGCTGTTTAATTGAGTTATTGATGCTAGTGGATTTGTTCAGTTCCCAGCACATGGGAACAATCAAAACTATCTCATTTAGGCACCAAATAACAAACCAAGGAGCTCAGAATTTGACACAGGAGACTGAAGATGTCATTCATGCATTGCCAACACTTAGAAGACAGCTCTGTGCCTTGCCTGTCTTGGTCTGTATCAGTAAACAATGGCTTCCTCATGGCTTGCAAGGAGTGGTTTGGCCACAGTATGACTGCTTGCTTGTCGAGAAGAAATTTATTTGTTTAAATGTCCATGAGACAAGAGAAAGTATGAAGGAAGGAGGATTTAGTATTCTTCTTGTTGGAAGAGATTCAGGTTAGGGAATACTTAACTAAATTAATACCGAGGGCCGTGGGCCCTGATGGTTTGTACCCATGAGTGCTGAGGGAGCTGGAGAGGCCACTCTCAATTATCTTTGACTGATTGTAGTGACTGGGAGAGGTTCCTGAGACCTGAAAGAAAGAAAATGTCACTCCTGTCTTGCTTGTCTTCAAGAAGGACAAGAAAGAGTATCCAGGCAGCTATAGGTCAGCCACCCCCATCCTGACTCATTAGTAGGAGGGATGGAGTGCACCCTCAGCAAACTTGCTGGGTGGTGCTGTTGACACTCCTAAAAGGATGGGATGCCATCCAGAGGAACCTGGACAAGCTCGAGAAGTGGGTGCATAGGAATCTCATGAGGTTTAACAAGACCGAGTGCAAGGTGCTGCACCTGGGTCAGGACAACCCCCAATATCAGCACAGGCTGGGGATGAACAGATGCAGAGCAGGCCTGTGAGAGGCCTTGGGGGTGCTGGGGGATGAGAGGCTGGACATGACCCAGCCATGGGCACTCACAGCCCAGAAAGCCAAACGTGTCCTGGGCTGCATCCAAAGCAGCGTGGGCAGCAGGGGAGGGAGGGGATTCTGCCCCTCTGCTCTGCTCGGGTGAGACCCCACCTGGAACTCTGCATCCAGCTCTGGGGTCCCAGCACAGGAAGGACACGGACCTGTTGGAGCGAGTCCAGTGGAGGCCACCAGGATGATAAGGGGGAGGGAGCACCTCTCCTATGAGGAAAGGTTGAAAGAACTGAGATTGTTCAGCCTGGAAAAGAGAAGGCTTCAGGATACCTAATTGTGAGCTTACAGTCCCCGAAGGGAGCCTACAAGAAAGACAGAAAGGGATTTTTTATAAGGGCATGTGGTGACAGGACAAGAGGGAATGGCTTCAAATTGTAAGAGAGTAGGTTTAGATAACATATTAGGAACAAATGCTTTACTGTGAGAGTGGTGAGACACAGGAACAGGTTGCCCAAAGAAGCTCCTGATGCCCAATCCCTGGCCATGTTCCAGGCCATGCTGGATGGGGCTCTGAGCAACCTGGTCTACTGGAAGGTGTCCCTGCCTATGGCTAGGAGGTTGGAGCTAGGTGATACTTAGTGTCCCTTTTAACCCCTTCTGCGGTTCTGTGTCTCCTGACATGATGGTGGAACAACTTTCTGGAAAGTATTCATTCCTGGAAAGAAGGTGATTTGGATTAGTCAGCATGGATATACAAAGAGGAAGTCCTGCTTGATGAAGTCAATAACCGTGAATGATGAAATTACTCATTTGGTGGAGGAGGGGATAGCAGTAGATATTGTCTACCTTGACTTCAGTAAGGCTTTGGATGCTCCCATAAAATTAATGGATAAACTGCTGACATATGGGCTTGATAAGCAGACAGTGTGGTGGGTTGAAAACTGACTGAATGGCTGGGCCCAGAGGGTAGTGCTCAGTGGCATGAAGTTTGAGGCCAGTAACTAGTAGTGAACCCCAGGGATCAATACTGGGTCCAACACTCTTTAAACACCTTAATTAATGGTCTGGATGATGGAGCAGAGTGAACCCACCGCAAGGATGACACCAAACTGGGAGGAGTGACTGTTACACCAGAGGGTCGTTCTGCTTTTTAGTGGGACTTTAACACCATGCAGTTCAGCCAAGGGAAGTGTAAAGTCCTACATCTGAGCAGGAACAGCCAGATGCACTGGTATATGTTGGAAATGGCACAAAACAGCTTTGTGGGAAGGGACCTAAAGTCCTGGTGGGCAGCAAGTTGAAAAAGGACCATCAATGTGCCCTTGTGGCAGTATAGTTGAACAGCATCCTGAGCATTGGGAGCGTTGCCAGCAGGCTGAGAGTGACCTTTCTCCTGTATTCAGTACTGCTAAGGTCACACCTGGAGTGCTGTGGTGAGCTCTGGGCTCCCCAGTACAGCACAGATACAGAGCTGCTGGCAGAGTCCAACGAAGGGCTCCGAAGATGATTAAGGGCCTTCTTTTGTATCAAGACAGTCCAAGAGAGCTGGTATACTTTCTCAGAGAAGGCTCAGGGGGAAATCTCAGCAATGTGTACCGAAATCTGAAGGGACGGCAAAAAGAAGATGGAGACAGACTCTTTTCAGTGATGCCCAGTGACGGACAAGGAGCACAAACTGAAATGCTTGAATTTTCCTCTGAACGTCAGGTAACACTTTTTTACTGTGAGAGTGATCAAGGTGGTGGAGTCTCCTGCCTTGGAGATCTTCAGAAGTCGTCTGGGCATAGTCCTGGCAACCAGCATGGAGTGGCCTTGTTACAGCAGGGTGGTTGGAGCAGATGGCCTCCAGAGATTGCTTCCAACCTCAGCCATTCTAAGATTCTATGATAGACATCGTAAAATATTGAAGACGTAGAAGTTCCTACAGGTCATGTACTGACAGCTGAAGGCCGTGAGGGTTGCTTGAAGGTCTCTAAAATTACATCAGATGCCTTTGTTTAAATAAATGAGTTACTCCTTAGTGTCTTGGCTGTAACTTCTACACAGAGCAAACATGTTCTATTCAGTGTTGTATCTGTGGAAGGGCAGGAGCAGGATGTGGGTCTTGCTGTAGGGGAAGAGGATATTTGTCTTAGAGGTGCTGGCTTGTTTGGTGCGTGAAATGATGCATCACAGAAAATCCTGTATTTTTTTTGTGTCAAGAACGAACTTTTTACAGTTGTGTTGTTGTTGGATCTTTTGCTTTGTTTTGTTTCATGTTTGGGTTTTTTTTTGATGTGTTTTTGTTTTTTGGTGGGTTTTTTTTTTTT
>VZRS01005176.1:0-244127 GCA_013398055.1 Ifrita kowaldi | reverse complement strand
TTTTTTTTTTTTCTTTTTTGGTTTTTTTTTTTATTTTTTTTTTTTTTTTGGGGTTTTTTTTTTTTTTTTTTTTTTTTTTTTTTTTTGTGTTTTATTTTTTGTTCTTTGGTCAGGTTTTGATTCTATTGTTTTGCAGTTTGTATCTTTGTCAGACCAGATATATGCTTAGGTTTGTGGTGGCAAGGGACACTTTAAAACATATGACCTCAAGTACCAAGGTAGGAACGGTCTGAGACCCTGAGTACCCTTACAGATCTGAACCTTGCTACTTGATACTTCAGAGGTGGAGGTTACAGTCTTGGTGACCCTGAGCCAAGTTCTTAGGGCTTCGTGTTTTTAGGGAGGTCTGCATCAGGACACTTTGACAGAAGAGTTGAAATCAGGGTAGGCCACTCCTGTCTTTCAGCTGAGAATCTAAGCTTAGAGTCCATTTGGTATTTGGGGTAGCAGGAAAAAAACCCTTTACTGATGAGAGAAAATTTTCAGGATTGTACTACTGCTGCCTGCAGGCATGCTCGCTTTCAATCCCAGATCACCTGCAATCTCATCCTGCCTGTTTCTGACTGTAAGATGAATTATAACAGAAAGCCACTGCAGATATAATTTTACTGAGTTCTTCTCTGTGGAAAAATGTAGATCACTGCTTGATTTGCCTTTTTTTGGTGCAAACTATGATTGACAGGACAGCCTTGCTTGCATGACCATTTTTTACTGTCCCGAAACCAGAAGGCCGAATTCTGACATGAGAGTTTAAGTGAGGATCTGAAGTACGTTGAATCTGAAATGTGCTGGGTTTACAACCCCAACAGGTCTTCAAAATTCCAGGGGTAGGAAAACAAGATGTAAATTATGCAGATTTCCTATCTATACAGGATAGAATAGAAATATTTGTGTGCATCACACAGAATGGAACATATAGAGCCACATTCAAAGGAGCATTTATTAAGCAAGTTTTCGTTGGAAGGCAAAAAGACAGAGCCATCTTCTTGCAAGTCTCGTTCTTGCTAAATGCAAGGGGAGCAACACAGACTGTACTCTGTGAGAGCAGCCCTGAAGGTGAGTTCATACTTCGAAATGAACTGGAGACAGAGCGGGACTTTTTGTTCTTGGCAAATGTATTTGTAATGAGCTGGGTGGCAGGCAGTCTTCTGTAAAGAAAAAACAAAGCCTGCTTGCGTACTGAGGCTAGTTTTTTTTAGTTCACCTGATGAGTAAGTGAGATCCCTACTTACTTCAGCACTTTGCTCATCCAAATTATGAGATGCTCTACCAGCAAAGTGCTTTGGCATCAATGCAGTCCTGTGAGTGAATGTGCCATACACTTGCATCCTTTTACTCCAAGAGCAAAAGAGAGACAGGAAAGCTCTGGAGGACATTCTGGCTTGTATTCTGTTTTTGAAAAAGATTGGGTTTCTACTCCAAGTGAGTAGAAACAGGTGAGGCCTGCTAGGTATTTAGGTGAGGCCTGCTAGGTATTTGGGTGAGGCCAGCAGCCTACTACAGAGAGAGAGTTTAGGAAGCAAAGATGTAGTGTACAAGTGATGTCTCTTTGACAAATTCTACAGTGACATTCGCTGCTGTACAGACCCTCTGCACACAGTCCTAAGGCAAATTCCCCTCTAAGCAGAATCTTTTCCCAGTGCTTCAGATTGTCCATCTTCATAAATGTCACGCACGCTTCTAGAAAGCACAAGAAAGCATGTGTTGAGTGCACAAGTTAAAAAAATTCCTTGCATTAAACGTATTGAAGAGTTTTAGTGATGCATACGTTTTGCAATTATCCGTTCATTGGTTTGCTGGTATCTGAAAGGTTTTTAAAAATGTTCCGTTTTAAATGTTCTTTATCAATTACTCCCAAACAGTCAAACTGAAATACTTCATAAATAAGGAAAATAAATCACCTCTGAGAGAGTAGACTGCAATATTACAGACTGAAAGAGATTTTGTTTGAGCGAATACAATAAAGTAAGTCAGAGGTGCTGAAAATTGTAGAAGGCCTAGCTGGATTCTTCTCAGCCTAGTTTGGAAGCCACTTTTGGCAGGCAGATCTTGCTGGATTTTAATTGAGGAAGGCTGACTTTTTAAAGGTGCTTTGGCACTTAAAATATGTGAAAACGCCACGGGGAATTTTGAATATGCATTGTAAGGGGATAAGATTCAGAACTCCCTTTTCCTCCAGTATTTAGCCAACTGGGATCTGACTCAACCAAGACCTTTCTCCACTCATAGGGACCACAGTGTGTTTGAGAAGCTGACAGTGTGATGTCCAGTTTTTTCCTGAAACAGAGACCTCTGAGGCTGGTAAGAAATTAAGAGTACAGTCATTCTCGACTTCATCCCTGGCTGAAGGCAGGGAAAGTATTAGCAAACCTGCAGGATGCCTGGCCAGACTTTGGGACTTGGCACCACCTGTGTGGGGTGTTGCCTCTTCTTTTGTGTCAGAGGACTTTGAGGGGTGCCACATGATGGCACAGCAGGAGGCAGAGCGTGGTGAACAGCACGTCTTCTGCTTCCTTGTTCCCTTTAGGTCACACAGTTGTTTCAACAAAGAGGTACAGTTCGCACTCCAAACCACAACTCCACCCTCCGGAGCATGTAGTCCCACGGGAGCAGTCTGCTTAGCAAACTGCTGCAGTATGTTCTGCAGCCAGTCTGATGGCTTGGAATAAAAATGTGTATTTGTGCTTTTACTTCTGGTGTATGGCTGGCTTTTCTTAGGTCTCTAAGCCGCAGAACTCAAGAGCACACAGTTCTCTCAGTGAAGGAGCAGCAAAGAATAAGCTGTGTGGCAGAAGTCTGCAGTCAGGGAAGGAAAGCTGCAGCACATATGTGAGAATGGCATACCGAGAACCCAAATAACCCAAGATCACCAGTATTTGGCTGAAATCTCCAGCATATACCAGTCTTTCCCTCCTTGAAAATACAGATGAGTACAAGTCAAAAACAGCTTACAGAACATGCCTCAAACATTCCGGAGGGAGCAGATCAAATTAAGAAAATCTAAAATACATGGCGTAAAAATCTTCCATTGTCTTTTTAGTGAATAAGACAAAAAATAAAGTGTCTGGGACTCTGTCCTCTTTCTCCACTTTCCAATGCACTCCTTCAGTTCATGTGTGCTTTGTTCTTTTTTGGAAAATAAATTTCCTGAGACTATGAGGACCCTATGACCTAAGCAGACTATCAAACACAACCTGCGCTGTATCTCGCGAGTCTGCATGCCTACAGTTGCAAGAGCAAAGGAATCCTTCAGTGCTTTCTTAATCAGCTAAGTTTAGGGACAGTGAGGAAGGCCACAAACTCTTTACCATGGCCTTTTGCAGAAAAGATTGCTCTGAGAAATGCTGTGGGACAGCTTAAGGTGGGGACTTCCCTGTCAGTACGAAGTATTCTATAACTCATCAAAACAACTGATTTAGTGGACTACGACTGATGCAAATCAGCAGGGGAGGTACTCATGTGGGTTATTTGGGGTGTCTCTGGGAAGCTTCATGGTGTGTTTTATTCAGGTCTTGCGAAGTAAACGGTGCTAGGATGTAAGAAGTCAAAGTAAAGCTAAGTGTGTAAGGACCGAGGACTGCTATAGACAAGTGTCCCGAATTCATCTACAGCAGCAGTGAAGGGACCAGAAAGAAATGACATTAAGTAGAGAAAGCCAAGACCCCTTTAAATTGGGTACCTCTTTCTTGATATGGCTGAACACAGCTCAGTGCAGGCCAGTGGGGTCTTCCTGGAAGAGTTCAGCACAGCTATAGGGTCTCCCTGTTATGGGGGCAGCATTTGAAACCAACAAGGTAAACACGGCCTCCCCAGAAGATAAAAGGACAGGTTATGGACAGAGAGCCAGGTATCAAGGGAAGATGTAGGCAGCTTCACCTGAATCAAGCTGAGTCCTTCGCATTTGAGAAATTTGGGTTGGGTTAGGTGAGGGCCTGCTTCCAAGGAGAGTTGCCAGGAAGCAATGGTATTGTCAGTGCTAGAAGTTCAAATGCCGGTCCCACGGTACTTGGTATCTGAATTTGGACTTTAAGAAAGTGTCAAAATGAATTTGTAGCTCTTGGGAGTGGGATTTGGGGAATCTTCTTTGAAGGTGAGGGGAAAGGTAAGACCTAAAAGCACTCAAAATAATTAAAAATACCAAAAGTCGATCTGACAGGGGTTGGCATTTCTGTGATCCAATTCTGTTTGCATCCCTGGGTGTCTAATCCTCATATCCTGCCCATATGTTCCAGTCCTGACTGAAGCAAATGCTAACCTTCAAGAAACAATTGGAATCCGTGTGCCGGACCTTTGGATCTCTGGCACGTACCCTTGTGATAGGGAAGAGACGTCACGCATTCCAGGTGCACAATGGCTCTGTTCACTGGCAGAATGGGGAGACTCACAGCCCGGTATGCTGAGAGGAGCAGCTTGTTATGGGGCTTGTGTTCTGACAGTGGACTAACTCAAACACTTCACCACCGCTCCTTTCATCTGCCAACTCCAGCTGCAAGCACCACACAACAGGAAAACTTCAGTGACACTGGTTCAAGGCTTGGAGGGCACTGCAGTGTGAAACAATGTGTGCTTGGAATTTATGGGCTGGGTATTCTTTCTTCAGCACCTTTCTTCTGTTTCCAGGACAGTTAATGAGCAAAGCAGTGATGGAACTGTACACACAGGTGATAAGTAACTTAGATTTGCAAACAGGATCTGTCACTTCATCTTCTAGCAAAGAAGAGTGCTTCATACAAAAATCTGCATCTGAGCCTGTGGTGACGTATGCTGTCTTTGCACATGCTAAAAGCTGCAATGCATCAAGGTGATAAATGGTTTCCTCCTCCAAAAAATTTATTTTTCTTGATGTTTTTCAGATGTTTCTTTATCTCTACATTTTTTGTATTGATTAGTTGATCCCTCCTGTAAGTGTAGAGCTACATTTGTTTTCCAGTCTGGGTTTTACTAGTCTCATATTTCTGAAGATGATGATGATGGTGTCCTGTGGTGCAGAGTACTGACAGGAAATTCAGGCCACAACTCCACCTCAGACAGCAATCATACTCAGCATTAGTGCGACAGTCATGGGCATAGGCCAGATGTGAGCTGAGAAGAGAATGAAATAACATATGGACACTGGCAGGAGGCCATGAGGACAAGAGAGAAAGAGTGTGAAAGAGTGTGAAAATGTTCCAAAATGCTGTGTTTTGCACATTTGTTCCTGCCTCTGAGCAATGTTCAGCTACTGGGGCTACTGTGGCTGCAGGAATGTTTCCACTCTCCTATCCACCATCTTAGAGCAGTCAATTATTGAACTCCTTGAGTTAAAAATAAACACAGTGCAGTAGTTCTGAGAACACCATCTGTTTTAAACAAGGCGACTAAAAGGTGTTTCCCAAGTCAATGGCAGTCACGCATGAAAATTTCCTACGCAAGACAGCCTTATCTAATCTTTACAGATCATTATTTCTGTGCAAATGTTTGTTTAGAAGTTTAACTATAATTTCTGGATCTGAACCCGGCTCTTTGTCATCTCTTTCCTGGCTGTACAGAGGCAGGAGGTGTCAGGCCTGTGTTACACAGGCAGCAGAACCGCAGCTGCCACCGTGGCTGTGCCAGCAGTTCCCTCTCACATCCTGTACCTGTGCTGGGCTTAGGAGGACAGGAGCTCCTCTCTCGTGCCAAGCAGAGCAGAGATAAGGGTCATATGCATTAGCAGGCTGGCTGTGCCTGGGGAACACCCAGGTTGGCATGTCCTGACTAAAGTCAGAAACGTTGAATGGTTGTTGTTTGCCACGTTGGCTGGATCACATCTTGGTGGGGTATGCAGAGCTGGCTGAGGCTACGTCACTAAAGCGCCAGGGCATGCATTTTCTCTTTTCATCTGTTTCTTCTATTCCTGTATGGTTTGTTTGCCATTTCATGAGATTTTTTTATTCAGACTCTCTTCTTTTCAGACTTGTATTCTCACTGTAGTCACTACAGGTTCTTTGAGGTCCCCATAGTATTTCTGGGAATTAGCAGGTTGGAGTCCTGATTCCAGAGCATGAAATTTATTTTTAGCTTGCAGACTTGTATACAATCCACCACAGTTGACCTGGAATTGGTGAACTTTACCAGAAATGGAGTATTACATACTGAAATGACTACTCATCCTCGAAAATCAACAGAGATTTTTATTTTGATATACTAGCCAAGCTGAAAAATGTTTTCATTATATGTTGACTGACATCTCATGGACCAAATAAAAATCTGTGTCTTGCTGACCAGCCAATGCCCTTAAGAGTTTTCTTCAGGGACAAAGTTTCAATCAAAAGCATAGCATGTCTCTCGTTTTTTGGTCAGCTGAACTAAAGCAATGAATCCTGAAAATGGATTTTTTTTTTTTTTGAAACATCTTGGGAAGAAAACAAAAATTTCTTTCTTGCAGACCATATAGATTTGCACTTGAACAAACTATTGTTTTTCCTTTCTCAGGAAGAAAAAAAAGTCAGTTGGATATTTTTGTTTCATTCCACTTTTCAGTTGGGGCTTAAGGAAAACATTCACAAGGTCCTTCTGGGAACAGCTGCTAAAATTCTGCCTGACATGGCAAATATGTCTTGTTGAACTATATTCTAAGTCTCTGTAAATTCAGGGATGGTGATGTGATATAAAAAGCTCTCTCTCAACAATGAAAAGGATCATGTGTAATTAACCAAACCAAACCTTTGCATTATTTCATACGATTTGCTGTTCAGGAGACTAAGCTACCAAGTGTGACAGTGGGAGGTCAGAGAAAATTCCTGCGGTTGAGACTGTTTGGTTGGACTGTTTGGATACCTTATTACAGGGCAAGGATACCCCCGTGGGACTTTCTTTCCTCCTCCTGTAGTCAAATCCTAGCTAAACACTGTTACAATTCCACATCTAGCAACCAGGAATTGTTGAGGGGAAAGAGATGTGTGCTTTTTATTTTTGTTTGTTTTACTGGTGGACCAGGTTGACTTGTCTCTTTGAGATTGCTCCAGAGGGGGAATGGTCTGGTGGATTGAAGGAATGAGTAGCATAACAAAGGAGGTAGTGCCAAAGGACACAAAGAAGCTCCACCTTTATTGCCGGATCTGGGAAAAAGTGAGGCAAGCTCCCTGGTATTCCTTTGATAAGTGGTCGATGCTCCTGCAGTGGAAATTCTGCAGGAGTTGCACAGGCTTGCTACAGTCTCAGAAGCCAGTCCTGTGAGGGCTAGCTAAGCAGCACACCTTTGTAACCCGAAGCACTATGTCAGTAACAACATTCTCCCAAGTTCCCATTTCTTCAAGTCTAATACAAAGCCTATCTTAAGAGGTTTTTGTACCTTCTGATAGGCCTGGGGTATTTTAACTCAGGAGTTTCAGTGTAGTTTTTGTTCCTTTAGTGTTAAGATTGGTTTGCATGTCAGATGCTCCAAGAACATTCACTACCAGTATTAACCGTGAGAGCATGTGCCACAAAATAGTGTATTTCTCAAAGTTTGTGTATGGGTCTATTGTAGTCTGTTGTTCAGAAGAGGGAAGACTTTTCAAACCCTCTGAAAAGAGCATTTAAACTGTGCTTTTTTCTCATGTTCTGTTCAAAGGGTATCACAAAATTTGGCCTAGAAGCCTTTCTCTATGAACTGAGAGTCAGCTTACAAAGTTTCCTAGTGGTAGTTAACCTTCAGTTCCTTCTAAAGAAATTAGGCAAAACTCTGTGTCTCTAATATCCAAGAGTTCAGAAAACATCAGTTATTTTGCAAAGTAATTTTAAATTCTTTGCTTTGAAAAGTATTTTTAGTTCTTTACATCGAAAAGATACTGACATTTACTTAGAATCACAAATCAATGTATTTTGCCTTCTTACTGTCTTTTTTTGTATTTGAGTCTTTTGTGTGCCCCTATTTTTCAAGATTTTCTCTGCAACCCTGAAGACCAGAATCTTGATTTTTTTATTAATAAGGAGTAAGTCAGATAGTGTGATTGCATTAGCTGGAACTTAAGGCAAAACCACAGTACTTGCTCTGTATAGTTAGTTGAATCCTCTGTCTCCAAACTGTAACAACTGTGTGTTTGAGGCTCCGCATCAGTCTGCTGGAATGGCCTGAGTTATCTGCTCAGTAGGCAATGTGCCTCAGAGGTTGGTTGTATAATCACAAATCAAGTGACTTTGCATGAAGCACTCCTTTTTGTATATGGGGCAGACATTGCTGCTTGACTGTGGTAAAAACCAGCCAAACCTTGACACATTCCCAGCATCCACTGAACAGAAAGCTGAACTGACCTTGTTATTAGTCTGTAGGGGAATTGGAGAATAGTGTCAACTTTCTCTCATTTATTTTCTTGCCAGCTGAGATAGGAATCCACTCCTCTAAGTTGAGTCTCATTCCTGTAATTCCTCTGTTATCATCCCCCGGGTACTGTGTTGTTGCAGACATAGCAGGGATGGTAGGCAGAGACTTGTGGTGTTATAGAAGAAGGGTTAGGCTCTTTGACCTTTTACTTCAGTTTTCCATTCCTACTACATTCTTCAGTGAAAACTTGATTCATGTATCAGTCTAGAAGGAGTGGGAACGGGCCTTTCCCGGGAAGATAAGTGGGATTCCCTCCAAAATGTTCCGCAATGTGCGTGTGAGAAATTTACAGACAAGTCCAGTGAATCATATATGAGATTTATTAATGTCTCCAGTGCTACAGCATATTTTTTGGAAAGCTTTTAACAGAAGTCTGTCATTGTTCTACTGGTTGCTATAACTATGAATAACCAAGCCTTCTGAAAATGCTTCACTTTAAAAGAGGAAAAAAAAAAAAAGAGAGGAATAACAGGAAGGACATAAAGTCGTAGAGATTGATTCATTTGCCCCAAAATTCAGTGATCATATCGGGAGCATGTCCTGCATTCCTAGACTTCAGTTATCGCCCTCTCTGTTGAGCTACACCTCCCCATGGTTTTGTGTTGAGATTGGGTCTGAAGCCACTATAATCACACGCACCTTAAGAAATCTGTTACGTTGCTAAATCAAACGGGTATGTTTGGTGGCCTAGGTTTCCAGCAAAATGCCACTCTGTTGACTAGGCAGGAAATGAAATACCTTTGTTTGTGGCCTTTTTTTCTACTGATGGACCATAGAGCAGAACTTCATAGAACATTTCCATTGGAGTATTATCCTCTGGGAAATAGAATTTTAAAGGCGGTGAAATGATCCACTAAATTACAGTAGTTTCAATAATGTTTAATTGACAAACCCAAATATAAATAAAAATTGACCCTAAAAGCTGTGGCTTTCCATGTGACTCAGTTTTATGTAACCAAATTCAGTTGAAGAAATAAGAGTAAGTAAGTAAGCGTGGTAGAAAAGTGCTTAGAATGTATAGAAACTAAAAACATAGTTTGGGTTCCTAAAAGATGTCTTCTACCTCAATTTGAGATGAATATATGAGTATGAAATATGAAATGTCAAGCATTTCCCATAGTTTTCTTTCTGTTGTAGCTCTGCGTTAGTATAGCAGTGTACCTCGAAAATCCATCTGCTTTCCTAGAAATGAAGGTCCAGTGGAGCACTTCATCATACAGCACTTAGAATAACAGCAAGGTTGCAACAACTGGCTCATGTTGCAAGACTTAATGCAGAATTAATTTTTAAGCCCTGAAAGGCTAAGTCCTTTGAGTAAGGAAAGAAGCACTCAAACAAGGCTTGATTTTTTTCTTCCCTGCTTTCTATGCTATGTCCAGAGCATAAAATATTTCCTTTTTTTGCCAAAATCCATTCACAGTATTGTGCAGTAGCAAACAGCATGACATTTCCAACTAGCTACTCACGTAGAAAATGAGGCTGTCATTGGTAATCCTATTCTGCTGCAAGCAAGCAGGCTAGACAGTGATGGCAATGATGCAAACATAATGGGTCTGTCATGCTGGTGGAGCCTGGGCAGTACTTCTCAAGTTACGCTGGGGTCATCTTTTGAGGATGATCCTGACAACAATGAGTCCTGGATGGTCACACTTGATTCTAGCAGGGCTTTTTCTGATCTTTGACGCCTGTATGTTGAAGCTAGAGCTTGCAGGCATCTTCAAGGGATTACAAAAGTCCAAAGGTTGAAGATCAAATTAAACTCAGTAGAGATAACATCACAGCATGGGCAGCAGACTTCCTGCTGTACAAGAGGATTGACTGGGAACCTGCTGTCGGTGTTCTTTGCTGAATAGCAGGAAATGGTGGCAAGTAGCCCACACCTTTTTGTGCATACATAGTTTTCAGACACCCAAGTTGAGTTGGTTGTCTATGGGCCAAAAAGTATTTATTTTCCTCTTTTTTTCCAAGAAAAGCACCATATTTCTCATATGTCTTATCAAGGCAGAAGTTGCAAGGGAACATGTTTGGTTATCTGGAACAGGCCCAGAGAAAAGCTCACCTTTGCAGGCAGGACACAGCTTTTATCCAGATGGACCAGTGAGAAAACCAGACAAGGCTCATTTCACCTTTTGATGGACAGTTACCTTGTTACGTGACAATATCAACCTACTTAGCAGGTACCACCGTAAGTCTTTCAAGGGGTCCTGAGAGAGCCAAATCCCTAAATTTTCATTGGATTTTATCCTATTCCTCTTTTTGCATGGAGTAGTGGGATTCTTTCAAAACATCTGTTCTCCTTTGTAGGCTAAACTTTTTTTATAAATTGGTTTCTGCCATGAAATACTGACATTTATAAGAGAAAATACTGTCAAAGTTTGGCAATGATTTTATTTTTCTTTGTCTTATTTTCAATGATACTTCGTTCCTTCTTCTTTGCTTCCCATAGTTTATTTCTCATATCCAGTCAGCAGACAGCTCTGCTGTCATAGATTTGCTTGAGAAATGTGACTGAAACTTGGGGATGGTTTTTTTTTTAGGCCAGAGATGGCATGCAATTGTGCTCAATGTTGCAGAAAATGCCTCAAGTAATTTGTGCATGCCTTAACAGAGATAAAAGCTTGAGGTGTGTGCAGAGAGTATGGCAGTATCACATGCACTGAGCTGTCACTGTACTAAACTGGCTCAACTGGTCTGCGACAGCCTAGTGTAAATATTAGGCTTTATCGATACCATCAACCCCTCCTAATCTAATGAAAATAAGAGAGTGACCATAGGGAAGCAGCCCTGTGGAAGCCTGCATGCTATCTCAGTGTTCCAACACAAGGAGAAAGGAAAAAACAGTGATGCTTCCAACGAAAGAGTTTGTTACTGTGCAAGCAAGCACAGCCTCTGAATCCAATGTCAGCCTTTTTTAACCCTGCAGGTACCACTAGGGATGGTGGTTGCTGCCCACACGGCCATGCAAATGTTTCTCTATAGGTGAAAGGCTTTGGGGGTGTGGTGGTAAGACAGGATCTAAGCCTACTTCAGTTTAGCAAGCATGGGGAAATTGTGTAAGTGCCTGAATGCTGCTCTGGTTTTCTGATGTTCGGGTGTGGTTTAGAGGGAGTGGTGCTCGTTTTGGCCACATTATCATCATGAGGACATGAACAAACCCCTGCCGTGGGGACACATGGGGGGTAGAAAGAGCTCATTCAGTGCAAAAGACCCCAAGAGTTGAGGGGATTCATCAGTTCACCGGGGTTTTGACCTGAGAAATGCTAGACTTCTGGGGAATTGCAGTCAGCAAACCTCTGTATTGTAAACTAGAGGAAGAGGGAGCATTTTCAGAGATTTCTTTGCTCCTTGCTTTAATAAGGTTTTTTAAGTGTGCATAAACTGAATTTAAAATAATTTTAAGGGGTAATTCTAGCAAAATGGAACAGTTTGGTTGCGAATTTGCTTTTGTCCTTTTCAGTTTGTTGCTGTGAGTCAAGACATTTTTTGGTTTTGATAAAGTTTAAACTTTTTGTTTGTTTTGGGAAAGCTGACTTCCTGCCCAGCTGGCAACTTATATTTCCTGCCACCTCAGCCTTTCGAAAAATCTTGAGGAGTACTCAAAAAAGACATTCAGCCCACCTAATTCCAGCCTCTCAGAAATTTTCTCTACAGTGCCAGCTGTGACAAATCCCGTCTGTTTTATTTATTTGTTTATTTTATTTTTTTTACGAAGCAGAGTTGTTATCCAAACTGGACCTGAGACTTTCTTTAAAGTTCACATTATTTGTGAAACCAGTTGCAGACAGATGGATGTTGTTGTTTTAGGGGACTGTGTTGTGTCCTAGGTCTGCGCTTGGGAAAGGTGGTTCTGTTCCCTTTGAGAGTTAGCTATTCTTTGAGAACATTAAACAAGACCAGGATTAGGGAGCTGGGGTGGGGAGCCACAGGAAATGTCTGTAGATGAGCTTTTCAGTTGTAGAGAAAAGACTCCTGGGTGGGACAGAACAGCTTATGGGACACTGGGAGAGGTGTAAGGCACTGCCGAAAGAGAAGGAAAAGTAAGACTCACTCAGTTCCTGTGAGTTAGAATCCTCCCTTGGCACACTGAGTCTGGGGATGTCTCATTTAGCTTGCAGCCAGAAGGAACAAGAAAGTAATCCTCATTTCTGCAGTCAAGAGAAGCAGGCAGGTTCAGCTTTCACTGAATCTGGGGAAGTACAATGAAGCAATATGCCAAGACAAAGTGGGTACAGGAGCCAGACAGCTCAGGCCAGTGCAGAACCCTCCTCTTCCCTGGGTGTCTGGCTGTTGTAGAGGCGGTGGAGGAAAGAGAGAGTCTGGACAGCAGACCTTCATCCACCCATCATCCTGAAGATCTCCTGGCCTGAACATTACTTGGACCATGGCCTTTAACAAACCACGTAATGGCTAGACTGGGCTTCAAGGCAGTTCTGGACACCACCCTTTCCTGACAGCCACACTCCCTGATGGAGTCAGAAAACTGGAACAAAAGTGGCATCCACCCTCGACAGGGACACCTTCTGACCCTCAGCCCAGGCAGTTTCTGGGAAAGGCAGAACTTTGCCAGTACAGAGTCTTGGCTTGGGAGGTGTGTAGGGGTGGGGGTGGTGAAGCAAGAAGAAGCAGAAAGATTATGGTTTAAGACCTGGCTGATATGAAGGCTTTTTTTTTTTTTTAGTTAGCACTCTCATTCTTTACCCTGTGTTGTGGTTGAGGATAGGTGTTCTTCGTGTCTTCTTTGGAAATGGAGTTACCTTCCTTCCCATGTTCCTTCTGTTTCTAGTGGAAGTACTTGTCAAGGCTCTAGGTTTTAGCAAGTTACTTCAGTTATATAAGATAAACATCTACTGCCAGAGGCTATAGGTAAATGAAACTCAGGAGATGCTGGAGTGAAAGGCTGAGCTGATCCAAACTTGTGAAACTGAAGCTAGGCTGGCTCCTGTTAGGTGACAATTTGGGTTTATGCATTCCATCAAGGATTTCAGTCTTATATTTTGGGTTCTTCTGCCTCCTTATGCTCTGTTATTTAGTTTAGTAGTCACCTCTGATCTCCCAGGGACTTTGGCCTCCAAAATAAGGTTTACAGCTGTGGAATTAAACTGTTGTCAGGAAAAGACAATCCACTCTACATGCCAGTGTCAGCCACCTTTAGCTTCTCACATAACAGAGCCCAGAAACAGCACTCAGGCTTGTGTTCATTCACCACAGAGGCAAATTCTACCCTCTCACTCTAACTGAATGCCATTTCGAGATCTGCTTGGTATAAATAAAAATTATGATTGCATGGATGCTTCCTGCATACCATTATACTTCATTTATCAGAATGTCACTCTCATGTGATTGATGGGCATCTCTAGACTGTTGCAACCCATTCATTCCCAAGAATATGACAGGGTTCTGGGAACCCTTGTTATCATATGTGACATAAGGAGGAGATGTTTTACAGTTAAAGAAGGATATATAGAAAGAAGGTGGTAGGTCATAGGCAAGGAATAGTGGATTCACAGTGCCAGATGAATCTTGTGAGGCCTTCAGCAAGAGTCACTTGAAATGGCAGGACTCTGGGCAGCAGGTTGGACGTTTTGCTCCGTGGCCTAGGCAGGCTGGTACAGCAGCTAGATCCGGGCTTGAGGAGACACAGGCTGTGTCCCTGTATTGAAGAGGCCAGCCTGAGCAACAGCATGGCTGCAGCCTGTCTGTGTGAGAGACAGCACAGCCTGTGCTGTGATGGGAGGTGCAAGCACACACAGGACACTGCACAATGCTGACAGCAAGGCCACAGTCTCCTAAACTGTGTGTCTGTCTTTGTCTGTCTTTCCGGCTTATCTGCTGATGACCTGCTTGAAACCCCCATTCTCTAAACTAAGCTCAACATTTACCCCACCTTGAAATCCACTGCACTCTGGAAATCCCTCCAACCCACTCCTACTTTGTGGGAACCTAAGGTGCAGAGAATATTTCTCTACCTGTTTTGAAGGGTTCTACCCTCCTGGACAACACTGGTTTTGACCTTCGTCCATGGAGAGAATTACCAACACTCTGGGAAGAATTGGAATCCACACTGGTGTGAACTAGATGATAGAATATTATGTAAGATTGTTGCAGGGTGAAAAATTTAGAGGTTTTGGGTTTGTTAATGTAGTAAATAGATAAAAGCTAAAAACTTCAAAATGGAGGATTGTTGTTCTCCAGGCCTGCTCCTTCTTCTTCGATCACTCCATATTTTGCAGTAGAAGTGGTTTAGGGTGATTGGATAAAGAATTCTGCAGTTTCTGTGCACGCAACAAGGTGATTTATTGAATATTGGTAGAAAAGTAAAAATATCTTTCGTTTTAAGTTGTCATTGGGTGATTTACTTTTAAAAGGGCTGTGTAACCTTGATAATTGGGCTTTCTCCTGCATTCTCTACTGGGTTCTGCATCTAGCACTCTGTTCCTCTGATAAGACTTAATAAAACAACTATCTGGAAGCAGAGAACCTTGAAGGCTCCTCTCATCTTTTCGACTTTCTGGCCAGGACTCTATAAATCTCCCTCATCAGGGGAAATACAATTAAATCACGGAACAGTGATACTACTTCATAAGGAGCTCTCTTTCCTTGGAAGGCCTTATTCCTTTCCAATTCAGCTTTACTTTTCATCAAGCTGTCATGGTCCTTTTAAAAAAAGGTGTCTGCTTTCGGCAGGTGCAGAAGTCCCTGAACTGCCTTTTTCTTGTTCTCTTTGGCGGTGACAACTACATGAGCACAGCTGAATTTCCAGACTGGAATTACCGATCCTGGTTACTGCGCAGACGATCGTCTCTGGCGGAGTAGCAGTGACACCCGGTGGCCATTAAATAAATTCGGAAAATACTTCCCACGCGAATTCCACCTTCATCCGCCTCCTTCCCGCCCTTGGTGCATTTGCAGGTACATTAAATACTGGGTGCGGTAACACGACGCTCACAACCTCCACAGACAAACTCCTTCAGCTCCTTCTCACCTCTCTCAGCTATTAAAGACAAACTGTGAGCATCAAATTCCTTTGGTCACCTGGGAACTGTGGAATCAAGTGCCAGCTGTAGGCTACACGAGAATAAAATGTCTCTGGGAGATGAAAGATCAGATGTGAGCAACAGGGTGAGTGCAAAGGAAGTGACTCTCCTAAATTAGCTGTACACAGTTCATAATCCCCAGCAAGAAGCAAAAGTCCGAAATGGTGGTGATTAGTAGCAATGTACTACAGAGCTGCCCAGAACATTTTGGCAAACCCTGAGGAAGACAGGAGTTACACTGTGCTCTACACAGGCCAACTTATCCTTGCATTAGCAGACAAGTATTTAACCACAAATAGTCTGATCATGAGTAGATTTTATCCCTTTCCCTTTTCAGTTTGAGAATATTGTTGTGTGTGAGCAGGAGAACATCTTTCTACAAAATTACAGCCAAAGCTGGCAGATTCTGTGCAGCTTCCCTAGCCTACAGCTGTTCACAGAAGTGTTGAGGCTGTCACACATCACTTGAGATGATCCACTCCAACCCCTCTGCCTAAGCAGGGTCATTTGAAACAGGTTTCCTAGGACTGTGTCCAGGGAGATTTTGAAGAGCTTCAGGGAGATTCCAAACTTCTCTGGACAATCCGTCCCAGTGGTTGAGCCACCTCACAGCTAAAAATTATGCTCTTGTGTGCAGTAGAATGTAATGTGATTTAAATTGTGTGCATTGTCTTTTGTCTTATCAGTATCACTGAACAGAGCTTTGCTCTTTCTTCTCTAGTCCCCTTGTGAGGTATTTATTCACAAACCTTCTCGTCGCCAGGCTGAACAGTCCTAGCTTGTTCAGACTTCCCTCACATGACACATGGCCCACTTCCTTAATCACCCTACTGGGCTGTTTTTGGACTCTTTCCAGTATGTCCATGTCTGTCTCATACTGTGAAGCCCAGAGGAGGATATAGTACTCCAGCTGTGGCATCACCAGTGCTGAGTAGGGGTGGAAAAATCACCTCCATCCACACACTCAGGTGCCCAGGGTTACTCTATGCCAGATGCAGAACTTCATGTTTCTCTCTGTTGAGTTTCATGAGGTTCTTGCTGTCCCATTTCTCCAGTCTGTTTATGCCCTTCTGTATGGCAGCATAGCCATCTGGTGTATTAGCTACTTCTCACACTTTTGTCTGTTCTGCAAACTTCATGCAGGTGCAGTCTGCCTAATTGTCTAGAGCATTAATGAAGACATTAAACAGTATTGGCCCAGCAATTTTACCCTCTCAGGGAATACATGGCTGGTGATCAGCATCAAGATGGACTTTGTCCGCAACCCTCTGGGCCAGCTCTTTGACCAGATTTTAATCTACTTCAGTATCCACTTATTTAACCTGGTTGGTTTTTTTCTAGTTTCTCTTTTAGGATATTATGGGAGACTGTGTCAAAAGCTATCCCAAGCCAAGATAAACAATGTTCACTGTGCTCCGCTCATCCACCAAGCTATTCAACTTGTTGGAGAAGGCTATCAAATTAGTTAAACATGACTTCCACTTTGTAAGTCCTTGCTGACTACTCCTGATCACCTCTTCATCCTTCATGTGTCTAAAGATGGTTTCCATCACCTTCCAGGGACTGAGAAGAATTGGTCTGGCCTGTGGTTCTCTGACTCATTCTTGTTGCCCTTCTTGAAGACACTATTGACTTTTTTCTCTGCCAGTCCTCAGAAACTCTCCCATCTGCCCTCCAAGGGCAACCAAGAGTGGTTTCTCAATGATATCTTCACCTTCCCTCAGTACTTGTGAGTGCAAGCTGTCAAGTCCCACAGACTTCTGCATGTCCAATTCATCTGTTTCCTAAAATCTTGCCTGCTCAAATTTTCTTTCTGGTCTCCGAAATCTAGGATTCCTGAATGCTGGTCTTACCTGTAAAGGCTGAGGCAAGAGAGGCTTTGTGCACCTTGGCCTTTTCCTTTTGTGTCATGGTCTCTGCTCCATCTGGTGACAAGCACACATTTTCTTTGTCTTGGTTTCATTTACATACTTGTATAATAATTTCTTGTTGCCCCCTCACATTCTTGATCACATTCGACTCCAGATAGCCTTTGGCTTTTCTATTCCCACCCCTGCATGATCATGTGGCATCTGTATCTTCTTCTTTGGTCACAATTCCTTCTGTTCCTAATCATCCTCACAGAGGAGCTTTCTCAATGCTTGAGAGGAAGCTGAAATGAATACTTTTAACACTGATGAAGCTGGTAGTGTACTGGGACTCCAGCTGTTGAAACTCACTGTCTAAAAATATTTTGTTGCTGACCCCCAAGTTGTTTCCTGCCTCAGGCTTAAAGGGTCTTTAGGATGACATTTTCTTATGGTTTTATATTACAAGGAACAATAAATAGTTGATCATTTATTGGTGTCGAGAAGCAACAGGCAAACTTGCTCTTTTGTTCTTGTTTTCACTTGAATCTTAAGGAAAACTATATTTGTTCATCTGTGTTTCTATGTAGAGCGACAGAGTCATCAGACAGATCTTAAGTGCAGCTAATGTCCTGGTGGACAACAAGCTGTCCATGAGCCAGCAGAGTGCCTCTGTGGCCGAGAAGGCCAATTGTGTCCTGGGATGCATTGGGAAGAGCATTGCCAGCAAGCTGAGGAAGGTGATCCTGCCCTTCTTCTAGGCCTTGCTGAGGCACATCTGGAGTGCTGTGCCCGGTTCTGGGCTCCTCAGCATGAGAGAGACATGAAGCTCCTGAAGTGGGTCCAGGTGAGGGCAACAAAAATGATTAATGGACTGGAGCACCTCTCTTATGAGGGAAAGGCTGAGGGATTTGGGCCTGTTCAGCCCCTAGAAGAGACGACTGAGAGAGGATCACATCAATGTATACAAGTATCTAAAGGGAGGGTGCCAGGAGGATGGAGCCAGGCTCTTCTGAGAGGTGCCAAGCAATAGGACAAGAGACAACGGGCAGAAACTGATGCACAGGAAGTACCCCTTGAACATGATGAAGAGGATCCTTACTGTGGAGGTGACCATGCACTGGACTAGGCTTCCCAGAGAAGTTGTGGAGTCTCTCTCATCGGAGATATTCAAGAACCGTCTGGATGAAATCCTGTGCCATGTGCTCTAGGATGGCCCTGCTTGAGCCTTGAGCAGGGAGGTTGGACCAGATGACCCGCTGCGGTCCCTTCCATCTTTACCTGTCCTGTGTGGACCACAGAAGGAGGAACAGAAAGGGCTGAGATGCTGGGTTATGCTTTTGGCCAAAGGCCTTCCTGGGAGCAATTCTCAAACTGTTCTCCCAGGTTCCTTTAACCTCCAGGGCAACTTCCTTTGGGATTCTTCCAAGCAGGTCCCTGAACTGTTCAAATTCTGTTCTTTTTATGCCCCGGATTGTGATTCTGCTCTTTGTCTTGTTCATTCCTCTCAGGACCTTGTATACTGCAGATAAGAATGCTCTCAAACTCCTAACCTGTAGCTTGTTTACCCTTGTTTGGAAGTTGCAGGTTGAATAGGGCGCTTTTCCACATCAGTTCATTGGCCACTTTCATCAGAAGTTGCCTTCAGCACATTCTGTGTATATTGTGGTTTCTTACCACCAGCTGTATTGCTGTTTCAGCACACATCAAGGAGGTTAAAGTTATCCACTGGTATCAAGAACTTTTGATGGTGAAGCTTTCTCCAGCTGCCTAAATAAGGTTTTATCTGTCACCTTTCCCTGATCAGGTGGTAGCAGACACCTACTACAGTATCACACTTGCTGATTTCACAGAATCATAAAATATTCTCAGCTGGAAGGGACCCACAAGAACCATCAAGTCCAACTCTTAAGTGAAAGGCCCATACAGGGATCAAACCCACAACCTTGGCATCATTAGCACCATGCTAAGTTCACAGACTTCTAATTCCCCTTGCTTGTTCCTCATGCTTCATGCATTAGTGTACAAGCATTTGTGATAGTGATGCCTTGTTATGCTGCTTTTACAGTGGAAATGCCAGAGATCACCCCCTGTTATGCTGTCCCCCCCATTTGTCAGCCTCTCGTGCCCCCTCTTCCCTTCAGGTGAACCCTCCTAGACACAGTTAGTTCAAAAAACCTAGCTCCTCACTAGGTCAGTGAGTCTGCTTACAAAGACAGCTCTTGACTCTTGCCTCAGAGGTCTGTAGTCACTCCTGACATGCTTCACGTTAGTTGCCCTGGCAGATTAAAATGTTTCTTGCATACATGGTTTTGCAGCCTAAAATAGTTCACAAAATATCGTAAGATTATGTTTTGAAAAAAAACTCCAGAGCACAACCAAATTCCTCAATATCTCTGTTTACTGTGGAAAAAAGAAAAAGAAGAAAAATCTCAGGCCTAAAAAGCCATCTCTGTTACTAGGCTAGATGGGTAGAACATGACTTTAACTGTAATTATCTATAAGCTGCTCAAAGCAATTTGCAAATGCAAGAAGAAAAAAAGTTCATCAATGGTAATATTTACTCTGAATTATTGGCTATGCTCCATAGAGGGAGCTGATATTCCTTCTAATGCTCTTTAATATCCGCCTGTTATTTCTCGCTGCCAGAGCTGTATCTTCCAGGTACGAGTGAATAATGATTTACAGTGTAAAATCTATATAATAAAGTAAACTAATTCCATCCCCCCGCTCAGTTCATGAATTGTCTGTGAAGTGATAATGAAAACCTCATTATTTTGGCACATGCTTCTGAATTTTCTGTACCTAATCTTGATTCACTGTAGATACTCACAGTCCTCTTTGATCGGTCCTGAAGGCCCTATAGGAATATTTGAGTTTTTTCTCGGGTGTCCGAAATAGTGAACAGAGTTTATGAGAATTTCGGATGATATACATGCTTGATCTCTGAAAAGAGAGAGATCTAAAAATAGATCATTACATATAAAAGTAAAAATTAATCTCCATAAATGGAGTTTGAAGGCGGATCAGGAGTATTTATGGAAAAAGAGGTTGAACTTTAATAGGTTTACACAAAATGTGCTGTGGAAGAATGCTGAAATATAGAGAAATAATTAGAATAACAAATAAGCTCTCAGGCATTTATGAAAGAATGTGAGCAAATTCCAGAGATGGTATTACTTGATAAAAAGGGAATGCCAGAGAATTTGCTGTGGTGTATTAATTTTCTGTCTCACATTCTCTCCCACTCTGGATGTCTCTGTCTGCCTTTCTCTTCCTTCACAGCCTGTCTAGTCTGGTCTTTCTCTCTTCACTTTTTTATTCTTTCTAACCTGTGCTTTTATATTCCTCTGTCAGCCTATCGCAGACTCTTTGGCCCCTCATCTTTCCATTCTCTTTCTCTTCTCACCATCTGCCCTTGCCTCTCTCTGTCTCTCCCTTTCCTGTCTCTTGAAATGACTATCCCAAAGTGAAGAAAGACTTGTCCCAAAACCTTCCCTTTCCTGCAGTATTGTGGTCTAAAGATATTTTTTTCTCCTCATGTATTCTGCCTTTCTAAGTGTGGTGTAATGAAACCACTAGTCATAGATACTTTAAACCTACAGGAAAGTCAGAAACAACTATTTCAGTCAAACTACCTGCATTAAAGAGAAAATACTCAGGAGCAAAATGCTACAGCTGAATTAAATTGTTTCAAAATCTATGAAGTCCAGGAAAGGGTTTATCAAAACAGTTATATGATCCTTTGCTCTCACTTTCCATGTGAAGGTAGAGTTTGAATAAGCTAAACACAGCAGATCGTGATCTTGGTGCTGATCTAAGTCATTGTTTAGAGGACATTCACTGTGTTTATGATAGCCTTGTTCAGATTTGTGCTTCCTCACACAGCTTTGAGGTTGGCGTTTTCTGAAATTGGCACCTGAATTTCAGGTGGAATCAATTCAGTGGAACTGAATTGATGTTTTAAAATCTGCGTATTATAGACACTCTAATTCTGTCTTTTTTCCCTGTCTTTCTTGTACAGACTTTTCTTGTCTTAGACAAACCCATGAGACATTGGCTGTGATTTCACAAACACATTAAGCTGGTATGGAGTGGGATTCTAAGCTGAAGAGGTTGTCCAAGGCACTAACCCAGGCCACCCTCCTGATTCTAGTTCTCCATGTGTTTGAAAGCATGCTTTTTGCTGATACAACAGAAGAGTCAGTTTTTATGATGGTAGTGGAAAATTAGAGTTAAATAGGCAGTTTCTTTTGGGCAGCCCAAATTTTGATGCATGACTTCATAATCAGATTTAATTCCAGACCCATATTTTGACTGTGATGAAGACCTCAAAACAAGCTTATATGCTCTCTCTGCAATGTCTTGTCACAGTTAGTTTGTCAGTCCTTAGGTGCTGTGGTCATGGCTAAGAAAATGGTGAAAGATGGCATAAGGCTCATTTCCCTTCTGTAGAATTAGAAAAGGATTCAGTAGTGTGTTTTCCCATGATAGCTGGATTGGTTTGGATGATCTATGAAGTCCCCTTATGAGTCTCGTTTCTGTAGCCTTGGAAGGTACGCCTGCTGAGATCTGGCCTCATATTAGGTTACAGGTTTGTAGAACTAGTCTATTGACAAGAAGGGTCAGAATGAGGATCCAGGGAACCAGACCAGAGCTCAACACTGGTCAGCTGAAGTCCCAGGTGATTGGAAAAAGGGGAACACTGTACTCATCTTTAAAAAGGATAGCAAGGAGGATCCTGGGAACAACTGACCTGTCAGCCTCACCTCTGTGCCTGGGAATATCATGGAATAGATCCTGCTGGAAGCTGTGCTAAGGCACATGGAGGACAGGGACATGATTTGGGACAGCCGGCACAGCTTTACCAAGGGCAAGTCCTGCCTGAACTTCTGCGATGGTGTGACTCCACAGGTGGGCAAGGGAAGGGCTATCAATGTCATTTATCGGAATTTCTGTAAAGCCTTTGACATGGCCTCCCACAACGTCCTTGTCTCTACATTTGAGAGAGGTGGTTTTGATGAGTGGACTATTGAATAAGAAAGTGGTTGGACAGTCACATCTGGAGTGTAGTGGTCAGAGTCCCAAACGACATCAGTGACAATTGGTCCCTCGGGGTCCATCCTGGTACCAGCATTATTTAATGTCTTCATTAGTGGCACAGACAAAGGGATCAAGTGCATCCTCAGCAAATTTGCAGATGACACCAAGCTAAGCGATGTGGTTGAGAATCCTAAAGGACAGGATGCCATCTAGAGGCACCTGGACAAGCTTGAGAAGTGGGCCCAAGGGATTCTCATGCAGTTTAAGAAGACCAAGTGCCAGGTCCTGAACTTGGGTCAGGGAAACCCGCAGTACCAACACAGGCTGGGGATGAACAGATGCAGAGCAGCCCTGTGAGAGGCCTTGGGGGTGCTGGGGGATGAGAGGCTGGACATGACCCAGCCATGTGCACTCACAGCCCAGAAAGCCAAACGTGTCCTGGGCTGCATCCAAAGCAGCGTGGGCAGCAGGGGAGGGAGGGGATTCTGCCCCTCTGCTCTGCTCTGGTGAGACCCCACCTGGAACTCTGCATCCAGCTCTGGGGTCCCAGCACAGGAAGGACATAAACCTGTTGGAGCAAGTCCAGACTAGCACATACAGGACAGCCAGGGAATCAGGCCTTGTCAGCACACGTTTAGGAAAGGCAGGTCCTGCTTGACCAACCAGGAGTTGCTTGACCAACTCCTTCTATGATCAGGTGACCTGCCTAGTGGATGAGAGAAAGGCTGTGGGTGCTGTCTGTGTGGAGTTCAGTGCAGCATTTGACACTGTCTCCCCCAGCATTCTCCTGGAGAAATTGGCTGTTCATGGCTTGGATGGGTGCACTCTTCTTGGAGTGAAAAATTGGCTGGAGGTCCAATCTCAGAGAGTGGTGGTGAATGGAACTAAATCCAGCTGGGGGGCTGGTCTCTACTGGTGTTCCCCAGGGCTCAGTATTGGGGCCAGCCCTGTTAGATATCTTTATTGATGATCTGGATGAGGGGGTCGAGTGCCCCCTCATTCAGTTTGCAGGTGTCACCAAGATGGGTGGGAGGGTTGATCTGCTGTAGTGTAGGAAGGCTCTACAGAGGGTTCTAGACAGGCTGGATCTTTGGGCCAAGGCCAGCGGTATGAAGTTCAACAGGGCGAAGTGCTGGATACTGAACATAAGCCAGCAGTGTGCCCAGGTGGCCAAGAAGGCCAATGACATCCTGGCCTGTATCAGCAATAGAGTGCCCAGCAGGACCAGGGCAGGGATTGTCCCCCTGTACTTGGCATTGGTGAGGCCACACCTTGAGTCTGTGCCCAGTTCTGGGCCCTTAACTGTGAGAAGAACATTATGGTGCTGGAGCATCTCCAGAGAAGGGCAACAAAGATGGTAAAGAGTCTAGGAAACTTGTTTCATGAAGAGAAGCTGAGGGACCTGAGAGTGTTTAGCTTGGAGGAGGCTGAGGAGGGACTTTACTGCTCTCTACAACTATCTGAAAAGAGGTTGCAGCAAGGGGATCAGTCTGTTCTGCCACATCTCAGGTGAAAGGGCAAGAGGAAATGGTCTTAAGTTGCACCAGAGGAGGTTCAGATTAGATACTAGAAACTTCTGTCATGGAAATGGTCAGGCGTTGGAATAGATTGCCCAGGGAGGTGGTGGTGCCACTGTCTCTGTAAGTGTTTAAGTAGCATCTGGATGTGGCACTTCTGGAATCTGAATATGGTCTGGGGTGATTATGGTAGTGCTAGGTTGATGGCTGGACAGATAATCTTGAAGATCTCTTCTAACCTTGGTGATTCTGTGATTCTGTAATATTGGTCACTGTGTAATTCCTACTGAATTGGAAGCTTTTTTCTGCAGCGGTGGTCTTCTGATCTCTGACTGAGCCTGGCTCCTGGCAGGCTTGTGTCCCCACTGCTTCTTACTTCTCCAGGCACTAGACAGAGCAAAGTGCTGGACGTGGAAAATCACTCCCCAAGTAAGTAATCCTGACACCAGTTTGACTTCACTATTGGTGAAACGATCAGTGCTCTGAGCCAGGGCTCAAAACAGTATTCCAGTATAGAAACTGTGGGGTGACCTTGTTTCCTTCCATCTGACTCTGTTGACGCTGAGAGATGTTTGTTTGTGGGAGAGTGATTCTCTTAACTTCCCCTTTGCAACGGGATAGGTTTATAATCCTCTTCCTGTGAGGAGCCTGAAAAATCTCCCTGGATGATTGCATCTTGACAAGTCAAGTGCCAAGGCGACTTAAGCGTGAATGTTTCAGTTTGGGGATATTTTGGGAAACAGCTGCTCCCACACATGCTGTTGACAACCTGTTGCATGTCCCTGAGTTCATCCCTGCCAGGAAAGGACATGGGTATTAAAGATGCCTTCAGGAATAGAATAGCAACTCTGTGAAAGACTCAGCCTCATCTTTCTGCACTGGTCACCCAGCTTTGGATGAAACAGCACAAGGCAAGGCTCTCCTTTTCCTACTCATTGTGCCACACCACAGGAGAGGTTACCTTTTTATACAGAACTCTTGGGACATAGTTCATCAGATTACCCCTGACTTTTTTAAGGAAACTTCCCTGTCTGACCATCCAGGGACCACTCTGGCAGTCATGCTGGCACGACCTGAGCTGGAACCAGCGCCCTTTCTCAATGGGTGGCTCCAGTGACCTGATGAGTGCCTTATCTGACTCCTTACACACCCCACACTCATACAGCTGGACACGGTTTCCTTACTGGCTTGACCCCATGTTTCCCATAGCAAAGTCTCAGATATCTGGATGCTGAATTTAATTTTCGTGCAGCAAAAGAATCACAGCTCCAGCTGGTGCCTCCGAGGAGGGACCCTGAACAAAGGATTACCTGGGCTTTTATACCTCACAGTCTGTGTGTGTGAAAGTCTGCCATCTTCCTACTGAGTCCTCGGCTCCTGCAGTGCCTCAGAGTCTGGTTTCCTGGCTGGTGCCACAGGTCCCCGTGCCCTTTGCTGTGCCAAGGGTTGACAATTCCTGGCCTCTTGCCTCAGGCTCCCACCCAGAGCTCAACCTGCAGCTCCCACTGCAGCTGCAGCCCGTTACCTGCACTAAATATGTTCCTCAAGAGCTTGCAAGTAGTGATCCTAAATCCTATATTCAGTGAAAGATTTCTATGCTGTATTTGTGTTCCTGGTAGCAGCCTTACCCATGCTGGCAAATGTCAGACAAACATGCAGCTGTTGTGGCCATGGCTATGCAAACTTGCATTTGGCAGGAACCTCTCCATCTGTGCAACATTAGCTTTGGTCATCCTGCAGTGGCCAGCCAGGAAACAAAGTCACACCTTGGAGAGTTCTGGTAACACAGAAAGACACATATCTTCAGTGAAATTGTTTAGAGGACATCTAACAACTTTGTGAATTTTTCAAGGAGATGCATCATCACAGAAATCTGGACTAGTCCCTTATAATACTGTTGAAACTGTTACGAGTGATTCTAACACCACTGTACATGCATCCCCATCTTTTCTCTGAAGGGAAAGAATAGTTTGTCCCTCCTACTTTTCCTACTTAAAAAATCTTGACAATTCTTTTGAAAGGAACCATTATTTGTTGTGCTTTAGTGTTCTTCAACTGAGCTATGCAATACATTTTTATGTTGTGTGCAAGAAATACAAGAGGTCCCTGAAGTCTTTTGAGCAGGAAAACTTCCTGAAAACTCACAGACTCAGGAAGATGAGATCTGTTGGCTGGAAGCATAAAGAGGGGATTTTCTTCTTTACAAAAAAAGGGATTGGGATTCAGGTACATTCATTCTATTACTTTTAAGCTGCAATCGTAAATCAGAACAGACAATCTGAAAAAAAGGAATTTATTTAACACAAAGAAAAAGTGGTTTTTAAGAATATCTCCCTCTGAAACAGCACCTTGCTTTTCAACTTCTGAATCATTATTCTCAAGTTGCTGCAAGTGCCCAGTGTGATGGAAAGTCACCATGACAACCACAACACCTTATTGTATTTTTATATTGAGGGCATTAACATCCTGCTATGGTTGTGATTTTTGGTAGTTGGGTTGATACATGAAATTCCTTTGGATATAAACCACCTCATTCATGGACCGTATCAAGCTGCTTTTATAGGAACTAAAAGTTGTGTTCTTCCCAGGACATCATTTGTTGCCCGAGAACAAAGATACAAAATGAAAGACACTCAATTAATTTGTGATTTCATAGAAATCACATAGAGTCACACATAGAAATTCCTTCTGAAAGCAAATCTGGAAACACTGAATGTGCTTTGTCTGAAAAAAGAGGAGGGGATTGGGACTTCAGCAGCTTGGGATCTTCAAAGACTTTGGTTATCCTGTCAGCAAACATCTGCAGATTAACAGCAAAATATAGGCCCTGGTTGTTGCTGCTTGTCTTCTCTGCTGAGGTGTTGCTGCCTGTTGGAAGCATTCTGTCCTCAAACTGCACATGGGTTAAACCCAGCAAAAAACCTGTGTGTTGCTCCTGGCACTGACTAGGTATATATATATAAACAACAAAGAAAATGTAGAAGAACTCCGAATGGGTCCTCTTTTGACAACCTCCCTGACACAGAAAAGTGACGCAGCTGTTATTATTTTCCACTCCTGAAAGAAATATAAGTACCAAATCTGAGATTGCTCTTTGGCTATCATCTTCCCTTCACTTAAAGAAGAAGCCTAATGTTCATGCCGGCAGCCTTAGGACATGTAGATTTTATTGCTGGAAATAAAATGTAGATTTTGTTGCTGGAAGCCCAGACATACACATTTTAGGAGAATGAAAGAATATTCTTGGAAAGGATGGGTTCTTATTTCCTTCAGTTTTGAACTGTTCTACAGATATCCACTTCTGGCCATCATTTGAGATGAGCTGCTGGGACAGATGACGTTCTGATCAAAGAGGGATATTGAGGTGTTGTATTCTGTTACTGTGTAGTCCTATAATCTGGCATTTTCATTGCTACTAGTCTTTGGTAGTAAGTTACTGTCAGGCTTACTTCACCTCAGCTTAAAGAGGTGTGCCAGCAGTTTATTTCACCTAATTCAGCTGTAACAGGAATTTTTCTGATGGACTAGGTGCTATATTTTTTTTTTCCACTTTTTCTTAGCTTCATGTGGTTTACTCACTAACATAATGATGTAGTGTAGAGGAAACCAGATCTGGTATGACAGCAGAACCCTTGATAAATGGAGATAGAGGATGTAGTGAAGAGGAGGACTACAGGCATGGGATGATAAGAGACAGGGTACAGGGCTGACAGTGGAAGTACCACAGCTGTGTGCTCTGTCCCCTGAGTTCCACACAGGAGGCCCCAGAGGTAAGGGAAGCACTGTGGAGGGAAGTCTGAGAGTATCTGGCTTGATGCTGGCCATGAAAAGGAAGCTGTAGTCCTGCAGTGCCACAAGATGAGGCTGCATCAGGGTTTTGTTGTCTGGGCTGGAAGCACTTAGCTCCTGTGTGTGCGTACACGGGACATGCTGACAAACATTGAGATCTCATCAGACAGCCATCCCAGTGTGAAATGCAGCTCACACTCTACCTTATGGTGTCAAAAGTCACTACTCAGGCCATGCAGATGAAATGACTGATATTTGGTCTATAAGTTCAGACAAGAGCTGATTTAGCCTGTAGCTTTTCAAGGCAGAATTGATTCTTTCTAAAGCAGCGCTGACAGTTGTTTGTCTAATGTTCTCTTTCTACCTTTTCTTATGGGGATCATCCTTTACCAGGCAGGCAGTGTTTGACTCTCACTGTTATTGCCATTAAAAAGTATTTCCCCAAGTCTAGTAAAGCTCTACCATGGTGCAGTTGCAGCATGCAGGGTTAGTCCTTTCTGTGTTTGTGTGTGTGCGTGTGTTTGTTGTTGTTGTTGATGTGATGGGGTTTTTTTGTGTGGGTTTTTTGTTTGTTTGTTGTTTTTATTTTGTTTGGGGTTTTTTTTTGTTTTTTTTCCCCACTCTGAATCATTAGGGCTTGTGTTTCTGCTGGCTTTCGATCTCAATCACGATCACAAGAAAATAGTTCCATCTTAAAAATAAGAAGAGTATGTTACATAATATCAGGAGATAAGACCTTATAGAAAGACTTCCGTGCAATGCTGTAGTCAAGGCCACTTGCAGGTGCTTCAGAGTCCTGATTTGGCAAAGACAATCCCTTGGCATCTGTAGTCAGATTCTTCAGTAGTATTGTTTCCGCTTTTGTTTAGCACAGCACGTGTTCCGCCAGGCTGCTGTTTGAAGAGAGCACAAGGCCAGTGAGAAATAGTCCTATAAACAATATAAATAGGTCTATATGTAGGAGTTTAGCTCCTGTTTAGATTCCCAGCTCCCACTAGAAAGAAACTTGGAGAATATACTAGGCAGGAAAATGCTTCCAAGTGTCATTGCCTGACAATACTGCAGGGGCCATTGCCATGTGGCAGCGATGTGTTGGGACCTGTAGTGAAGGGCTACAGAGGAAAAAGTCTGGGGGTGGGTTAGGTCAGTGGCAAACTGGATCAATATGGGTCAGTCTTCCTGACCCCAGTGTCAGAAGGATATGGATACATCCTGATAACTCCAGCCCTTGGAAGGAAGGAAGAAAGGAAGGAAGGAAGGAAGGAAAGGAAGGAAAGGAAGGAAGGAAAGGAAGGAAAGGAAGGAAGGAAGGAAGGAAGGAAGGAAGGAAGGAAGGAAGAAAGAAAGAAAGAAAGAAAGAAAGAAAGAAAGAAAGAAAGAAAGAAAGAAAGAAAGAAAGAAAGAAAAAAAGAAAAAAAGGATAAAGGTCACCAAAAATATCTTAGACTAATATTCTATCAAGAGATAAGAACCCCAGAAAACAGGTTTGCCTTCATCTGAGGTTAGAAATCAAGATGTTTTCAGGAGTTTTAATGCAGCACAACAGAATGACCTTTGTGTCTCTGTGGAAGCTAAAAATGTTGATATGTCTAATAAGCAAAAGATACAGTGATGTGACTTAATTTGATGCTGGGCAGGTAGGCTTGATTAGAGCAAGAAATATAACGTTGCAATTTAATTGTGCACCATCAGTCATGGACTGGGAATAGGAAAGTGTGTAGGAGTAGGAAGGCAGGTGGACCTGAAGAGCTGACCATAGGGATTGGATGGTGTGTTGGGAACCCTGCAAAAAGTACTGTGTTTGATGAGTTAGTGATCTGGAACAGGCCATTGTGCCCATTTGGCCCTGTCCTTAAGGCACGAGGGACCATATGCCAGCCCGAGTAGCTGCTGCAGAGGGACCTGCAGCAAGGCCCAGCGCTGCACTGGGCTGTGGTTGTGGGAGGTGCTATGACAGAGGTCCGAGCCTGTCAGGAAACTACCAGCTGAACGGGTTGCTGCCGTAATCCATATGGCATCAAACCTATGAGAAAGGTGAACTGTATCTGAAGCAAGAGATGGGAAATACTGATCCAGAGGACCGCTGTATGTCGTGGAGGTAGTGATACAGCTAACCTGAGCACATGTGTTGTGCTGCACAGTCCCTTGGCTGCAGAGTAAATTCAGCCTGCTCATTGCAACTGCAGGCAGCGGTCATTGCTACACCTGCATGGCCTAGCCTTTAGCAGAGCAGCAAGAGGTTCTAATGAGAACAGCTTTTACCAATAAAATTGTTTTCTTGTATGAAAATAATGTTATATGTCACAAATATTTTGAGTTGAAAGGCTCCCACAAGGATCATTGAATCCAGCTCTTAAGTGAATGGCCCATATGGGGCTCTAACCCACAACCTTGGCGTTGTTAGCACCATGCTCTGGTGCTAACCAGATGACCAACTGAGCTCATCTCAAATGACCAAAGAGGTGAAGTTCTTTCCAAAAGCGGTTGGGACAGTGGGGTGTGTAAAAGAAAGCGCTTTCCTCTGAAAATTTATGTCAGGAATGAGTGCTGATAAGTCAGTTGAGCATCTCTCCAGCCACCTGCCAAATCTTGTACTCTTTCATCTTTTCAGTTAGGTGTGTATTGGTATGTGCACACACAGAAACACACACAAGCTGCTTTCTGTAAAAAGATACATTTGGAAAGTGAAGTCGTTTCACTAGTGAGTGCAAGTGAGAACAATTGGTTTTAGTATGGAAATTGCTTCTCTGCTACTTTGTCCGCCATGTGCAAATGTACCTGCGTGGTAATTAACACGAGACATCCATCACAAAGCTGTTCTCCATGACACAGTGTCATTCCTGAGCCTACAGCAGAGAGGATCTCTATACAGTTTTATGCAATAAGCAGCAAGTGTTAGTTATTAACTGATAACTAATTCAGCTTGGGAGCACTGTGGACAATTTTCCTCTTTCTCCTTCATTGACACAGAAGTTGCTACTGTGATTTTGTTAACTCCCATACTTGTTTTTTGAGGGTGTTTTTGTGTTATCATGGCAGACAGAGCCCCTACTGGGAATCCTACAGGATAAGAGGTATTAGACTCTTAGACCTTTAAATTGTGCTTTGTAGTCTTGCTACCTGTCTCGAAACATATAATCTTGTTTTGTGTCTGCTTTCTTCAGGGAACTAATCCTCATGGTGTTTCATGGCAACTGAAATCACGCAGCAAGCCGAATCAAGGCTGGGTGCTGTATTTTCTAATATTTTTTCGACTCAATATGGCAGAGCAGATTTTGGGGACGGGGATAAGGCAAAGCAGGTAGGCAGAGGAGGTGCTGCCATGGGATTTCTTTCCCAGCTTGACTTTCAAGTGATCTTGAAGCAGGGCCAGAAACAGAAATGTTGGTTAACAGAACAGAGCTGGACTCAGTGTTGAGGAGCAACTCCTGTGCTCCTCCACCAAACTGAGGTCAAACAGAAGGTGACCTACTAAACCTGTGTCTTCCCCCTTGGACAGTTACGGGCACAGAAGATCTTCAGAAATGCCAGTTAATCAGAGGAAGTGGTGCTCTGAGGCACACTCCCTGTATTTCTGGGGCAAGTGGCAAGGGATGAGGAACGAGCTGAGCTGCTAGTGATTGATGTAGCTGCACTGTAATCACCTACCATTCCTGAGGAAGCTGGATTTCTGACCACCTCTGGCCTGTATTTCTTCCCTGCATGTGGTCATTGCCTACCAAGACAGAATATTCTGGCCCCATTTTTCTGGCATTTCAAGTGAACGAAGAAGGCAATTGTGCCACTGACAAAAAGGAGGCAGAGGAAAACACTGGTCTTCCATATGCTGATCATTTCCAGAGCTGTGCCACTGGGAGACTTCAGTGAATGCTCTGCAAGCTGACTGCTAGTTTCCATCGCACATTTGGGAGCTGGTACCTTGTCCAGGATCAGCACCCACTCAGGAATTCCTAGTGGGTTACCTGCTGCTAAGGAGAGTTATGATGAACCCACACAGGAATATTACAAATAATTATGCGACCACTATGTTTTTCCACTGTGGTTTTTTTGACCTTTTGTGAGTGGGATACGTTAGAAATGAAACTCAGTCGTGAAAAAGGGACATTACATGGCAGTTGAAGGCTGAATTATTATTCTTTTGAAACTTCATATTGCTTTTAATTGCAGGTGTTTATTAGATGCACAGGCAGCCGGGAGCAGTGATTTAGGAGCCTCAGGCTTGTATCAGGACAGCAATGGACAATTCAGTTTGCCAGTGACAAGGAGAATTGGTGACAGAGTGATATTCTGCCTTCCACTGTGTTCCTGCTACTTTTACAGGTTTTTCAGTTTAACAGGAATTACTGTCTTCCTTGAAGGGACAATGGGGTAGTCTTATAACTGTTTATGTAATTTAGCCATGACTAATAACTTGGTCTTATTTACATACTTTTTCATCCTCAGGGGGAAGCTGAAAGACAAGCATTCTCATCACAGTTGCTAAGCTGTGGTTGCTGTCTGCTGATGTGTCTTCAAGCTGTTAAAAACGATCAGAATTTTTCCACTGCAATACCGGTTTAGCACAAAAAATTGTTGTGTTTTGTTCTTTTTTTGACTGTAATTGATTTAGTTTTACTAGATGTGTCTGCTCTCCACAAACCAATTCAATTTCTCAATTGCAAATCTAAGTATAATAATATAAGAACATAAGTGTATCACTGCTACCTCAGATGAAGGCTCCCCCCTAGCTCAGCAGCCTCTCTCTAAACATGTACAAAGCCTAGCAAAGCTGAGCAAATATCTGATTTTTCCCTTGAGAATTTCCCATCTTTCTGCTCTTTTTTGCTCAGGAAAATCCATGAACATCAGGGAGTTTTTCCATTTAGTCTCACGCAAATGCCTAACTATTCTTCCTTTAAATATATGCCAACTTTTT
Organism: Ifrita kowaldi; assembly: GCA_013398055.1. NCBI lineage: Eukaryota > Metazoa > Chordata > Aves > Passeriformes > Cinclosomatidae > Ifrita > Ifrita kowaldi. Next base: position 211,659 of record VZRS01005176.1, on the reverse strand, counting down.
GGACTCACAGGATCCTTTGGCAACGAACCCCACTAACACCCAACTCGTGATTTCAACTGTAAACATCATGAAAGCAATGTTGTTTTACCAGTTTTATTCTGTATTTCTATCTACATTAAGGTTTTCTAAAGTAAATACATTTTCTACTGTGTGAACACAAAAAGACTCGTATGCTCCAGGGGAATGGTGGGAAAACCAGGGAAAGTGAAGTGAGGAGAGTATGAGACACACTTTCCACCTTTCATAAGTCCTTAATATTCATTGGCAAAATGAAACTATAAGTGAGGTGAAAAGGGGAAGTTTTCATGATGCCTCTTGCTGTCTTGTTGTCCAAAGAGCAGCAAGAGTGGGACAGTTTCACAAGGGAAGGAAATTCAGGAGCTAAGGGTGAGCACAACACAGGCAAGGATCTCCCTGGCAGGGAGCACCTGGAGAAGGAGAGCAGTAGCCAGAGTCAAACAAGAATCCGTTGGTGGCCAGACGAATTCACAGTGACTAGGTAGGTCTCAAGTCTAGCCAGATACATGGTCAGGGCCAGCGAGATAAATGGTCAGGGCACAAGCACACCTACTGAGTAGCTTAGGCAAGGATCACCTCCCAGGCTGAGGGGGGAAGGCTGTGTAGCTGGAAATACCACGTGAGGCTGTCCAGAGCCCTTTTCATCCAGCTTCTACCCAGCAGTCCCAAGTAAAAAGCCTGTACCATGGCAGAGCTCCATTTTCACACAGGCGGCCAGACCACTGGATAGCGAGAGATCACAGAACCTGTCAGGGCACTCAGGTTCCTGATGGCCATTTTCCAATTAGCTGCCCATCTTTCCTTCCCTTCTAGGCCTTTGGCACGAGAGACACCTAACCTTCTGTCCCAGTGGGATTTATTGTTTTTGCTGAGAGCAAGAACCACCTTCTCTGTCCGGCAGGGATAGTGGAAGCTCCTGTTGTCCTGGCAAACTCACACAGGCTGATGGGCTGACTCACAGAAAAACAAATTGCTAGAATTATGCCTCTGGTTTTTAAGCAATGGGAGCTCTAATTTTCAACTCCCTTACAAGCTACTTATTTTCAAGAGGCCTGTAGAAATTTTATATATTGGATTTGCTCTTGGCTGAAATAAGTTGAGATAGATATCTAGGTGAATTCTTGTCTGCTTAAGGAATCAGGACATCTGCCTCATAAATGTACCTTAGATGTCTCTTTTATTGGGTTGAATTTTGCTGAAAAGATTAAGAAATTGCAATAGGGTAGAAAGGGTGGCTCAATTTCTACCTCTTAACACAAGCTTCTCTCAGTGTGGAAACTACTTGGATCTGTGCACTTTAGAAAATTCCCTTCTTTTAAGAAGGAGCAGTTGCTTGGTCCTGTGAGGAGCAGTAAATAAAGGGGTACTGACCCTTGGCTGGTTATGCAGTCCATAAAGATGCCAGGTTTTGCGAGCACTTTGACAGCTTCACACCAAATCTCAGCATATTAGCAGCTACTAGGCTCATGTGGCTTCCTTGGTATACATGCTAGCTCAAACCACCACTCTGGCTTTGCAAGACTGCATCAGGTGAGCATTTTTCTTTCTCTGTGTCTGAGCCTGTTTCTCCAGATCTGAGAGACAAAAGGAGTCAGCTAAATTTCTGTATTACCTTGGTGGCCTCCAGGTCAGCAGAAGACCCTCAGTGCTGACTCACAAACACATGAGTGCTACAGTGATGAAAACATTTGGCTTGTACAGGTCTTCATCCCCATCACTCCAGAAAGTAACTGGGAAAAACCTCTTGAGCTGCTGAGCATTACTCTGAGCAGTCAGTGCTTGTTTGGGATCACAAATACCATTCCCTGGGCTTCTTTCCCCCTCTCCAAGCTCCTTTCTCTGGGTACTCTTTCTTGTGCTCCCTTTCCCACTTAATAATAAACATCTCTGTTCTTGGAAAATCTGGGCAGATTTTTCTCCAGTTGAGGATCTCAACTTGCTCATTGAAGAATTGTTCTCTTCCCAGTCTCTCCCTTATGGTCGTGAGAAGGGAATTTTCTAGTGTGACATCAATCCTAAAACAAGTAGTAATTTCATACTTTTGTATTTTGCCATGACTAAAAGTAGGTTTAATCTCTAGTTAGTAGAGCACATTTGCATACATTGCAAATACACAAAGAGAAAAATAAAAGGAGAAAGTTTTCCAATTAAGCTGCAGCCCTCTCTTTTTACAGGTGGCTAAAAATGACCAAGTTATATTAGGAATAACCTGAATTATGCACAAGTCTAATTTTATAATTCCATTAATTTTATTGCTGAACAAAAGTGACATTATTTCCTCTGCTTTGAAAGGTTTTCTGTAACTACATACTCTGCCTCTTTGGTAGCTATTAATAACTCAAAGAGCATGGTTGTAATGAGGATGTAACTGTGTCTTTTCATTGGGAATATCATTGAAGCAATCTCCTAATCTCCTAATATTAAAATTGCTAGTGGGGTATCTTGGTGGGAGTTAGAACTTAAATCCTATACACGGGTTCAAAAACAGTTTAGAGAGTGACCACCACCACCTTTCACTTTCCTCATGATACCCAGTACATATGTAGGGAAAAGACTGTGGGAAAATAGTTCAAGTATTCTGGCTGCCTCCATGCTAAACAAATCCTTTTGAGGCAAATTGTCAGGGAACTGGAGGTGCTTTGCTTTCTATGCCTGTTGCCTTCTGCCTACATCAGAAAATTTCTCACCAACTTTCATCTTCTTTGTTTCACTAATATTGTCTGTAGTGTGGCAGGCAGAAACCCATTCATCTTTGGTAGTGCTTCACAGGACACTTAGGGATGCAGGCACACCATGCATCAGGCATGCCCATCTCCAGCAGCAGATAAGGGCTGGCCCCAGTTTTGATACTATCTGTAGATGACATGTGGCATTGATCACGGAGGATTGAGATTTCAGAGAATCAGAAATCAGAATTCAGACTGTCCACCCACAGCCTGGAACAGCTGTGCAGAAAGAAAAGTCCTGATGTTTTCTGCTCCTCTTTGCATTTTCCATCCATCTTGTGCTGAAGATAATATTTGTGTGTTAGCATGGTTTAGGTTATTGACAACAGTTCCATTGTATTAATTTTACATTTTTGCTTTGATTCTATGCATTCTGCTTCATGTGTACTTCACAGATACTGACAAGAAGTGGGCAAAAGTAGTAAAACCACAGAAACTGCTATGACCCAAGCTAAATGAAAACCGTACTAAGATTTTCTTGAGATACTATATGAAACTAGGGGGAAGCAATAAATGGTTGCCTATAGAAGAAGAATCGGAGTTGCATGCTCACAAGCAGAGTACTAGCTCTTCTCTAGCACATAATCCAGGATAATGATATGAAAGTGTTTGCTAGCAGCTCTGGTACAAATGAAGCAGTTGGTTGTCCATTTACTTTGCGGTTGGGTGTGGAAATCCATTCTGTAGGATGTCAAAGATGCTGGAAATGTGTGGGGTTTCAAGAAGGATATTGGGCAGGTCAAAGAAGACAAATCTTTGGAGCGTTATTAAAAAGTCATCATCTGCAGTTTATGATTTGTCTGGCCTATAAACTGTTGGGAGCTGGGGAAGTACTGAAGGGCAGCAACCTATAGGGCCTGATCTATTCTTCTGTTCTTACAGAGTCACCTGCTTTTAGCCACTGTGCAGAACAGGACACAGAGATAGTGCAATTGTCAGTGTGTTCTGGCACAGCCTTTCTGAGCAAAGGTGCATGAGAGATGCAGAATAGAAGAAAAGAAGGGATTATTTGAGATGCCTGTAACCAGTGTGGTCAAAAGGCACACTTAACTTGACAATGAAGAAAATGAAGGCAATGAAAAACAGAAAAATAAAGAGGTAAGTCAAGTGGCATAAAGTATGATGGTGTTTGAATAGGCCTTGAATAACCAAGCACTAAGAAGGCTTGGTGGATCAGCAGAGAATATTCAGGAATTGGGAGCTACTGCAGCCACTCTCACACCAAAGTGGGTACAAACAGACAGCAGGGATACAAGGAAGGCTTGTTCAGGAGTTCAGGACTCACATGGGGTTCTCATGGTTTAGTAATAGAAAGGAGACAATACAGGATTTCATCTTGTCTAGATGAGGTGGATGAGGAAAGGCCACAGTAGAGCATTCTCGGCTAATTGTGATTCTAGCGCTCAGGACTGGGACTTGAATCACATCTCATTGAACAAACAGGGCTTTGAATCTGTGTGAACAGGGTTCTGTCCCTTCAAAACAGGCATCTAGTGGTGCTTTAGAGGGACGTGTATACAACTTGTCCTCGAAGATCTAGAAAGATGGCTGTTGCCCTTAGCCCTTTGTCATGTCTCCTGGGCCCTTAAGGGTGACTTAAAGACACCCAAAGTGTCTGAAGATTGCCATTTTATGGTATAGTATTGACACTATGCACTGTACACTGTACAATATATTTAGGTAACAGTGTCCCAGCAGGTAGTGTACTGAAGCATGGCTTTTTGGTAGACCTGTGTACACACTACCCAATGTTCTAAAACGTACCTAGACCTCCCAGTTTTGGAACTCTGCTGAGAGGCTGACTTGCTGTGCAAAGAACTCTGTGTTCAGTATGGCTGGGGCAGTGCAATAGTAGCAGAAGGGCAGCAACAAGCAGAAACAGCAGTGTTAAACCCTCTAGAAGTGTGCAGAAAACTCAAGCCCTGTAGGGGACCCATGCGCTGAGAGGTTCACACAACCTTCTTTGGCTCACTGATCTCATAAAATATATTGCCAGGATTTTTCCCAATATACAAAGGGAGAACGGAGTCACTGGGATTCCTCAAGCCTTTTGTAATAAGAGCTAGAGCAATACAAGGGGATAAGAACGAGAATAAAACTGTGCTGATAATGGCATTTACAAAGTTTGGAAAGGGTTAAGAGGATTGTGAATGTACCATAGTAAAATGTCTTCCAAGTCTTGAATGCAGATCCACCACTTGGACTCATGGACGCATGACAGCATTTGGATCTGAGAGTCTCTTTCAATGTGGGCAGAGCCAGGGAGGTAGAAAGAAATGTAAGTGTAAGTGCCAGTCCCAGAGAATAGAATGGCAGGACACAGCAAGCTGTACAGGATAATGCGTTCCTAGGTCTGGACAGAAGTGATAGGAGTGGAGACCCCCCATGAAAGACAGCAGCAAAAAGCACTTCAGAATGCTGCCTGGTGACATGTTGTGGAAAGAGCTGACCACCTGGCCAGTGAAGCTCTGAAAAAGGATGTTTTGCCTGGGAAACAAGGCAGAAGTATAAAATTAGGTACTGTTGTGTCATCTGCAGCCCTATGCTGTCTCCCAGAGGAGGACTGTCTGCTTCCTGTGCCTGGCGCTGAAACGGGGGTGATGGGAAAGGGCTTCCAAGGAATGGCCTATTATCCTGAGAAGTGCTGTTGAGGGTCACGGCCGGGGACAAAGGCAGCATTAAGGGATGACTTTTTCTCCGACTTACATTTTGATATTCATTACTCTTTTCACTACATAGATTACCTTGGCATCTTCCTGAAATGAACTCAGACATGCTTAGCAGATTCTGAAGATATTTCAGGGCTGCTTTGAAGAGTAATTTAGACCAATTTTTGTCTAGCTTTTCTGAAGTCATGAGACAGAACCCTGGCTCTGATTATTAAAAGAATATACTGGCAGCTAGTAATGCTTCATTAAAATCTCTAATTTACAAAATAAAGTTTTATTTAAAATACTCCTGGCAAGGTTGGGAGGGTTGATTAAATCCCAAACAAAGATTAAAGCCACACATGTTCAATTTTTTTTTTTTAATAACAAATGGTTATGGAAAATTTAAATAACAGATGGGCTCTTTAAATAGATGGGCTATTTAAATAAATTACTTTTAAAAGTTCAAATAATTATTTACTTCAGTTATCTATTGAATGTGTAAACTCTTAGGGTTCTGTTGCAAGTACAGATTTATTATTTTGGACGAGAAATCCAAGCTGATTGGAAGAGTGATTTCTTTTGTTCTTCTTCTGATTTCACTATCATGTTCCTAGCCAAAGATGTTAATTAAGTTAGGGCACTGGACCAGGAATGGCAAGAACTTCAAAGAAATCTCTGAGTTCCTTGGACAGACTGCCTTCTCATCCCATGGGTGTATAAAAGACTATATCTAGAAAATCATGCTGGGAATAGCATGATGTATTTGACAGATACTGACCTTTAGTTGCCAGTAATGGGAGTGGGATGTTCAAGGGACTTCGGCCTTTAAACACAGCTTATGAAAATAGTACGGGCACATCTTTTTACAATTACCTTTTTCCTTCTCTGTGTCTGGAAGACAAGATGCTCCTTGAAAGGATTTTAGGAAAGAAAGCGCCCCATGTTTATTTATCTCCTTTCCACAGCCAAAGAAACTGGTGGGAAAGGAGAGTTGGGATGACACTTGGGTGCCTTACCCTAAGCAGGCAGAGACTGCTCTTGTATCTCCAGTACTGCATGGGAGAGCTCTAGGTCTGTCTGCTCTCCTGACGCTCATCTGCCTTCTACCTTCTTGGCTGCTCAGCCACAGATCTGTGCCCGCTGCCCTCGTGATACCTTCCTGAACAAATGGTCTGTAAGCTTTGCCTGGCAGTACAGCCTGCCTTCTCCTCCTTGGCAGATGGGGACCCCGAAAGAGTTAGGGATTACATCATCACCCCTGTCTTCCCTTCTCCACCATCCAAACGGGTGACTCACAGTTGCAAAATAAGAGCAGTTTGTTCTGTCTGCTGCAGAGGAGAGAGCTGGTAATAATTAATGCCTGTCTTTTCCCAACAGAAAACTTGGAACATTTTGGCGGGGAGACTAGGTGGCCAGGCTGTTTTCCTCCGTGTAGATGCAGGGGCATGCCACAGGCTGCCCAGGAGCTGAGTCAGCACAGAATTCAGGTGTCACAAGTGCCAGACCAGTAGAGCAAGGGGACAGTCATCCTGCCTAACTGTGCAGACTGGGCATGGTGGGAGCTGAGGGCTCTCAGGGGCTCTAGGGCTGGGTCCTGAGAGGAACAACACCATCAGTACCCATGGGCAGGCAGAAGGAGCCCTGGGGGGCCAGGCAACATTGGGCAGACCCTCACATAGACAATGACACATGTTTAATTATAGGATTCAAATGTCAATGTAGAGGCTTTAAGACTCAATCGCAGAATCACAGAACCTACCATGTTGGAAAAGACCTTTGAGGTCTTCAAGTCCAACCAATGTAGAGTCAATATCAGTAGTGTGAAGCTGGCTGGCTTCTGAGTTGTATTTTGTGCCTGCTGTGAAGTTGGGTGAGCTGAGTTTCCCATGTGATCACACACATCCAGGTGATGAGGCTTTACAAATTCTTGATGAGCTTGACATTTCTGAGACAGCAAAAGTGTAAACATAGTAAGCCCATGTAGTGCAGAAAATGAGGGTTTAGGAAGCAACAGATTGTGTTTCTTTCCTGGTGCCAGAGGGAATACAGCAGATCTTTCACTTAGAGTTAATAGAACTGCAGAATGGGTCAGGTTGGAAGGGACCACAGCGGGTCACCTGGTCCAACCTCCCTGCATAAGCAGGGTCACCCTAGAGCATGTGGCACAGGATTTCATCCAGACAGACCTTGAATATCTCCAGTGAGGGAGACTGCACAGCCTCTCTGGGCAACCAGTGCATGGTCACCTGCATAGTAAAGAATTTCTTCCTTATTCCTTCTTCCTCATATTTGTGTGGAACTTCCTGTGCCTCGGTTTCTACTCCTTGTCCTCTCTTCCGAAAGTTCACTGAAGTAGTTGGAGAAGCTGCCCTTGATTGCAGCAGGTGTTGTTTGTTTTCTTTCTCAGTTATATTCCTGTAAAGCATTAGATCTTCAGCTTTCTGCTCGGTCTGTTTTCCAGTGGACAATGCAAGCAGTCTGGCAAGGTCATATGAGGCTGGAAGGGTCTGAGCTGCACTCCATACCTAGAGCACAACTGTGGGAAATTACTTTCTCTCCTACTTCACTTGTTTTTATGTTTTGTCTGAGGAGGTTGTTGCTGTAGAGTTTTAGCCCTCAAACCTTTCATTGTAGAGCATGGAGGGTTCTAATATAAAACAGGGAAGGAAATCTGCAATAATATGTTCCCATGAAAGGTCTGTCCAAGTAACCAGTCGTATCTATTTGAATAATACAAACAGCAGAAGTGAATCCTAAAGGAAGGAAATCTAACAGTTAAAACTGAAATGTGAACAGATCAGTACCATGTCTTCTGTCTTTCTTCTATTCAGCAGCTTTCTGGAATGCCTTCAAGACAGATGACTCTCAAGAGCTATCAACTAATTTAAGAGTTAAATTTTGCATGAAGCAGAAGGAAAGTTTCCCCTTAAATTTCAGTGTTCTAACAGCAGGACACCTTGCCTGCTGAGGTCCAGTGTCCATGACTCCATAATTGGCTAGCCAGCTAGCTTTTCTCTTATTGACAGTGTGATTTCCTCTCCCCCAAATGGTGGTTAAACTCTATGTCAGATTCACTGCCAGAAGCTCCAGGCAGTAAGGTGCAGTATAGCCTGGGGAGATGTGAGAGCTTTCAGTCTCCAGGGGTGTTGGCTCATCTCAAGCCACCTCTTGCCACAGAGCATAGATTTGCTGCTTAGAAAGAAGGAAGGGAGCCATAGCATAGCATGGATATCTCCTAAGGGAACAAAAAACCCCCGAACCCAAACAGCAAGTAGATTGTTGTCCTTACAAAATTATTTGGATTATGTGTCTGAGAACTGGAAATAACCACCTGCAGATAGAGTGTGATGTGAAGCAGAGGACTCAAGCTGAGACAGAACTGCAGTTTGGCGAGAAAATTCTTTGTGTTTGCTGTTTCTGTTCCTTTTGTTAATAGCTGTAGAAAAAAATATACCTATGATGTCATGGGAGAGGTTTGAAATACCTGCGAGGTTGAGTCCATGGTTGGAATGAAGGTATGAGACTTCTGAGGAAAACTGTTTTTTCCAAAGAAGTCAGACCAATGTTTTGTTCAGCAAGATTTGGAATGCCATTTAATATCCTGAAGTGTTCCTGAGATATTCTCCATTAGAAATAAAGCACATATATTTTTATATCATGCTACTGTTGTTGTAATGGCAGCTCAACAATGGCAAGTCTGAAAAGATTTCAGTCTTTGAATAAAGATAAAAGGCTTTCCTCTGCTTTTTTGGCTGTCAAGTCAAAATTGCAGAGGTTTCCATAAGAAGATAAAGAAGTGCTTCTTCTGGGTAAGCACACTCCCTCTATCAGTGGGATTACTCTGCAAGCAACATGTTCAGGGTTTAGCCTTGATGCTTTGGTCTGTTGGTCATATTCACATTGCTTTTGCCAAAGTCCCTGGCATTCATCCCAGCTTTCTAGCAAGGAAGATCAAGGGTATGCTGAGATACTGGTGATGATTTGAGTGGAGATTAAGCAACTACACATTTTCATATTGCTGCTGCTGTGCTCCTCTGTGAAAGAGCTCACCTCTCTAGCCAAGAAATTGGATCTCATTCTGTGATCCCAGCCTATTCCCCATGCTAGGAAATCACATGAATAAACCGTATTAATGTGATTGGTGCCTCTAGCACATACCACACACAGCATTACTGTTTAGGGAAGGTACGTATGTTTTTTGCGAATGGGATCTGAAATACAACAAGTTATATCAGACTTTCACATGTAATTAATCTCAGCAGGTTTTCCTGAGTAAACAAACTGATTTCCTACTGATGTATTCTCCCATAGAACTAACTGTTGTGTTTACAGCTTCTCGGAGCAGGATTTGCCACTCTTTTTCTGTCCCATTGATTACCTTGTTTTCTGTTATTTTTGAGAAAATGGTCTGCACACCTTATTTTCAAAAAGACAGCTTCAAACTGGCAGTATTGTTTTTCCTGGTGGTATAAATGATAGAGTTTTAATAAATCTGGTTCTGTAGTACAACTCTTTTTTTGTTCTTATTGCCCTCAGGTGGGTTGATTGCTGCATAGGGGGATGCTTGGCTAGGCCACTGGTCTGAGAATAACCAGCACCAAAAACTGATGTCAGCCAAACTAGATACCCAAACTCCCAAACCAGCAGCCTGACCAGAGCAGCATGTCACTTGCATTGAGCTGTTGTCACTGGGGATTTGTTGGGTCCTACACTTTTAAAAGAAGTGATTCCAGGCTTGGCTATTGGATTGTGGTTTTTTTCCCCTGCTTCCAGATCAAATAAAGCCTGTGAAAAGTGCTTTGTTGTCACAGCAAGAAAACCAATGTGCTTTCATGGTCTCTTAAAATATCTCAGGAAATACCAGCTCCCAGCTGCCCTGAAGGTATCTGCATGAATGAGAAATCTGAAGTGTATGTCCTATTAACGCTCTAGATCATGCTAATTCTTATCTCATCCTGAAATAAGTTCCATCTTTAAAATACAGAGCTAGAATTTTCAGGTTTCGTCCTGCTAGCAAGAAAAAATGTTTTGTGTCCTTTGTCCAGGTATTATCTAACTTTTCTTGTACTAAATATGATTAAACATTAAAAATGGTACCTCGTAGGCTTATTCCCTTTTTTTTACCATTACGAGATAAAACACAGTAGAAGGAGGACCAAAAGAGAGCAGGAAAGGTCTTTATCTTGGCTGTGAAGCTTGTTTACCACTTCAGAATCCAAGCCTGGTGTTTGAATTAGAATAATCCCCATGCCCTGAATAGAAGTCCATGCCTCTAGATCTAAACACAATTTACAGAAAGTGGGACTCTTTTATTGCCATGTCACTGTGGCGAAATAGCAGCACAGACTCACAGACTCCTGTGAGGTCACCAGCAGGACAGATCTGCCCTGCAGTCTCCTGGAGCCCAGGCTAATGCCCTGTACAGTCAGATGGAAGCACAGAAACAACGCTGGAGCCTTGGGGCAACCAAAGGATCCCTTGTACCTGACTCAAGAAGATGCTTCCTGTGATATGGGAATGTTATCAGCTGTTGCCTCCTTCAATGGTAAGAGGATGTAATTAGTTCTTAATAAAGCAATACTAGATCCTCTGATCTCTGTGGCTGCATTTGAAAAACTCTGGAGTAGCAGGGTTTGTTCTGTACCTGTCTATATTGTTGCATCAAAAGCTGATCACGGAAAGGATGTGAGAATGTTTGGGTTATTTTGACTTCTCTGCTCTGCTGCATATGACAGAGGTAGAAGGTAAGGAACAGCTATTCTGTGGGGAAAAATCAATGGACCTACATGAAAGCTTTTATCAATTTATGCTGCCTGGGAACTAAAACTTAAGGGATTTTTTAGAGACACAAAATTCATCCTGAATTTCAAATGCAATAAGCCAGAGAGATGTCTGTGTTACAAGGTAGCTATAAAACCTACGAAGTTTCCTGATGCTGTGATTGACTCACTGTAGATCAGATGGGGGTGGAAGAATCAACTCCATTTTGGAATAGCTTGGGAGGATTCTGAATTTGGCTTTCTGCATCAAATGAGGATTTTGCAAGCATTTTTAAAACAAACAAGCTTTTTGTTTGTTTTAATGTGTTTTCAGCTATAAGGGGATCTCAGTTTTGGTTTTGCCTTCTCTCCCTCTTCTCTTCCACCCCAGAAGTTACCAGGGAGTTGATCTGAACTTTGTTGCATCAAAAATGAGATTCTCTGTAAATTTTGTAAATGTTTACAAGTATGTATTAACCCTATCCCAGTCTTCTCCTATTAAATTAGATTATTTCTCGTCACAATCATGCTCAGTATCTAGGCTTTGTCAATTAGATACAATCCAAAGAAAAACAGAGATGTCAGGTTTTTAAGTGTATCTTAAAATATCTTTTACACTGAAAAGTATAAAAGACCTCTGTAAAAACCTGCTGTGGGTCAATAACTGGCAATTTGTCTTGTGAATTACTAAAGAAAAAATAAAGCGGTTTTGTGTCCTATTGCTCCATGTTTTGAATCACGAAAGCATTTTACCCTTTGAAGGTTGCGTACAACAGACTGATGGTAGCGTGCGTATGGACCCGGAGTTTTTCAAAATCAGGGGGCAGTTACTGAGGGACAGACAGCCTCCAGCATCTTTCCAACCTTGTTTACATGTGTCGTGAATGCTTCGTTATGGGTTCAGAAACAAACTACCACCTCTTGCTTGACTGTTATGTTCTTTGAACTTTCCAGGAGCAGACTGTTCCTACATTATCGGTTAAATGAAAATTTCACTCTCTGTGCTAGTAAACATTTCAGTGCAAATGTTTTCATCCTCTGAGAGCTGATTACCAAGCTGTTATTTATTTTATGTTTGAGAGAAAAATGAAGTGACATTTTGTTTCTGGCTTTTAAAAATAAATGTAGGTTTTTTCTTTTGAAAAACAAAAGTGCTTTACAATTTTTTTTTAACTTTCCAACAACAGATAGACTGCTTTTGGAGAAGAATGATTTAAGTAGGCAGTTATTCACTATATTCAATGGAATTGAAATTCTGTTCTCTCTCAGTTGGCTGTATGTTTAGGTGTTGCCTTCCCAAAGCAAACGGGACTTTACGGAAGAAGATGCTTTGGGATCGCTTGGGCTGGGATGTAACACATGGTGTCTATATTTGGCACAACAATGCTAGGCAACAGAAGATATCTTTCCAGTCTGCTATCATTACTTCAACCTACTCCCTACATCAGAAACAGGCTGATTAAACCCTTTTTTGTTAAAGCTCCAGACCATGACTTGATTTAACAGAGAAAAACAGAAGCAAAGTTAGTTAAAGAGAATTTAAATAGCTGATGTTTTCCTTTTGGATGGTATATATTTTCAAACATATCGTTGCCTCTACTGTGTTGTGCTGTGTTCATTATATTTGGTATATCATACTTGGTGATCCCTTAGTTGTTTTTGCTGGGCTACTTGTTTACCTCTCCTTCCTTCAGCTGAAAAGTGAAACTCTAAATATATGGGAAGCTGACATCACATGTTCTTCTTTTTATATCTGTGTCCCTATGTATTTACATAATTGCTGGAAGTAATTAGCAGGAAGAATTGCCTAAAGAAGAAGATATTTTGTGCAGAGAACATGCAAACTCTTGTGGCATATTTAATGGGGAGAGATCTGTGCTGTATAAAACATCTAGTTAAAGCTCTTGGAGACATTGGGATGGGTGCTTCTCAGCAGCCAGATGTTTGTACTGTGTTTTTTCTGTTGATGGCTTAGATGAATTGATGAATTACTTCTTACCAGGGAGAGGTCCTGATGATGCCTCAATCAAGAGAGCAGATGATGAGGTGCTTACCGCTCTTTACATAGGCAATTTCGTAAACTCCTGCAGCTGTCACTCAGAAGTTATTGCACTGCATTCAATGAGTTAACAAATGTCACCTGCATGAGAACAGGGTCTCATGCTTATAGATGTTCTTTGAGATTTATAGACAAAAAAACACTCCAAAAGATTTAGTATTTGTAGAAGGTGAGAACAGTTTAGAATAATTGACTTTCTGGTGGGAGGGATTTTTGAATCTCTGCATTTCATACAGGTTTATATAATGCCGTGTTTCTCTTTATAACCACTTGTAAAAAAATATAATTTCAAGACAACAAAGTAACATTTCAAGAGGGCTTCATTTTGGATAAGCACAACTCAATACATGCAAAATAATATGCTACATGAAATGTTCTTTTACCCTGTTTTCCATTGACACCAGAACAAATTCTTGCTCTTTTTAGTGCTATGTGTTCTGAAAGTCCTTCGTAAGGAATCTCATTATATTTTCTGTAATGGCAAAACAGCTGTGAGAATAAAGAAAATCAGTTGTGGAAAGGTTAATGGTATTTCATTCTCCTGTAGCTGCACTGAGGGTAGTCAATCACCATTTTTAAAGGTAGGTAAAGAAGTTTACCATAGAAGGAAGCCTATCTTATTGGATATTTCTACTGCTTCACACCCTGTTATTCATTAATTTTGCATGCCTTTATGTCAAACTCCTCCCCTGAAACACAGACTAGGGATGGAAAAATGGAGAAAATTCAGTAGTTTCAAATCCTTCTTTGATTCTCTGATGGCACTAGATGATGCCACATGTCATTCTGAGGTGACCCGGTGAAGAGCTGCGGCTTTCAGAAGCAGATGCTGGTCATGCTGTGTGCCATCAGAAGAAAACACCTGCACCTGTGGTGCTGACTGACATGAAGACTGATCTTGGCATTTCCATCTGCCCTATCCCTACACAGTTGAGGTTTATAAACATTGTTCACATGGTATTTTGTGTACACAGTGGTCATTTATGTAAGATAAAAGCCTGGACAGAGGAAGAGAGATACAAAAAGACAAACATTTAGTCCTTCTTCAGGTACTTCTTTCAAGTATGTAACTTTGTTTTTACAGCTAATCTTCTATAAAATCCCTTTACTATACATTTAACTCATTTTTTACACCCACTATCCGATGCTCAGAGGCAGATCCTTCTCCTTACTAACTCCAAAAACCATTATCCCTTGATGTTTCTGAAAGCATGAGGACAGCCCCCATCTACATTAAAGCCTTGTGGTTTGAGGGTTGAGCTGGGATTTGCTTCACATCTGCAATGACCTCCTCCAATGAGCCCCCTTTTCTTGCTAGAAAGGATAGAGGGGATATCCACTTCCTGCTGAATTACCCCTGCAAGACTAGTGCAGAGGATGTGGCTCTTACCTTGCAGCTTTCTGTTATTTACGCAATTGTTAGAAACACTTAATTCCTTTCTGGAAGTGAGTGAGTTGCCAGCAGAGCTAAGCCTTGTGGGGTTAGATTGATGAGGGGAAACCTATTTTTCTGACTGCCCTTCTGTTTTTCTGCCTGCTAGCAAACAACAGTCAATACAAGTAGCTGCAGCAAGCAAGGTGATCTTTTATCTCCCCAGAGGAAAGTTGAAAGCTCCAGCTGAGTAAAATGATGAGGAAATGGAAACAGAATTGCTGGGTGGGACAAATCCAGGTAAGTGTTTCGCATTTCCAAAACATTTTACTTTTTGTTAAGTAAAATGGGATTTGAAACTTCAGATTGAATTGCCCATGGCATCTCTTTAAAAAAGATTTTTTTAGGAATACAGAGGTACCTTTCAGGATTAAATACAAACTATAATTTTAGAAAATGCTTTGGAAAAGCCTGTTTTAAAATGCAAAGAACAGTGTGAATCCAGTTCCAATTTGAAAAACGCTTTTACGATGCAGGAGAATAGTCCATTAATGCCACACAGACTTGTAGTAAACTACATACTTGCGGACCTATCCTCTTATATTTGTTCCTTGGTCTTGGCAACTGAATTCGCAACATGCTCTTGTTAGCAGTCTTGTACACCTTGCTAATAGGAGTTAATGCAATTTTCTTAAGCTAGAAAATTATGTGATGTATTTAGGAAAAGCCTATGGATCAAGTTTTTCAGCCTAAAATGTCATTGCTTACATCTGAATTCAAGTTAAGCTAAGCTTATATTGATGGTTTAACATATATTTTCCTCTTTTCTTTGACTCCACAGGAGCATACTAACACACAGGTGTGAAACTGCATGTTAGTAGGTCTAAAGCTGGGGGAGAGAACTAAAGTAAGCCTGCAGAATCCTTTCAGAGATGGCTGTAACCATAGCTTTGGCTGGGGTGCTACACATAAATGTTGTGCTCTGGTGATAGCTAATGTCAGAAACACAGAAAGCAGCTCTGTAGCATGGAGAGAGTTTTGTAATAGGACTGGGGTGGTCTTAGTGCCTGTTTGTTGATTTAGGCTTGGGCCTGATAAGAAGCAGGTGAGAAGCACTTGGGAAAAGCCCAAGGATTTATGCCTGAAGACTCTGCTTTTCGTCCGTAATTTTCTGTGTGGTGGCTGTTTGGTGACTTGGGGCACACAGGTTGCGACTGCAACTGGCCAGATACTGGTGTAAACAGACTCAGACCGAGCAGAGGAGAACCTGGCTACGTGTTTGACAGTGGAGACTGGCCTGCTTGTGTCTGAGCTTGTTGGATGGGCAGTGAGCACCTGTGTAGGCAGCAGATCAGTGTTAATGGAAACTGCCTGGGTGGAAATTGGCAGTAAAGCACAGCAGAATGCTGGGACATGGTCCTTACTGCAGATTAATTTTTGTGGCCAACTATGTAGCTAAGGCTCTGGAAGAGTAGGATAAAATGCCTGATGCTTCGTATTTGGGATGTTTTCTCCTTTGTCTGGAGCCTGGCTCAGAGACTGGCTGCTGTGCAGCTTAGGGGCAGCGACCTTAGTGAAGCACAAGAAGTAGGAGGATGCAGAGCTGACCTTAAAATCTAGGTCTGAACTACCACCTTTCCTCAAGGAAGTCATATTCCCACATCCCAGTCCCACTTCTAGAGTGGGAGAAATTAAATAATTTGTCTTATGAAACCACAGAACCAAAGTCAAAGTCACAGGTCACAACAAATCAAGGATGTAAGGGCAGTTGGGATCAGGTGACATGCACTGTTCCTAACATTCCTCTTACTGATTGGACAGTAAGAGGCCCATGGTCCTCCTTTCATGTCCTGTCAGTCTTGGCTTCTCCAGCAGCACTGAAAACACCTGTATGTTACTAGTGATAGAGACAGGGTAATATGAGGGAGAAACAGCTCACTGGATTCCAAAAGATAAGCTTTTCCCTACCAGGTTGCAATGGACAAAACAGTGATGATCTTTGTCCCTACGCTTCTCCCTCCTCTTAAAGCCTTTGCTGTTCAGCACTGAGTTGTGTAGCTACAGACATTACTGGGCTTGAAAGCATCAAGTATTAGCAGAGGTGGTGCTTAAATAAGCTCTCTTTCTCGTATGTGCTCTGTCTGCACAAGATGTGCTTGGTGGTGAACTGGGCAGAGCAGAAGACTTCATGAATCTATTGCTGCTCCTTGCAGAGCAGCAAAAGCAGAAGCAGAGAAAGACTTCCACCTACTAAATGAGAAAGGACTGCCTCCCCTGGCTGCAGCAGCATTATTGTGGTGTGCATGGGACGTCAGTAAAGGCAGAGCATTCTGACTTTAACCAGTTTTCTAGGAATGTCAATGGCCTCTGCTATGCTCCTTGCCATATGTAGAAGGAAGCTTTGCACGGTTCTGGATATGTTCTGAAGCTTAATTCTACCCCATGTTTTCACTGAGCTGGCCTTATTCAAAGCTTTTGCTAGCTTTGTAAATCCTCAGGTGTGGCATTCTGTTGAAGGTGTCAGGGTTGCTATCTTCTGCCTCCTCACGTTGCTGAAAACCCGGGCTGCTTTTGTGTTTGCAGGCTTTGAGCTGCTGGAAAGATTAGGGTCTCTCAAGAGGCCTGAAGAAAGACTTCTTTTTCTGACACCCAATGGTGACACTATCACAGGAAACGAAGCAGACACTGTCCCTAATGCTTTGCAGTCTCAGATTTTCTCCTATTCTGTGACTGGATGTTGCTGCCCACATCCTTAGCTCCCACTTGATGCAGAAACTTGGAATGCAAGTGAGAAACCACAGTGCTGCTTGTGTGTGGGGTCTGGCTGCCTGCAGCACAGGGATCATAAGATCATAAGAGGCTAAGTGCCTTAGATGTGATAGAAGAGGTATGTCTTTATCACAGACAGTAACTTTTATTTATTCTTTTTTTCCAGGGAGGAATGGTATCTATTGAGGGAGAAGGGAGGACTACAGGTGAGGCTCAATCCAAGATCCAAGCAAAATGATGTCTATGGCTAACAGAATCACCAAAATGTTATCCTTGTTTTTTTTTTTTTTTTTTTTGTTTTCCTCCAGATGTGAAAATGTATTCAGTGAGACTACTAAACATGTGATCCATGTAATACAAAGATTCATTCAGGACTGATGACTCATTTCATGACCTGCTAGGGAAAGCTTCAGTCTTCCCAAAGCTCACAGTAGCTCCAATTTGGCACACAGGGAAGAAAACATTCTCTCTTGAGAGCTGAGTAGCATGGATAGCACTGCCAACATATTACAGCCATACCAGATGTTTCACAGCTTTGCAAAATTGACTAGCATTGCCTACAGTGTGCTCCAGAAAACTGCTTGCTAGGTCAGAAAAGCATGAAATATTTATTGGACAGCAATGAAAGTAAATGTGCAGTGTTTGTGTGATGACCAGCCAAATTTATAAGAAAGTTTCAACTTCTATATTTTTTACTTCCCTCCAAGAGAGAAAATGTAAATACGACATGCTGCTAGTAACAGGTGATGAGTCAAGGGAGTAGATGAAAGGGAGAGCAGGGAATGAGGGAAAAAAATCTATCTTTCCTTTCTTGTCAATGTCTTATTCACAATGTCAATCTTGACTTCTGCTGAAGTTTGGTTCTTGTCCTCCATCTCAACCTAGGAGAAGATCAAAGCTAGAGAATACACCTGAGGCATATTCAGGAACAAATACAAACAGGGTTTAGAATCTTGATTAAATGCTGGGAGATGGTAGAGCATCCCAGGCTACTTTGCTTGATGTGGCAGGCAGCAGAGTAGAGCATAATGGGCAGATGGGACCTTTTGTCCTTGCTCTATTCCTAGGGTTGTGTAGCTGAGGATTGCATATTTTTGCAGGCTGCGAATGCCTCTATATGCCTGAAACTGAGGTCCACAGCATTTTTTCCTTCTGGAACTCTGGCTAGTGCTCTATTTAGATTACAGCTGGTCTCCAGCCCAGCTGCAGCAATTCAAAAACTAACTCACAAACTGCTGGTGAATAAGAACCTGAAGTTTCCTTAAGATGTATTCTGTTTACTGCTAATTAGTGTGCTCATGTAAATGGACAAGTTCAAAGAAGACATTTCAGAAGGAATGTGTGTGTGAAAATGCCATTTTCTCCTAAGAAATGTGCTAGATTTCAAGAAAGAATTTTTGAAGGGGTGCCTGCAAATCCTGATTGGAGTTTCCCATCAAAATAAGAAGAATTGAGTAACCTCTGAGAAACCTTACTGTCTGTAATTACAAAATCCAGCTGCCTTGACTGGCCTTGAGAAGGACACCAAAGTCACATCCTCTGTTTGGTTGGTGTATCTGTGCAAGCAGGTAACTGTAGGAGAGAGGTCAGCAAAACAGACTCAGGTTTCCAATTCAATCACTCCAAGAACTTCTAGTACCGTGTTTCCAAAATGTGGTCAATAGGCACCTGCAGATAATGAAGAAGTAAGTTTGAAAGTGTTGATTCCTGGGTCAGCAACTACAGCTTCTTCTGAGACCTTGACGTGAATAGACAGCTTTGGAGTTTATTGCTGGCTCACCGCAATGAGAGAAGAGAGGCAGGGTGAAGACCCATCTGTTCCTTAGTTTTCCCATAGGCTAGCCAGCCTGCTTTGCAAGGGCAAACTTTGAATGTATCAAAAAATCAATACAGTCTAAAGCTCCAGACTCACTATTGATTGTGTCTTTGAAATTCTCCTCTTGACTGGTCTGCTATTTTTGTTCATAATTGAGGTTGAAGTCACTCTCCTTGGTACCTGTGGACTCTGTCAGTTCATTCCCAGATCCTCCCACCCACTTTACTTCTGCTCATTTTACAATTACTTTTAAAAGGAATTCTTTAACATTCTGCTGGAAATAATATGAATCCCTTCTGTGCCCCATATCTATGAGGGGCAAACAATGCAGTCCTACCAGCAGTTGTCTCAATTACAGAATCTGGTTTTGTTAAGACATTGGAGAAAATGATTATGAATTCTTATAAGTAACATATACTTTTTACAAGGAGAACCTCAAGCTTATAAACACTGTAATACACCTGCCTGCATTTTCATCTGGTCAGATTTAAAACTTTTTTTTAAATTTAAAACTTTTTATTATTTACAACTTGCTTTTTGTAGGACTGTAGTAAAGGAGTTGAAAACCTCTACTGTAGATAGGTTCTGCATTTCTTCTGCCATTTGTATTGTGAATGCAAGAAAAAAAAAGTTAATTGACAATTAATATAAACTGAACAATAACTGAGTAACTAATATCTCCAAAACCCTTTTTTTTTTTTCCTCTGGGTAATATGTACAAGATTTAAAGCAGTACAGAATTTAGACGGTCAGCTTGAACTTTCTGGGGTTTCATTGTCCATGACAATCTCTGTTAAAGAAACTCTGACTTTGAAAATAAAGCCTGGTTTTCACTGTGTTTATAGTGTTATCTGTATTTAAAGCATGCAAAAAGCTAAAGTGGGTATGTTGTTCAACTCTGTGGAAAAATTTTCTTGTTTGAAACCATACCTGGTCTACAATAGACTGCAGGGGAGGACAGTTTGTGCTCCTCTTATGCAAGAAATTCCACAGCTTTTGGAAAAATGTGTTTTAAAGATCAGGCTTCTGTCTTTAAAAAAAAGTTCTCCTGATATTTCTTCTTCTTTGAATTCAGCAAGCTAATGAGAATAGGAACTAAAGCATAATGATTAACCCTCTGGAGAAGTCCACCTAATTTCATACTGGAGATTTTACTCTTCAGCACGTTGCATGGATATTACTTACACATAAAGTGAAAATTTCTCTTGCCATTAAAGACAGAGAAATGGAAAATATGAAGTGTGAGGGTGAGAACTCCTATTTGTGTGTTCTTTAGGTCTGATCATAACTGGTGAATATATGACTGTCTGTCTCTTTGGTTTCAAAGACTCCAGGATCGCCAACAGTTGTTCACAATTTGGACAAAATTTTATATTTAAGAGCTAGTATGCTGACCTCTGTAGCTGTCAACTGTGGTCTTCACATCTGTGAATTAGTCCAGAATTCTAACCATTGCTCTCTGTAATATACACCTGAAGTCCTCCATCAGTAGAACAAATTTTATCCCCTTAGCCTTTCTTCATGTTTCAACACTAGTACTGCAAGAATTATTTCATTATAGAAACTCAAAGATGGTCTTACTTCACTAAGGTCAATGCAAAATTATTTATTCTCACTGGTCCTTAGGAGTATTTGCAAGTCCTCTGGAGTGCCAGACATTCAGCATGCAATGCTCAAGGTCCCCAGCATACTTTCTTTTTTCTTTTTTTTTCATCTCTGTGTATTCCAGTGGCTCATGAAATGTCAACTGTCTGGTTTCTTAGGAAAGTAATGTCTGTGGGGTAAAGAACAGTTCCCAACAGCCATCAGCCTTAGCTATCAAGAGATTTGCATGCTAACACGTCCAGAAGAGCACAACATTTCATCAGGCCTCATCACAGCTCTGTTTTTCAGTCTTGCCAACACTGCTACTGATTATTATGCCTCTCTACTTTTGTGTATCTGAGGCCAATGAAGTAGAACTGTTCATACCTACCATGTTACCACTTCCCAGAGCGCAACAGAGTCAGTACTGTGCTCTTTTCCTAAGCACCAGAAAACAAACCTTTGTACACTCTCTGTTACTGGAGATTTGACTCAGAAATCTCAGTGGGATGTCCACAACTAATTTCTGGTTTTTTACCCTGAAGGTACAGTAAAAGCATGTGCAGATCAGCATCCTAGATTCTTTCCTCATCTGTGGCCAATGTGATGCGCCAGATAGGATTTTCTGACTTGCTCTGTTTGCTGTGAGGAACTAGGACAGAAGCCATGTTGTGGCTGGCCCTAGCAGTGCATCACTCAGTAGCAGAGGGAAGGCAGGGGTTGTCCTCCTGGTTGAAGTTTTGTTCTTGGCTGCAGCAGGCTTGTGCCACATGCCCTCCTGCCCAGGCATTTGCCTGACTTGTGACCTCATGGTCAATAGACTCCTATTTGGGCAGGCAGAGAAAAGCTGAGGGTCATTTAGCAACTGAAGCCAGCACCCAGCTGACTGAAAACTGACCAGTGATGTGTCCCCTCTGCACTGCAGATCCTTCCAGCAAAGTGTGAGACCGCTGTGAAGGCACACTACCAGGACTTTGTACAGCATATGCCTCTGAATGCCAGCCTATCCTACCTGGTAAGTGAGATCTCATCCTTGCCTTATAAGAATAGAGAAGTTTATGAGCCAGACCTTTGGGCTAGTGGAGTGGTCAGAGGCATAGGTCTGGCTTGATAAACACATTTGTAGGCAAGCTGCTCCTTCCAACTCTTCTTGGCTGTCCTCACTCGATGTGGAAACCAGTTCCCTTCTGAACATCTCAGGCCAAGCTCACAAACCACTCAACGAGGTGTAACTGTCCACATTCACCCTTTAGACATAAACCATTACTGAGACCAGCAAGAGTAATTTGCGTGTGTTAAAATTTGTGTTTGTTAAAATATTTTCACTAAGGGAATTTTTTTCTGGGAACTGTTTAACCAAGATTTCTTCAATGATATTAATATGCTTTAATAGAGTTAATCATGCACTAAAGGGTCATTGGTATTCTTGACATTGCTCTGAAAGTAATGCCTATGAAAAAAAATGAAATAACATATTTGACAGTTCCTCCTTGGTGCAAATAAAAAAATATATCTTGTATAGAAGAGCAATTTTCATGTAGGATATCTCTTGTTATTTGTAGAATAATCAGTCTGTACTTGATTTAATAGAATTATAGCTGTGGTGAGAAGAATGGTACATGAAGTTCAAAGTGGACCATCTTTGTGTCATTAAAATTATACCTGAGTCATGAATCTAGAAAGAAATTTGACAGGAAAATAACACATTTAATAGCAACAGAAAAAGCCTACTTCTTTCAGCACTTAGCAAAAGTAGTGGTGATGAAAAAGACATATATACTGGTACATAATTCTTTGACAAAACCAAGGCTTTAGCTGATGTCAGTGCTCAACAACAAAGCAAAAAGCTTTTCTAAAACTTTGCAATTTGTGACAGCCTCAGAGACCGAAAGAGTCAACAACTTCCATCAACCTCTACTGACGCAACCTTGACCAATAAAATGCAGTGTCCCCTATGGCTCTTTTGCTGTGTAATTACACAGAGTGTGATCTGCCACTCCTCTCTTTGCAGTGACGTTCGTTTCCAGGTGACCTGTAGCCCAACTTTGAATAGTACTATGCATGGATTTATATGTGCTGCTGAACTCTGTCTTTTCCATGACAATCCAGAGCTCATCAGAGGATGGCTACTAGACTCATCACATAGGCCATCGCCAGTGGAGTTACAGGATACCGTTTTGTGGTTCCTTTGCTAGAAAGGCTGAAAAAGGGCCCAGTCCTTGCTGCAAGAAACAGACCAGAGAGTCCAGGCTTTCACAGCGGGGAGAAGAGGGTTTTGTCTACAGGCACAGAACCATTGTCCCCGCTCCTGCCCCTGTGTGGGGCCTGCTGTCAGTGCCACCTGGCAGGCAGGCCCTTGCCCTGTTGTCTGTGAGTGGCACTCAGTGTGCCTGTGCTCTGTGAAACACCACAGTGAGCTGCTGACATGCAGAGACCGGCAAGCTATGGAAAAAGGAAACATGGATATACAAAGCTACTAGGTCTGAGGCTGGAGAAAAGTATTAGGCCCAAAATAGGTCTCTGGTCACTGCAGAGTAACAGCGAGCTGGTTTCAAGTATGGGTTGTACATGCAAGCACACACAGCTAAAATGCCAGGAAGGTGATGGTGGATTACTACTGTTATCCATTTGTCATGTCCGTATCACTGCGTCCTCCAGAGAATTTGCAGACTTAAAGGATGTGATAACATCAATCAGAGGAGGCGTCAGCGCAATTCACAGTTTTGTCCTGGTCCAGATATGTGTCTGCCAGAATCAGTTCCTGAGAAAGCATAGTCTTGATGTCACAAATACGAGAGGGCCATTAACAGAGGAGATGACGCTGATTTTTGCTAGAAGCACAGTTAACTTTTGACTCTCATGTTGCAGAAGGAGTCTTGCTGGTATCCCTTACAATGATCTGTGGTATCACAGCTGACCCAGCTTAAATATCTGTTCAGGGTCATTGTAGCTCCTGAATGTCTCTAGCTTTTTGAATATTGACAGAAGGGGTAAACTTTGCTGCAGAGGAGACATTGGATCTACAAACGCATTCCCAGCCTCCTCCTCCTTCTGAGCTGGGAGAGAACTGTCTTCATTTTAGAACCGGCAAAAAGTCTTCTCCTGCCTCCCTGCTCTCATTTCAGTCTGCTGGCACTTTGAAATCCATAGATGCAAACCGCGTAGATGCCCTCATCCTTTCTCATCAGCATGCAGTCCATTTGGCCGTGTTCTTTTAACATCTATTCTTCACTGAGGTCCATCTGGGGCGTGGCTGACACCAATGCTTAGTCAGACAGATTTTGTAAACAATGAGATGAAATGAAAAAAGCTCCATGTTTAAAACATTTTTGTTTCCCTGTTGTGAAGTTCCTCCTTTGTTTTTGATTGTTTGATAGTCTTTTCATTGAGAGGAGAAAAGAGAGATACATTGTGATGTAGACAGACATGCAGGCAAACAATAGCATTCTTATTAAAAATCAGAGGTTTCTTGATAGTGAAGTGTTTGGTACTCAGAAGTAATATCCTGAATTACATAAAATACACATGCAGCAATCATCCACTATGCACAAGTCAATGTGGAACAGACGTTTAAGAATATTGTTTGTGCCAATCTTGTCCAAGTGTACTAAGATAATCTTGTTCACAAATGCTAACAGGAGCCATTGCAGTCTTCCACTCTCCTCTCTCTGTCTTTCATGAAAACCTGGATCTTGGTGTTGGATTTGCTGTAAAGGATGTGTCACGGTCCCATACATGACCATGGGCATGTTGTTGTGTATCAAACTAACCACTCTGAAGTGCTGCCTGGGAGTCCTGTTGCTGCCTCAGTTTTTTTATCATCTCCAGGACTCTGTGCTGTTGCTGTTGAGGCTAGTCGGGACACCCAAAAATAGTTGCCCAAATATAACACAGCTTCTGTGCTTTCTGTATTTTTGAATGGAGAACAAAAAAGTGCATCAGCAGAAGCAGCAGTCTACTGAATTTTTCATGTTTTCCCTGATAACCTGTCCTCCACAGCCGTGATACTTTGGGGAGAACGTTTTCAATATGCTTCCTAATACAACATAAATATTTCAGCCCATGTGCAGAGAAAGGAGGGAGTTTTCACAGGAGATAATATATCTTTTGACTATGGATGAATACAGAAATTGTACATGTTGGACAAAATTTCATGATGGTCATATCTAAATATCTGACTGTACAAAGCAGCTGTCACCACTTAAGTGATTTTGAAATTAGTCAGACTTAAGAGGGCAATGCAATCTGGCTTTCTCAAGTGCAGCCTTCTAAGAATGAGAGAAAATACCTAGGCAAGAAGAGGAACATTTTTGAGATATTTTCTACTAAATAAGCATTTATTGTTTTCTTTGTTAGGACAGCAAAGAAATGCTCAACAGCATAAGAATACAACCAGGAGCTAGAGGAGGTAGACACTTTGCTCTGAAGAGGATTATTTGGGTCATCTAGCCTGTTGATGTCCATAAAATTGTACTGTTAATAGCAGTTGAGAGCCTTATTCAATATCCTGCTAAAAGTTCTCAGGTCCCCCATGAAGAAGGTTTAAATTCCGCTTCAAGCGGCAGACCTGAGCTACTTTATGCAGTGTATATTAGCCAGGTCTTTAGGTTTAAGAGAAAAAAATATTTTATTTTTAGCATTTTGTATTCAACTACATATTGGAAGATCCTCAGGGTCCTACTAGGTCTCAAGGAGAAAAATTGCTAGATCAGAACAACTGCTTCTCCAAGAGCATTTATTTTGATCAAAAAGGAATCACAGAGTAAGCTGGGTTGGAAGGGACCCACAAGGATCATGAGTCCAACTTCTGGTCCTGCACAGCACCATCCCTAAGGATCACACCAAGTGCCCAAGAGTACTGCTCAAATGCTTCCTGAGCTCTGTCAGGCTTGGTGCTGTGACCACATGCCCGGGGAGCCCGTTCCAGAGCCCAACCACCCTCTCAGTGAAGAATCTTTTCCTAATACCCAACCTAAACCTCCCCTGACACAGCTTCAGGCCATTCTCTCAGTCCTGTCACTGGTCACTACAGAGAGGAGATCAGTGCCTGCCTCTCCTCTTCCCCTAGTGAGGAAGTTGTAACTGCAATGAGGCCTCCCCTCAGTCTCCTCTTCTCCAGGATGAACAAACCAAGTGACCTCAGTCACTCCTCACACGACTTCACTTCAAGGTCCTTCACCTCAAGGTCCTTCACCATCCTTGTCACCCTCCTTTAGATGCTCTCTAATGGCTTAATGTTTTCTTATACTGCGGCACCCAAAACTGCACACGAGTGTGACTGTTCTTCATGTGGAGAGCACCTAGTCCCTGCTTCTCTCCAGGATTCCACTTGCAGCAAGACAAGGTAAGCAGCTGGCTGTTGGCTGAATGGGTGGAAGTTTGTCAAAGCAAATGCTGCTCTATGCTTTCCGGCAGCTGAATGGTGCAGACCAGCTGTCTTGTAGTGAGGCTGAGAGGAAGATGCTCCTGGTAAAATCTTCCAGATAGAGCTCTGTAGCGTAAAGGAGTCAGCCTATGGAAAGATCAGGCTGGTGAATAACAAGGGAAGTTATTAATGTGATTATCAGTCCTGAGGAAATCTTAATAAGAAATCTCTGCTTTCTTTCTAGTTCCTATCCATTGCTCTTTACAAAAACATGGGAGAGAGTAGTAGCAAAATAGAAGCTCTTAAGGAGTGATTCCACCTGATGTCAAGGGATCTCAGCAGTTCCCCTAAGCTGTGAGTGTTGAGGGAAGTGGAAGAGCCCTTTTGTCGTGGAAGAGCCCTTTCATCATGGAAGACAAAAATCAGCATAATGATAGATGCCAAATCAGTGTCTCTTACAACTGCAGAGGTTCAGGTGCACTCTGCACTGTAGAGCTGTGTAGCAGGGCCACAGGAAGCTCATGCTTTTAGTGCTGGTGTTAAGAGGCAAATTCCAATGAGCACACTTGGGAGTGTGGGGGAAGGTTGGCTACACCTTGAACTGTCTTGATATTCAGAGTAATTAAGATCACTTCTTAATCAAAGGTCTTTGAGCTAAAAATGAAACCAGTCAGTATAATTCAAAGAACATGCAGGATGGTGGGATCCAGACAGTGGTGTTCAGGCTGACTACAGGGCAATTCCGTCCAGACTGCAGGATTAAGAAATCCCATAGAGGGTAAAATAGATCATAGAATCCTAGAATCATAGAACGAAGAGTTGTAAGGGACCTTAAAGATCATCTGGTTCCAACCCCCCCTGCCGTGGGCAGAGACACCTTCGACTAATCTAGGTTACTCAGAGCCCCCATCCAACCCAGCCTTGAGCACTTAAAAGAATAGGGAGTCCCCAGCCTCTCTGGGCAATCTGTTCAGTGTCTCACCACCCTTAGAGTAAAGAATTTCTCCCTAACCTCTAATCTAAACCTAATATCTCTTGCTTTAAAGCCCTTCCCTCTTGTCCCGTCACTGTGTGTCCTCTTGAGCCTCTGTAAAAGCTGCTCTTGAGCCTTCCTGTAACCCTTCTTCTGAGACTCTATGGGCCAGGAAGATTTTCATGTCTTCTCTTAAATCCGGGTATGTCTGTTGCTGCAAATCTTCAGTGAGATGGGAGGAAGAGGCATTTTGATTTCTCCCTTTCTTAGATGTGATGCTGAAAACATGCTGTGAAGGCTTCCTGCATCTTGCCTGCAGCTTCCCCGCATCACTTCCCTCTAGGGTCCCTTGCTCCCCTGCAGGGGCAAGTGGCACTGCAAACAATTGTCTGTGCCTCATCCAGCCTTCTGGACTTTCCGTTTCAGCCCCTTTTCATTCTACAAGAGAGGAAGGCTGGTCTGAGAGCTGCCAAAGATTTTTTTATGCGCCATGTCATTCGTGTGGCAGAGAAATTGTGATGGAAGGTGCGGTGTACAAAATGGTCTGGCTGTTTTATGCTGTTCTGTGGCTGTCAGGGAGTGAACTTTCCTTAGAGAAGAGAAGAAAGTTGGGACCCCCTCCTCTTCATTTGAGCATGCCAGATTAAGAACTCTCCAAATCTTCTGTAAATACAAGTGCGTACCTGTACACCCTTAAATTCTGATTGCAGGCGTGGTTGAGTCTGCAGGATTTTTTCAAATCTGTCATTGGTTCCAGATTATTCTTGGGTTTGGCAGCAGGCCAGGTAGATGTGTTTAGTGGCTATGGATGCCTGCAAGGCTGCAGCAGAGCTGTTACATAAAACCAGTAGAATTCCCATGCAAGGAAGCTGAGTGTGCCAGCCCCAGTTAGGGTGCTGCTTTCAAAATGAAGTGTGCACTGCCTTCTGTGCATGGGATCCTCCTAGCAGTGTTCCCACTGAGGAACATGGATCTTTGCTGCTGTCAAAAGAAGTAAGAACATGGCTGAACTGTTCGTGGTTCTTTCTCCAGGAACTCATTTGTGTTTCAATTATGGGGAAGAAATGAGCTGAGAAGCTTAATTTGTAGCTCAGATATTGGGTGGTGTACATCACAGAGCATAGTCCAAGGTTGCTGCTCTATCTGGCTTCTCAGCTCTGCATTGAGATGAACTGTGCTGAATTCAGAGCAAAGGTGTCACTTCTGCTCTTGTGCAAAATGTATACCATCCCTTTGAACACAAATGGCTGAAAGTCTGTGGGGAAGCATGTGCCTTAGCACACCTTACTTCTCAATCTTCTCTCCCGCTGCATAATGGACTTAACACAGATTCCTTGCATCGTTCCTTTAATCCTGCTCTTACTGTACAATCTGTTTGTGAGATGTAAAATTTCATGGATCCCTTAGAAGACTCTGGTTCCATATTCCAGGAGATACCTGCTGTAAATTTAATTAGCATATGACATAGCTTTTCTTCAACCATCTACAGAATAAAATAAGATCTTGATCCTGAACAACTGTTGCCACCTTCATAATACAGTTTTAAGTCTATTTTAAAAAATGGCTAGAAAACAGATTTTATTTTTTTTGCGAAATCTGTTGTAATTTTATAATGTTGCATGCTTGGCAAGTGTGATTGTGTTGCTATAGTGATCTTAAATTATGACCAGAATGAATTTTTACTCAAGGCTTATTTAGAACTTGTCTGGCTCAAAGCCATCTTATCTGCTTCTCTGAGCCCTGGAAGAAATATTTGGATCTCCACAAACAT
Organism: Ifrita kowaldi; assembly: GCA_013398055.1. NCBI lineage: Eukaryota > Metazoa > Chordata > Aves > Passeriformes > Cinclosomatidae > Ifrita > Ifrita kowaldi. Next base: position 182,796 of record VZRS01005176.1, on the reverse strand, counting down.
TTTCTATGAGCCTTCAGTTTTACAGCAATCTGACTGGTGTAATTTTGAAATAATGTTCTTCAAATGGGTTCTTAAAATACATTTGAATTACTCACAACTAAAACTTCTGGGAGGTACAGTACCAATTTCAAAAGTGTAGCAAGCAGGGAGTTTTCTCCTCTTGTTGCAGAAGAGGATGAGATGTTAGACACAAGTTCAGATAGTTCTGAAGTCAGAGCAGTCAATCCTTTAGTTGGACAATGGGAAGTGGCAATAAAAAGAGTCCTGGTTTTTAAGAGCTTTTGGGGTATGTATGGGGACTCCCTGTATCCATGTGTCAGGATCCTCTGTCTCATGGGACAAGGGAGTGAAAATATGTCAGGCCTGCTCTTAGAAACTCCAGGCAGCTGTGTCCTTGGCTTATCGTCCAACATGGAGAAGCCAGTGATAACTGGATTGTGCCATGAGTATTGGATTCTTGACTTTTACTGTCAGAGAAAGTCCTTGGATGAAATCTCAGATGCAGAGGCTGGCAGTTGTGGTCTTGCCCAGCATTGTCTGTATCAAGAATCTTGCCGGAGAATGCTGTGGGCCTTTGGAAATCAGGGAGGGCTAAGTAGAGTTGTACCTGTCCACATCTGGGTATGGACCTGTACAGTTCTATAAGTCTTGCTGTTCAGGAACTGCCTTTTTTCATGGGAGTACAGATCATCAGAAAGAAATTTTGAACCACTGAGCTGTTCCTCAGATGGGGGTCTCACTCATATTTTTGCTACTGTGCTTTATATTTATGGTGTTGTGCACTGAGATCATCTTTTCCATTCAACGGACTTCCTTGATTTCCTTCTTGATCTGTAGGCTGTCGGCTTTCCAGGCCAAACCTTCTGGCAATAACTCCGTCCCGTGTAGCTGCACTGCAAAGTATATCAAGGTGTCATTAGTTCTGCTTAATTCTATGCATACCATTGTGCTTGTTACCAAGTTGGAAAGTTCAATTTGATGATATGGGATTTATGAGCAGTAAAATGCAGAAACTATTGACTCCCACCAGCTCTATACAAATGTATTTAGTCCAGCAAAACTTGCAAGGAATACCAATACATCAGCTTACTTACAGAAGCTGCATACCTGATAATGTCGTTGATTTAAACTTGGTTTTGAACTCCATTTGTGTGTTCTATTGCACGTCTGTAGGACATGCAGTAGGAATGGCTTAGGTACAGATACAGGACCACTTACAGCCCACAGTAAGTTTAAATGTGCATTTAACAGAATGCATATCCCTGAAGTCACTGAGGTGGACGGGAACTAGTTAAATCTTGTACAATGTATGCTGTTAACTTTCTTAGGTGAACTTAGCTACTTTCCCCTTTTCAACAGTTAATATTCATATATGCATAGAACTTATGATCCTTGAAAGGAGTAAGTTCTGCAGAAACATCATTGTTTTGTACTAATCCTGTTCTTTAGTTAAGTTTTAACACTGAAACTGATTGACTGTGAATAAACTTGAACATTTATGGATAGATTGAAAAATCAATCAAACAAACATTAATGGTTTTGTGAAGAAATGAAATTGAAGATGTGGGGAGTTAGACTTGGCTGGCTGCCAGATGCCCACCAAGACATTATCTCACTCTTCCATTTCAACAGGACAGCAGGGGAAAATAAAATAAAAAAATCTTGTATGTTGAGATAATTACAAGAAGGGGTCACTTAGCAATTATTCCTAAACCCATCTTAGAACGGAAAGGAATAATTAAAAATAGATGTATAGCATTCTTCTTCTTGTTTTGCTCTTTTTTTAACTGGGACCTTCAATAATTTTAAGTCTTAGAGTCAGAATTGATATTGCCTTACATGCTTATGCTTAAGTAAATGGTGAAACACGAGAATTTCAGCTGAAAATAGGAGTTGGGTTTTCCTGTTTTAAATGCAGCAAATTTGCCTTTTGGTGGATTTTTGAAGCTTTACCAGTTAACCCCCAGGAAGTAGCTTATTACCTTATATAATGTTTAAAATGGGGACTCAATCAGTCCAACGAGGTGTATGCCATGCAGAGAAGCAACAGTGTCCATGCTTTGGACAACGAGGAAGTCAGGGCTCTGAGACATGCTGCAAAGTGCAAACAGTGTAGACATACCCTTGCAGACTGCATTCAAGCTCAGAGGTCTTGTCCAGGCTGAAATATGAATTATGTTATTACTGGCCCAGCACAGACTGCTCCAGGCCTAAAAATGGTGTGGCAAAGACTTCACAATTCAAACTCAAGTAAGCAATATGTGGACCACAAGGCAAGCAGAAATTAAGTGGCTTATCAAGGTCATCTTGGAAGTTGGTTTTAGAGCCCGGGATTGTAGCCAGTTCAACAGACTGAATTGCAGTGCCCCTGGCAAAATTCTTGAGCAGCTTGTTGGCTGAAGTCAAGGCAAGGACACTGGTCCCATGCAGCCTCCTTCATCAATACCACACATAAACTGTCGGCCTGGCAAGATGTCAAGGGGTGAAAATCCACCAGCTCTTGCCAGGGAACCGGCTGGTCTGAGAGGCATCACCTGAAGTTTTTTTACCCTGAAGAGCAAAGCTACTGCTTTTGTTACCTGTTCTTGCTAGCTGCTGGTAGCCAGCAAGCACAACTGCCAGCTCATCCTCCCACTTGCTCTACTCTTAACTTCTTGGTGAAGGAAGGGTCTGTGGATAGCAATAGCTCAATAATGACTGTTGTTTGTGCCTTTCAAGCGAAGAATCTCATCAGCAGCCATTCAGGCACTTCCAGTCTGGAAGCCTGTAGTTCTGTAACACCCATTTTACAAGACAGGGAACAAGGGTGGGAGTTAAATAGGGGAATCAATGCCTTGGCAAGAAAATATTTTCTTCACAATGCACTTTCTTCCCCAGGCAACTTCCATTTGAGTCTCTGCTTGGCAGAAGAAGCTGCCTTGTGCAAGGCAGCTTCTGTCCCTTCTTTGAGAGCACTGAGCAGCTCTGCGGGTCCTACTCACCCTTTCAGAGGATTTGACCACTACTTATTCTCCTGTCAGTCTGAGGGAATAGGGGCAGACAGTGGAGAAGTAGAAACATCCCTATCAACAGAGAAACAGTTCCCATCTAAAACCCCAAGGTGGGCAAATACTCAAAGGTTTTGGTATTTTGCTTTAAAATCCTGCCTTCACTTTCTCAGACTTTGCTGAAAATGTGAAGGAAGGAAGCTGTACAAGCAACAAGATACAAGTGAGGAGCTATTTACTAAGGAGCTTGGCAGATCCTAGTGAGTGTTTAGCTACCTTTTCCTAGGAGTATGTTCGTATTAAAGCTCTTTGTAGCATCTTTGCTCTAGCATCAAATGGCTTACTTTAGGTTTGCCACTTAACAATTTATAATGTTATAAATAACCATTATAAATTGTTCTTGGGTATTTACAATGTTTAATTAACTATCAGATTGAAAAGGTATATAAGGTCTGTAACACTTGGGTAGGAAGGTGTAGGTTACTCTTCTGCAAGAGTGTTCCACTTAAATATCTACTGTTAAAAAACTTTTACCAATGAAAAAGCTCATTGCTAACTGAGAACAGAAGAATGTGGGACTTTTTACTGAAGGAAAGGCAAACTGTCCTTTATGTGCAGGCCTCACGAAGGGGCTATTTGCTTGCTTTCAAAGCCTCTGCCTTCCATCAGAGATGGACAGTGAATAACTGTACCATGGGCCTGTCCTGTGTCTGTCCCTCTGTCTAGAAGGCAATGACTTGTCCATCTCTGGACATTTAAGCGGCAGGTAACCACGAGAACAAAACCACACCATCGGTGACACAAACTTCAGATTTTTAAATGGGATGCAAAAAGCAGGTTGTTAACAATTTCGCTTCTGGGACTGCTGTTCAGTCACAGACACACACAGGAGCGTGTAGGTGCTGTCTGCTCCAGCCCAGGTTGTGCTGACACCACAGGGGAAGTCAACACTTGTGGTGACGTTCCACGTGCTTGGACACTGCTGGGCAGCACTACAACAACAGCCCTGTGTGTGATGCTGAAGGTCTCTGTGGGCCTGTTGTCCACTAGAGGCTCTTGTTTTCACTAGGTCTTGCTTTCTAATGCAGTGGGCGTTGATCTCTAGAAGCTTCTTCAGTGAAATTTTTTACTCATAACTGGATTGAAAGGAATCATCTGGCTGTATCCTTGAAATCATGGGTGAAACTTCTGATGAGCAGGTATTCTTCCTCTATTTTCTTGAGCCATATTTCCAATTTTCTCCAACAGGGCAAAAAGGAAAATTTATGTTTTTAAACATGGCAAGGTTAGATTCTTACTTAATCCCACTGATATATCAGCTGTGACTTTAAAGAAAAGCAACCAAAAAAAAAGAGAGAGGGAGTGAAGAGCTGAGAAATTAAAAGCCCATGTACTTCTCACCAAAAGCATGGGGATGTTTTCCAGCTAACTGGTCTACAGAAAAATATATTGTCTATATCAATTTTCTTAGGGCAAGATTCTCACTAAAAACACACATTCTCTTGCAAAAATTAATTAGATTTCTTTTTTTCCTCCAGATAATAATCTTAACTTTTATTGTGATACCCAGCATTTAACTTCTCCAAATTGCTGAATTTTACACCTCTGGGAGTAATGGATTATTTTGTTCTGGTGGCAAACACAAAAGTATTGAAGAATAATTATTTTCTGGGTGCTATATACATTTTCTTCATCATAAACTCTACTATTCTATTCCCTTTTTCAGAGTATTCTGCAGTGCTTTCCTATGTCTCTTTCTCAATTCAGATTTATTTTAAAAGCAAAATTGTTCACTTAAAATCAATATCTGGAATGTTTCCTTTACAAAAAGAGTATGTTAATACAATTATAATTTCAACTGAAATTGTGACGTAATTTCGAGCTGTACTTTACAAAAATACTCGGAAAAGCTGTGTATCCTTAAGACCGTACTTTGCAGTAAATTCTTTCATCACAAATTCTTGTCCAGCTGTGCTCTCTGACCTTGGAGGGGAACCTGGAATCATCAACATTGCCGTAAAGTGTGATTACACTGTGGTTTACATTGCAAGAACAGGGCCTCAGCATAGCACTGAGGGGACACAAGGACATCCAGCTAATGAGACAGGGAGGGGCGTTGTAACCCCATGAGTCACCTATAAAGCTGCAGCACCACATCGTTGCTTGATGACTTACAAATGCTGTCATGGAAAATGCATCATGGCAATGAGAACAATAAAACTCTTCCCTCTATGTCCTTCTGGGAAATCTTTTACTCTGTGATGCAAACATGGCTTTGGGATGAGGCATGTCTCTGGCACTTCAAAGTGTTGGAGACGGTGGGAAAAGTGTTTTCCTTGGGAGGAGTTTTGGGTTGGCCTGTTCATCTGGGCTCACCTTGACATCAGAACTGCAGTTTGTGTCCTTTCTGTATTCTTCTCACCTTGGCTCCATTCAGGAAATGGAGTCTATCAGATGTGTCCCTCAGATCACAGAATCACAGAATATCCTGAGTTGGAAGGGACCCACAATGATTATTGATGTCTTGATGTCCTGCACAGGACACCCCAACAATCCCACTCTGTGCCTGACGGCGTTGTCCAAATGCTCCTCGAACTCAGACAGTCATGGGGCAGTGACCACTTCTGTGAGGAGCCTGTAATTCAAGACTTTGAATGCTTTCTGGCTCAAATAAACCAGCACCCATTCCTCAACACTGCTTGTTTTTTGGCAGTGATGTCTCCTACAAAGCCATAAAGAAAACCAACCATTTCTGCACCAACAGAAATAATGACCTATTACATGTTTACACACAGTGTAAGAGGAATGAGTCAGTCCCTGGAAGAGTTGATAATACGTCTGTCCTGTAGAGCTGGGGTCTCAACTATGAAAATCACTGGGTGGTTACATTTAATTATTTGACTATTCAGGTGTTCAAATTTGGAGACAAACTCATCAGCAGACGCAGATGCAAAGTAATGTTTTGTAAAGTAACAAAGCTGCGGCTTTGTGGGCTGCAACATTCCCAGCTGCAACAGTGGGCTGCAAGGACCAATATGGAGTATACCAGGCATCTGCTTAAAGCCTTTACCCAGACAGAACTGGAATATTCTGCAAAAATTTTATCCCTTTCCATTGCTTAGCTGTTCTCAAAAGTTTCTAAATGATGCCAGAGGGAGCATGGATAGTGTCTATTCTCTTCTAAAGAAGAAATCTGAAATAAGAAGTGTTTTGCATACTGTATATGGTGTTTATTAAGGAAAGTTTTGAACAAGACTGGCTTATTTGTTTTGGTAGGTTGTGCTTTTAGCTTTTATGGAGAGAGAAAGAAGCAAAAATGAAGTAAGACAAGGAAAATTGGTGTGGAGTGATTGTAGTCCTATTAGTCAAACTGGAATTCATAGGAGATTTGTATATATGCCTGCATGAAGAATCTTCTCTTCAAATTGATTCAAAGGAAAAACATTAAATCATGCAAAATGAGAAATGTGGAAATGGCTGAAGTTACAGTCCTTGTCTATTTTGCTTTCTTTCTTAAGAGAGAAACCATATGTTATGTCAGACAGTGAAAGCTAGCTTAATATATACCAAAGAGTATAATATGACTGCTGTAAAAACCCACAGGTTGTGAATTGTATTTTATAATGTGTTTTGAAGAAAGTATTTGCTTTATATAAGCTAAAGAAACATCAGACACAATGGTAAACAGCATATAATTTGTTAAAGGGAAGAATCACTTAGGGTTCTGTGGCCAGGTTGGAACTCATGGTCCCTGGTGGTACTGGCAAGTTTATATGGGTTTAACCACAGTGCATCAACCTATCAGGTGCATATGGCAAAGAGCAGCACACCTGGATAAAGCCACTAAGGTGTGTCACCTCGGGGTGTTGTCTGTCTCTCTGCTTTTATGTTGCTTCCACCATGTCTCCTAGATCTGGAAGGCTCTCTTGACATGTAGAATATTCCCTCCAGGCACTCTCGAGTCAAAATGGTTCTCTTGTTACTTTCTGGGCAGCTATAGAAGTGGGGTTTCTGGTGTTATGGTTGCTGGTGTTATCAGGCGAAACCAGAGGGCACTTGAATCTTGGGCGTCCTGCCCCCACAAAGGTCATTCACAACAATATCACGAAGTCCTAGCTACTGTCAGCCCCCAGCTCTCCTCTTTGTCCTTCAGCTGCTGATACGCAACATCAGAGGTGATCAATGTTCTCCCTCGACAGTAGCACTGTGCTCTTTCTAGAAGGTCTGGGGTGTTGTCCACCGCCAGAGCAGATAGAATCTATGTTCCTCACAAGCAGAACTTATGCTCTCCGAGAGAAGCAACTGTGTGAGCCAGCATGACAGCAGTCTTGAATTCAGGTTGTTCCTGGGACACTAGGAAAAGATACTTGATAAGCACCTATGGGTGCTTATCTGATTTCCCTCCGCGGGTATTACTGGGCAAAGTGGTCCATCAGGGATCTAGGAGCATTATGATTACAGTGAATGATCTGTCATGACTTCCCCAAAGAACTGGATGAACACTGGTTGCCAACTTCTCTTGCTGCATCCTTCCAAGACTGAACTACCTCCTTGCAAGAAAAGCACAGGTTTGCAGCTTGCCCAGGGGATTTCTTCCCAGTAGAAACCTGGACCAGAAAGATAATCACCAAAGCACATGGCTGAACAAAGACATGAACCCATATTCTTGAGTATGAAGCTTCTGGACAAACCTCACATCAATTTACCTTTTCTTTAACAAGCCGAATATAAATTAAAATTATATATTTTATAAAAATCATACATGTATTAATTTAAAATTTAAATTATGTGGTCTCATCCAGAACATTTACAGTATGAAGAGCAGGGCTAATTGCTCAAAGTCACTTTGGTAGAAGACTTAGTGTTCACTGTTACAAACACTATGTTTGTCCTTGTTCTGCTGTCCACATGACTTCAGATGTATCCTCCTGTGGAAGTAAGAAAAGAAAAGGAATCCCAAAAAGCCAGGAAAATGCTTTTTAGTGCATGACAGTGCTGCAGAGAGACAACAAAATAGCAGTAGGATGCAGTTTTCCTGATACTTCTGTGGTATGATAGTGTTGGTGACCTGCAGTAACAATTGCTGAATCCCCGTGCTCAAATCACCACTGCCTGGTGCAAACCCCAACTTGCTTATCTGAGTGACTGAGCTTTGACTTGAGAGGAGACAGGATGACTTCTTGAACCATTATAATCCTTACAAATCTGTATTGTGCCCAAATCAGGTCCCCGCTTTTCTCATACATTTATGCCCACAGATAGGTCCTCTTTGGTACAATATGGCTATGGTAGTTTATACTGCCATAGGTTCTCACAAATTATTTTGACTTTCACTATTCCCTGCAAGGCTCCCAGGAGTCGGGAGATTGATTTCACCCCTTTTTTCAATTTTTATAATGCCCTGCTTAGTTATTAGGTAGTGAGGCTCAAAGGGGAAGACAAAGTAGGGTGACTTTTTATAGCTGTTGAATTTTTAGGACAACCTGTATCACACCAGTCTCAGGCTCAGGAAACACAGGAATATTTTTAGCTTCACTTCATAGCTTAAAAATGACTGAATGTCCCTCAATTCAGTTGTCAAACTTAGTGGGAGATCAAAAAGAAATGGAAATCAGGATGACTGTTTTGCATTCTGACTTAGTGAACGACAGTGCATATATCCTGATTCACATAATGTTTTTCTTCTCTTAGTGAGCAACACCTTGCATTATCCATACTATGTTTTTGATCCTTGGCTCTGATCTAGAGTGAACAAAATTGTTCTGCATCTGTGAATCCTGGCATAGCCTGAGCCATCAGGGTCCAGACATAAAAGATGGATGCACCTCATATTGTATTGGCCCTCGCTGCAAGTGAATGGTGCCTCTTGTCTCCTCATTATCCCCTTGGAGCTAATTATGCTCATTTATTCGTATGGTCACAGTTCTGCAACAGTCCATCTGTTACACAGACATGCTGATATTAAACAACCTGCTCTCCTGCATTGCCTGGGAGTAATTCAGGACACATGATTCCTTACCAGAAAATGTGTTCTGATTTGAGAAGTGTCCATGTGCTTCATGTCTTTTAGAGAGAGGACTTTTTTAGTAGAAGAACTGGCAATGAAAATCTTATGTGGAGCCCACTACAGCATGACCAATAAAACACACCTTCCTGAAAGTCAGCAGATGCTTTCTAATGAAATTTGGCAGAGAAAGAAAAATGTTGCAGCAGAGAACTGCTGGGAAAAGAAAGAAGGGTTTGACGGTCTGTGTGGATAATGGCAAGCAGGATGGGGAGAAAGATCTTTGAGATATTCTACTTGCGGGAGGATTTGAAATAAAACAAAAAAAATATTGAGTATGAAAATCTTGTGCAAATGAGTATGTAGGGACTAAGAGGGTGGTGAGAATGTGGCTTTTAACAGTTACTAATATATTCTGACAGGGATTTCATATGGTCAAGATGACATACTGCATTGACCTCTTTAATTAGTCACCTGTGGGCTGATATGATTTCATGCACAGGCCAGGTTGATGAGCAGGGGACAACATTGGTAGGATGGATGACACAACAGGACTGACCCCATTTGCTTCCAAATCATAGGCAAGGTCTCCAGAAAATAGCAGGGCACTGTCCAAAACCAAGAAAATGATATATTAGTTAATTAGAAAAATTACTGGCAAAGTTACTCTTTTCAAAGCATGCATTCCTGTGCTGTTCTCTTAACTACCCCAGGACTCTAAGGGCTAGAAATAACCTTTGTCAAACGGAAGTACATAGTCTCATATGGCCTCAGGAATCTAGAATCTGGGTCAGAGAAAGGAACACTAAACATTGTAAAGTTGATGATGCGTCATATATCCTGACAGAAGAAAAATTCTTACCAGGAGCAGTAATACTAAAATTATTCCAATACTCCCTGTCAATTAAGGTGAGGCCTCCACCTACACAGAATTTCAGGTGGCTGCTTTCTGTAAACACCTCTTCTCCGGATGTTAATGCAATCTGGAATGTCAAAATCAAGTAGGTATTATGGATATACTTTGTCAGATGTATTCTTATGAAGAACAATGCTTGTATTGCCCTGAACCCCCCTTGCCTGTAAAATTCAGCATGAAATGAGATCATGTGATAATATCCAGGGGCAGGAAATACCAAGACTTTTATGATAGCCCAGATATTAGACCCTATGCAGCAAAGAGAAAGGATGATGCTCTCCACCACCCAGTGCTGGCCACAATACATTCCCAGGAGTGGTGTGGAAAAGTTTTTATTCAGTTTTTATTAAGTGTAGAATGTAGAATTCTCTCAGACAGAACAGACTTGCTTTTTGGACTGTTTCCTCAATAATGCAACCCATGTTTTTCCTGTGCTGAAGGTGGTGATAAGTAGAATAAGAGTCTGAGATGAGGGAAGACTCACTGCTTAAATGACTCTCAGAGTAAACCTGCTTGAGGTAAAGCTGCAGATTCCTCTCATCAAAATGTTTTGCCACTGACTGCAAGAGGACTGCTGTGGCTAGGCATGTGCTCCAGTCCCAGTGACCAGCAATCACCACCTCACAGTTCCTATTAGAACTAGTTCCTATTCTTGTAAAGATGTCTGGACTATGATCTGGGCTGTGGAATTCTAGTCACTCTTCTCCTTTATCTTGGTAATGGTTTTAAGGACAAATTAGTATCTGAAACTAAAAATACGTAGTTCATTTTGTCATGACTGCAAGAGGACCAGCCAATAAACATTTTTGTGAATATTTTCAGTGGAAATAATTTTTCTGCCCCTCTTTTTGCCGTCTTATTCAAAAATACCTGTATTTCATAAATAAGCAACAAAAGTTACAGATCAACATTTAGCAGGTAACAGCAAATGTTATAGGTAAGCAATAAATGTTGTGGTCTCTCCAGTGAGGAAGGAAGGTGTGGTGTCTTCCAGCTCATCCGCTTTAACATGCAAGATCTTCTTCTTCCCTTTTCTTATTAGTCATATTGGAGTTTCTTGTTTGTTTGTTTTCAGGTTAAAATGTATGTAGAAAATGCCAGTCTGATGCCAAAGAAAATGATTTAGTCTTATATTTTTCTGCTACCTCCCTTCAATAAAAAATCTCCATAATATCCAAACCCAGCCACAAAAGTCTGACAAGCTGAGAACATGCAAGTATTTTCCTAAAAAAAAATCTCATTTTGTTGTACACTTTTGGTCCCTGTGTCCATGCATGAGGTGCTGAATGCAATTTATCATCTATGGAATGCATAAATAGAGGTCAATAAATCTGTTTGGACATTGTCAAATGGTGCCCACCCTTCACCTGCTGGGGTGGGCCCGCTTCTTGCTGTGGCTCACTGCTGCTCTCAGGCTGCAGCAGACAGAAGCGTGCCATGCACAGCAAACACCTTTCTTATGCGGCAGATTGGCCTGCTCTGGCTGGCTGCAAAGCACAGTATGGTCAAACCAGCTGTGCTCGCTATAATTCTAACTGTGATCCGACTAATCAATGAGAAACTTATTCAAGTCCTCTCATGATGCTCTATTTATATGTGAAATCTCTTTTATGAAAGTCTTTTTGCAGCCCATGTTACAAATCTGACACTAGATACCTCTATCTCTGCACTAATATTGCAGCTGCTTTTAAAATGAAAACCAGCTCCTATACATCCAGATGTCTGCGTGTTTCTATCCTGTGAGAGCAGGGAAACAGAGAGTGTGCTAGGGCTTGGCGAACAGATTAAAACATTCCTGTTTTTTCCTTCTTGCCTTAAGCATATCTACTTGAATATCGAGTGTCATTGTGATCTCTCAAGTGAAGTGGGAAGGTGTTTGTGGTCTCCCTCAACCATCCACTTGAATGTGCAGATCTCGTTTCCTGTGAGGTAAGAAGACCTCATCTCTGCATCCTGTTTTTTACCCTCTTCGATCTGGGATGTAGCTGAAAGGCTGGCTTTTCACAGCAAGCCTTGACAAGGCGATAAAAATCAGTAGCTATGAACTAAGATAGCCATGTTTTATGTTGATGTATGAATCACGTGCTAGAATGCCACGGCAAACTCTGTCCTTTGGAAGCAACTAATTTTCCTCAATGTCTGAATTTGCCTTTCCTTTTTGTCAGCTAATAATTAGGAAGATTTTTGCTCACCTTGTTCTTGCAGAATAAAGGCTAAAGAGAAGAAATTCTTTTACTTTTGCAAGGTATATGCTAATCTTCTTTTGGTAGTTTAGGAAGTAATAATTGTCCTGATGTCTAGTTTCTTGGGTCTCTTACTGTAGGAGTAGAATCAGTTGATACTGCATTAAGATGAGATTTCCAAATTCTGAAGGCAGCTGCCTCATATCATGCCTGGCAAGGGGAAGGCATTTGCAGAAAAGGCTGCTAGAGCAATCTTTCCCTTGCTTGTTAAGGGGCTTTGGAGAGTACAGAAGGTGAAGTATTTGTTTTACCCACTGACATTATGACACTTTAAGAGCAAAACCAGCCCAATTCCCAGCTGCTGAAAGTGGCATGCAAAAGCTGTGTGTGCCTGACTTTGCTTTTTCTGGAGGAAATGCATGGTCTACCCAGTCACAGTGCGAGAGGCCAGGTATTTAGCACCCGAATAACGCACTAGGAATGGGACAATACAGTCTTTGGCTTCCTCCTATGCATTAAACTGGAAAGCAACTCCAGAGATATGTTGCTCAGGGCCTCGCCATCTCTTTCAGGTGGTAGGTAACAACTGGATTATGCTGGGGTAATTCACTCATCAGGGTGCAGAGTTTGAGTAATCAATCCACAGATATCCAAGGCTGCACTGTCTAAAGGAATGTGGTGTCCCACCCTCAAGGGGAAGGGAGTACTCAAGACACGCAGATGCTTGTGGTCAAAAGGAACAACAAAATTCAGAGGGTTTACAAAAAACTCACAGAATTTTATTAGTAAATGACACACTTTGAATGGAAATCTGTATACATTAGTCCCTGATGTCCTATATAAGCACATGGCAGTAGGTCTTAAGTAAAGGGGTAGGGTGAAAGGGAAGGGAGAAGGAAGGAAGGAAGGAAGGAAGGAAGGAAGGAAGGAAGGAAGGAAGGAAGGAAGGGAAAGAAAGAAAGAGAAAGCAAGCGGTAGTTGGCATGCTCCTAACTGACAAAGCACTGCAGAAATGTTCAGTTAAGAGCTATGTGGAAAGGGAATCATGGTTGGGTTGCTAAGTAGATCACACGGCTTTTTTTCGGTTGGATGTCTCTTCCTGATGCTTTCACGGTGACCTTCCAGGCAGAGGCAGTCCCACGTCAGGGTACTTAGCGGTGTTATGCCTGTGAGTCCTGGCTGGCAAGGGACCCGGCTGCCTGCAACTCCTGTCACCACTGTCCCCAAAGGATAGGTAGCTGTCATCAGGGCTCTTGTACGCAGGACATCAGTGCCAATGGGAGCCCACAAGTGCTCTTTTACAACCACGGAGAATCATGAGTCTGGGTCTGGATGACCTTTGGCTAGAGATGAAGTGTTAAATTATATTTGCCTACACTGAAGTTTAGACGCCGCTTTTTTGCCCGGCTCTGTTATAATTGTGGTATCCTTCTGGATCTCCTTACGGCAAGATCAGCATTTGTCTACAAAATGTTGATGTTCTTCTCTATTGAACATACATATTTTCATAAAAACTTTGAGTAGTGTTTGCCTTCTCGGCTGTTGCATCACTCAGAGATAAATCTGAAGTGAACTGCCTGTCTCCAAAATGAACAGGCAGGAGGAAGATTTGACAGACAAATGGGCACAGAAATAACCTCTGTTTATTTTATTATTAGAGAAATAGTAAGACTATGTCTAAGTAAGTTTAAGCTGAAAGGAACTTCTTGGGAATGCTTGATTGTTCTCTGTGTAGAATGTACTTTTAGCAATCTTCTGCTTACAGAAAGAACGATTTTCTGCTGTTGACATCCCAAGAATAGCTATGGGTAAAGCCCATTGGATTTTATGCTGTCTGCAAAGCAGGCAAAATATTAGTTTTTTTCCCTTTGATTCATCTAACCAGTGAGAGAAAATGCACCCTCTGGATCTAGAGAAAATGAATTTATTATTGTCCCCCTGATGTTATAAGAGCTGAAGGCAGGAAGCTAAGTGGAAGAAAATTAATACTGCTGAAAGTTCCACAAGAAAAGTCAATTTTTTAAGTGAGAATACAGCAGAAGCTAGTTAAGTTTCAGTCCTTCCAGACACAGGTTTTTCTTGAGGCAGCAAAGGCATGACTATTATTAGTTTTCATTAGCTGTGTAGTGGGTTGGTGCAGGAGCCAAACACCCACCGAACCATTTGCTCATTCCCACCACCCAACTGCAAAAGAACTGAGAGAGTAGGACGAATGAAAGTGAAGCTCATGAGTGAGGTGAAAACAGGGGTAGTGCTTACCAATTACCATTATGGAAAAAAACCCAAATCAATCTAGGAAAATGAGCTTAATTGATTGCCAGTCTAAATAGATTTGTTTGTTATTTGCACAGACCTGCAATATTTATATTGATATGTGAACTTGAAATAATTTATATAGATATATCTTTTTATAAATATAAAAATACAAACCTTATGCAATTTTGTGGTATATATGATTATATGACTACAACATTTGCTATTAGAATGCAATTATGTATATATAAAATGTATGAACATACAATTATGGAACTATTGATTTGGCCATTGGAAAGCAGACAGTTACCGAGTTGGGGTAAGCTCTAGTCTTCCTCCCTTTCACTGGCTCAGCTTCATTCCTTGACCCTGTATGGGTCTGCTGGAGCTGAAAAGTGCCCAAGCCTGGGACAGGGTAGCCCTGGCCTCTCCTCTCACTGACCATGTTGCAGCCCACTGCTGCCAACACTTGGACACCTGCATCCAATACACTTGGCAATGTAAAGAGGGTCAAAACAGACACCATTTCCCACCACAAAACTCCTAGCAAAAGGTTTTAGTTCTTCAAAGGTTATGGAGAGTCTATGAAGAGATTCATGGACCTGTTTGTTATAAAAATTGTTAAAAGATCCAAATATTTTAAAAACTGATAATTGCTAATAAATGTAGATGAAAGAGGAAAATATGGTTTAAATAGCAACTTCATTGCCTGACAAGTTTAATTAAACTCATAGCCTTAAGGCAGACAAGTCAAAATTCCCCTTTGTTCTTTAATATCTTTTCAAAACAAACTTCCGTGTACAATCAGAAATACTGGAAAGAAGTGTATGCAGAAACTAATTAGATTGAGCAGAGATGAACAGGAGTAATAAGTCTACTGCACAACTTATAGCTTAATTAGCTCTTTGGCAAGACTGAGTTTCAAGGGAGAGAATAATAGAAGAAGATTGGAGATTCTCGAGAAACAAACAGAGGTAATATTAAGTGCTCCAGGAAAATAATTGACTCAGGTTTTCCTTGTTGTAATCTTGGACTGGGAAGAATGTAGAACAGCTTTGAAGAGCTGTTGTTTTCCATCCCATATCAACCAAAATTTAAGCCTCTTCAGCTTATTGCTTGGCTGGTGCTGGAAGGTTGAGGCTAAAAATTATGTGGTAGGGGAGTGGCATGGAGTTTGGGCACAAAGTGGAGCAAAGCATAAAACTGATATTCAAAGACAATGAGGAGGAGGAAAAAGAAGTAAACAGGAAAGAGGGACAGGCAGCAGGATAAAAGGCAAGGGAGAGGGTTGTGGAGAACATCTTTTACTGTGGCAGCTGAGTATTACAACGTGAAGATGAGCATTGTTACCTGACTTGGGGTGCTGCTGTCAGCACATGGAACCAGAAGTACCTTGGATTTTACTTCTTCCTGCAAACCTAACAAAGCAGACTCCTCAATGCATGTGTCTAGGCTTTGGTGGGAATTGCATTCTCTTTCTCTGCGTACTTAAGTGTTCTGGAGGTACCTATCCAGGTACCTGGCCAGGACAGCCATGATTATTTGATGTTTCATGGAAGGTCTGCTTTGACCCTTTGCCAAAGGAAGAGTCTTCTACGCTCTTTGGTACTCCAAGTGCACTTGCACTAGCAGTTTTCAGGGATACTTCAGGACTGTCTGATTTTCAGGTGGTGTGAGTTGTTGGCCAAGCTCTGAGTCAGGGCTGAAACTCCAAAACTGGCTTGGATACCCTACTGAAAATAAATATGTCAGGTAGTGTAGAGAGATTATTTATCCAATGCACAGTGACTTCCTGTGTGGCTACATCACAGTGGTGTGTGAGAATTATATCATTCAGCTGTACAAGGACTCAGGAGTCCTTAGTGTTGAACCAAAAAAATTTCCTGTACCTTTCACTGATATGTCATTTGAGTTTCCAAATTTCGCATCTGCGTCTGAAAATCTGAGACGGTAAATTTGGCAATTTTCTTTCCTGCTGGTGAGTTCTGCTCAATGTAAAAACAAACCCACCCCAAACCACTGCTCCCAAAGCTGGAGTTACTTGAAATACTGCAGTGATAAAGTTATTACTCACCCTTAGGCACTTTTTAAAACTCTCAAATGCATGTTTCCCCTTATTTATCAATATATTTGAACAAGTGAAATGTTTCTTTTTATTCTCATGGATTCTTATCTGTTTTCTTTTATTTATCACCGTCAAACCCCTAATGCATCAGGTGAATTACCTTAGCCATTGCTATTCCCAAACACTCCTCCAATAGGACACACATTTGTAATGGAAAATGATTTATTCCAAGAAGCTTTCAGTGTCTTGGAGACAATAGTGTACAGGCACTTCCAATTGTTTTGCCTGTATTTTCCATAAAAAGACAGATCCTCTTTTCTGGAGGAGTTTCGGACTATGTTTCTAAATAAAAGATACCTCTCTCTAAGGTCTGGCAGCCTAGTTCATGTACACACAGGTGGTGTCCTCTCATCCCAAAACAGTGAGGATTCAATCCTTGTTAATGGTGCATTTCTCACAGTCCTTCAGACTCTGTTGTGTACATACCATCTGCCCTACCACTGACTGCCACAGAACATCCTGTACCCTGAGCAGAGGACTGGCAGGCACTGTGCAGCTCCTGCCATGGCATTTTTCTGGCACCTTCTTGTGATATTCCTGTTTCTGGCCTTTGAAACCTGTCTCTGAGCCTGGCTACTGATGCTAAGCCCTGTTGGGCAGCCCCAGACTAGAGTCTTGGCCTACCACGCTGCTGAATGCCCACAAAGGTGACAGGAGCATGCCAAGCCTGGCCTGAGCATGCACCCAGGAGGAAGAGGGCTCTGGGGACTGCTGTCTTCAGGATCTTGGAGCTGTGAACTGTTGGTTTGCGGAGCAGACGTCCAGCAGAACTGCCTTTCCTGTTCTTGCGGAAAGTAGATATGTGCTATAAACGGCTCTACCGAAGACTCCTCCTCCCCATCTCCACATCTTTGCTGCGTTTACCCAGGTATTTTGGGCTTTGTCTAAACAACAGGAAGGACGATGACACGCAAATGTGCTCCTGACATTGAAAAAGGCACCACTGGAAGAAAGTTCTCTAGCATTAGTGCCACAACACTGTTGATTGTTCTGCTTTGTGTCAGAACTGTTGACACCATGTAGATGCTGTGGCTGTTCTGTGTTGTGGTACCAATATTTGGGAGTACTTGCAGCTACAGGGAGAACTTCCCGTCAAGGAAGATGCTGTGATGCTCCTTGGAGCTCGTTCACAGAGATTTATTGATGAACACAGTGAACATTTTCAGGACGACAGCTTGACTTTGAGAAAAGTGAAGGAATTCTACTGAATTGTATGTGGAAATATGCAGTTAATTTATAACAACTACAAGTACTTTTATTTTTTTACCTTTTCTTAGCATTATTAAGGTTGGTGCTAAGTCATAAAATTCTATCTTTCTTGTATGTATTCTATGTTGGCACCCAAAGTGCAAGAGACATTGTCCTGCCAGTTTTGAAGGATTTATCCCCCTTGGATGGCACTTATTTTGACCTCTGTCCATGGAAAAAATTGCCAACACTCTGGGAAGAGTTTGAATCTAGAAGGGTTTGAACCAGATGATAGAATAGTTTGTAGTGGTGTCACAAGGTGAAGAATTTAGAGGTTTTGGGGTTGTTTATGTGGTAAAGAGATAAAAGCTAAAAATGCCAAGATGTAGGACAGTTGTTGTTCTCCAGGGCTTCTTCTTCTTCTTCTATACCTCCATGTCTTGCGGCAGAAGTGATTTAGAGCGAGTGGATGAAAAGTTCCACAGTTCCTGTCCACGCAGGAGCTGGGTTTGTTGGGCATTGGCAGAAAAGTGAAAATATGTTTCGTTTCAAACTTCTATTGGGTCATTTACCTTTAAAAGGGCCAAGAATTTGTGAGAAGCTCTCTTTCGGCGCCCATCTTTTGAACTCTCTGCAGGGTGCTGTGTCCAGCACTCTGTTTCTCTGATAACGCTAATTAAAACAACTATCCGAAGCAAAGAAACAGAGGACTCCTCTCGTCTTTTCAGCTTTCTGGCCAGGAATTTTTAGGCCTCCCTCCCTGCGGGGGAGTCACACATTTGGTGCCCCGTGTGAGAATCGAACTCACAACCTTCAGATTATGAGACTGTGGTGATTAGGTGAAAATCACCTGCGTCTAAGGAAGGATTATAACCTATACCTCTGTTGTGGAACTCACTGTCACAGGATTCTGACAGACTTTTGAGACATCCCAGAACAGGATTGAAAACTCTTTGTTCCTGAGTGCCCAGGAATATGCTTATTCCTGGGTGCTTTAAAGCATGTACTACAATAGTCCAGGTATTTCAGTGCAGGAAGATTTTTAAGGCTCCTCTTGGCAGAGGTTTAGGATGTATAATAAAATAAAGAGTCACTTCGCCCTTCACTACACTGCATCTATTGTAGGCTGCAAGCACATGATGCCCGAGTAGCAGTTTTGATTTGATTCAAGAAAGCTGGTTTTGTGTTCACAGCTGGGTGGTGCCATTAATTTTTTACTGCAATATATTCCTGTCCTGAGTTTGTTACATTATGGCTACGTAGTTAGAGCTGATATTAGAATGGATTGTCTCTGTGTTCTGCCAGCTTTGGATGTTATAGAATTCTTCTGGATGCAGACTTGGCGTTTAAATTTTTATATCAGTTTCTCTCAGTATTGTGGCTCTTTCACAATCTGGATAGTGCAGGGATTTTCATAGCTCATGGATGTTTGCTTCTACAATAATACAGGGAACAGTCTTCATCTGGTCAGGAACAGAGGTGTTATGATATTTCCATATTCAAAGTACAAGAAAGGGATCTGCTGCTCTTTCCTCTGAAACAATCAGCTGAAAAAAGGTAACTTTCCTTCAGGTTTGGTTTGGGTGTAGTGCAAAGAAAGAATGCAGTGGAAACAGTGAGATCTGTCAGCATTTCCATCATTACTCAGACCTTCACATCAAGTGGAACTGATGGTAGGTTGAAAACTGTATAGGTATGTGGAAGCTGCTTCTCAGAATTATGTTACTGATTTTGGTCTCATATTTCTTTTTTTTAGCACCAGTAAGGAACAGAAGAAATTTAAGGGTACAAGACTTAAAAAAAGCCCCAAAGGATTTTGGTTTCAGGTAAAGATAAATATAATGGTGACATTTGTAAAATTGATAATGAGGGGTCAAACAATTGTCTCTTTTTTTTTTTTTAATATATAATCTCTCTCTGTGATGTTCCTAATGTTTGTCCCGTCATGTAGAAAGATCAGGTGTCATAAAAGTATTTTCTGGGTTTGGTCGTTCCATGTGGTAGGATAACCCCGCTGTGGACCCACAGGAAATGCCGAATTATTTCATAGTCTTCCTCCTATTGTGCTATCTCCAGTGCTTTAGAAAACACATATTCGTTGTAATTCTTCTTCCTGGGTATGGTTTGTCTTTGCTATGGGTGCTTGAAATGAACTAATTCTGAGGCCTTTTTGAGAGGGGAAAAATAATATATTTCTTTTGATTTCTGTACAAAAACAGATCAAAAATAATAAAACCTGAGAATTAGAGGGATGTCCCTCTCTTTGTGCTTCATTACACTACTATGAATTGTTCTTACTGTTCCTCTGCCCATAATCAATTATTGCTTTTCATGACAGAGACTCTTTCTCTCCTCCCTAAAGTATAGACCCCGCTGCAAAAAAGTAAGTTAAGCTTCAGTTCTGACCTTTGAGAAATGTTGCAGAAGATTCTGCGGTAAAAAAAAGGTCCCAGCTGGAAATGTAAGATTCTTAGTTTCAAAGTGCTCAAAACAAACATATTGAACTCATACAAAGCCTTTTTTTTCAAATTTTCATCAAGATTATTTGTTCTTCTCCCTGAAATCACATGTCTGCATGTCCTGTTTTTTGCTTCTAGTGCTTTGGTCATTCAAAACCATTTGCTTGGAGATTTTCCTGCCAAACTTCATCCCACTTCTTCTTTTCTGTGTTCCTTGGCTTGTCTTTCACAGGGTGTAAGCCCAGCTCTGCTGCTGAGAGGACGCTCTGCTGAGTGTCACTGCTTTCCTACCCTTATGCTGTACAGAAGAGGTGATTTGCTAGAAGCATATGACTGAACTGGGTTAGGGAAAGTGTGCATTCTGCACAGGAAAACCCAGATTTGAGGTGCTAAGCCTCTCTTTTGGCCTTTCTATGGTGCTTTGTCCATGTTCTTTCAGACAGTGATAGCTCCAGCACCTACAAACATTTTCATGAATCAGTGGTATTTAAAACACGTATCATTTGGCTGTGATGGTGGGGAAGAAAAAAAGAAGGGCAAGCAGGAGAGCTGTCCTGGGGATCACAGTGAGCTAGAAAAGCATGGGGGTGGGAGGAGAAAGTATAGTCAGCTATGCAAGAGAAAACTTGGAGTAGAAAGCAGGCCACCAGGACCCCAAATGAAATGGGATTTTAGGCAGCCTGCTGCAGGCATAACCTATTAACTATTCAGCTACATCTGCAAAGATCTCTCTTTATGGGCTAGGTCCAGTTTTACAGGAGTGCACAAGGTCTGCAAAACTGGAAGTGTTAACGTGCAAGAGTTGATGAAAAGGACTGGCCAGTGATAATTCCAGTGCAGAATGACCAGAGAACAATAAGAAAGTCTGTACTGAATTACAGAAGGAGTCTCTGGGTTGGGTATCAGAAGGCAAAAGAAACAGTATAAATCCAGTCATCCACAGAAAGCTCTGTACATGGGAAAGAGCTGGTGGATGGTGAAGCTGTGTTTCCACTTGCCAAGCTGGATGACTGATCAGATCTGTCACCACTTACATCCTTCAGAGCTCTTCCTATTTTCTCTCTGCCAAGATGTAAGCTGGGATCTCAAGCTGCTTGCTCAGGGAAGGATCTGCATTACTACTTCTCACAAGCACAAAAACCACGAGCTCTGCTAAACAACAATATGTCTTTGGGAACCCTTTTTAACTTCCATCATGCCTATGCCTGTGCTGCTGCCAGGAAAAGGTAGTATTTCTCCTCTAGCCTGTTATTAGCCTTTTATAAGCAGTTGCTGTTTTTTCCATGAGGAAACTCTGGATTTTACGTTGGGTTTCATATCCTTTCCGCTTCTGATTCAGAACTCCGCATGAACCACATGATAAGAATATGTTCTCCTCGGCTTTAAGGAGGCAGACACCTCTAGTTCTATACCAGAGGACCCAGACTGCTGTTCGCTCTGAGCAATCCAGCTGTAAACTTTCTGTGCCTTTTGGGTGCATCTGTCTGTGGCCTCTGTTTTGTCCTTAGAAGACAGAACATATGTATTAGACAAGTTTGTTCTAATGGTACATGCAGGAGCAGCTGTTACAAAGGCAAACAGAACACACTAGCCCTCCCCACATGATCCTTTTGCCCTTTATGCCTTGTCCAGCTAGTGGCTTAGCTGATCTGAGGAACAACATCAGAGCAGCCTGCTTAGATGCCAAACTGTGTTAAGTCATTTGTGAGGAAGTGTGAAAGAAAATTGGCTTAATTAAAGTTGAGGAATATTTTCCATCGTGATTTTAATAGATCAAGACTTCTTATAGGAATAAAAATAGTTTCAAGGATATTTCCCATGAGACACTGGCCAGTGGTTTTGGGCAATGTGAAAGACGCATTTCATCCTCCTTTGAAGTTTACTCATTTCACTTAAGTTTCCCATTCTGTCTTTGTGAGAGTAGTTTATGAGAGCTTATCATTCACAGCGAAAGGCTCAGCATGTTCCTAGTGATGCCTGGTGATGTCTGGTCTGAAGGATCTTTGACATTTTCCAATTGTTGCTTTTTAAGATTTTTCTTTTACTTAGATTTCTTGTGGTTGATATGGAATGACTGCATGGGCTTGTCCCAGCTAGATCAGTATCCCAGTCTGTCTCGTGCCAGGTTAAAGACTGTACTATATTTTGTGAAAATGTTATTTCCTGCTTACTTCTGTCCTTGTAGGACTGGATCAGATTCCACCTGATAGCTGAGATGTCAATGACATCACTCTATCCCAGATTGCTCATAGGAAAGTCTCATTGCTTTGAGATTAAGAATAATGGCCATTGGATTAAGAACAATGAATGTTTTTAGTTTCATTATGATGGTAAGTGCTGCTTCTGTAGTTTCTGTTCTCCTTCACTTTCTAATTTTTTGTGCAGTTTCCCACATTTTTGTTGAAGCCTTCAAGGAGTATTTTCCACAAAGAATGGCTTCCAGCCTAATTTCCCTTTCCCAATAAAAAAATGCTTTCTTCTGGCATGAACTGATTAAATATTGCCCAATGACAAGTGTCACTGATGTTCTGGAAAAAAAAGCTTGAAATCAGAAACAGGGAAATCGGACCTGTTTTTGATTCTTTGGATTACTCTGAGAAGCATTTCCTTTTTTTATATTTTGTTAGACAGAACAAAGCTGAAATAAGGAAAGCAGCATAGGTTGACTTATCAGATGTACTGAGTCTAAAATAAAGACCTTGATTTCAAAGACCTTACCATTGTCTTTGTATCAGAACTGGTCCCTTTAGTGTTGAGCTTACACCTGTACTAAGTGGTTTACAGGACTGCTTGTACAACTACTTCAGTAGCCTCATCTGACTTGGCTGATAGCTCCTTACATTTCAAACTGTCTAACTCATATTTAGGGAGAAACAGTCAGCACTTGCAAACACTCTTTTTACAGGAATTTCCATGATTCAGCTTCCAGCTCTCTACCTTCACAAGAACACTGCAAAGTCATATAGAAAATATAAAGCATATAAAGCAGAAGAAGGTATGACGCTTTGAATCAACTCCTTTCCTGAGGTCACCATGGTTTCCTTTCAGATAGTCTCTAAAGAATGCTCACAAAATGTCTGCGAGTTAAGTCAGGTGACTTAGACAGAGGTGGGAAACAGAGAAGCAGGGACTTCCACAGGCATTAAGGAGTTTGATTTGCAGCCCTGGAAAGAGCTTGGGTTGATGTAGTGGCAAAACTATACACATTTTAAGCAGAAGAATCATAAACCTGTGTTTCTATAGTTATAAGTAAGAAAATGTATTGGGTGATATGGTGAAGGGTTTTAAGTATAGAAATGTGATTTTATAGTTCAATTAAGAATTTAGATGTTGTAATAGAAGTATATGTGTGTACGTGAGCTAGCAAGTTATTGGTTGTGGAACAGAATCAATGCAGTAAAAAGTATCAAAGGTGATAGGTTATAAAGTCAAAACAAAGTTTTGTGTTAATGGCTTATTGGATCAAAAAGTTATAAATTGCCATGTAACTGAAACCCATGACTTTCTCAGTTATGGAGACTTGTTACTAAATCACGGCCTTTGAGACTGATGCCTTGTTGATTTTTGAGTAATAAATCGTGATAATCGTGATTGTCCAGTCTCTTGAAATAAGGCGCCGACAGAGAGAGATTGTTTTGCTTCTTTGTCTTAAATCCTGTGTCCTCAGAGGTTCTTTCGAGATTAACCAGCAAGCATCTCCAGCTGGGGAAGAATAGTGACTATGAGGATGCTGTGAGCTCACTAATTAAGAAACTTTAACAACAAAAAGAGGGAAAAGCTGAACTGTATTGAATTGCTGAGTGCCATGCCATGTCTGTCACCACAAAGTTAAAAGTTTACAAGGAGCTGAAAATAAGAAGGGTTAGTTATCATGGACTGGCAGAAAGCTGACAGATAAAGCTTTGTGATTCGTAATACTCCTGTGTCCTGGAAGAGGAATCGAAGCCTGTCTAATGATGATACAGGAATAAATGTAGGACAAGGCATTTAAGAAGTTAAAATGTCTTCTTTATGATCTGTATGTCTTTTGTGTGCTTCTTTTGTGCTTGCTCCCATTTGGTGCAAATGGCTGTCATAACCCTCATACTGACAGAGTAAAATGCACTTGAAACCATCAAGGCTTACGAAGAATAAAATTGCCTCTTTGAGATGAGACACGCTAAGTGCACCACTTCCTACAGAGTGGCAGAAATAATGAGCAGATACTGAAGTACTCAGGATTGCTATACCCTCTGTCAGCAGTTGCATATTCCCAGGAGTTAAAATTGCATGCACGTCATATGGAGGATTGGTAACATGGATTTCCAGGTGTAGGGGCAGAGATCCATTAGTAAATACTATCTGGCAAACAGCAGAAAAATAGGAGGATGTCTCATAATTTCCATTGCAAGTCAGTGGACGGGACTGAGACTAGGACACTCTTTTAGACAGACATCTTTTAGAGAAATGTCTGAAGAAAAAGAAGAGCTCTTGATCAGCCTGTGAATGAGGATGTGAAGGGGAGCTCGTATTGCCTCTACACCAACCTGGACAGATATCTCAATGGAAAACTGGTCAATTCTCTTAGTTTTAATCAAAGAAAATTGTGGCGTATTGGCACGCAAAGCACGGTGCCCAGACAGTGATAAGGCTGGAAACATTTATTAGACAAGCATACAGTTTTTATAATATTTTTACCATCAGATTAAAATAACGTGCCTCTAGACAGCCAACAGAATAAATGATTCAAGCGTCAGACCATTTCTTCCAGACCAAGAGTTTTGTTCTAGCTTATTGCAAACTACTGTGGTTCTATCTGTCACATTTTAGAAGCTTTGTTACATCTTCTCCCTGGCCTAGCGGAATAAGCTTCTTTTCCTTAACCTTTGTTCTTCTTTTACCAAGCCTCCTTTGTTTTCTCGCCCCACATCTCCCCCCTTTTTATTTGTTAAGCGTTGCAAAGCCATTACTGTGTGTCTACGCATTAGCATTACTTGCCTTGCGTTTTGATTGATAAGCTACTGAATTCAAGAAAGGATACAAGGCAAACACTGCATGATCATCAAAAGTGCTGCAGGTCCCATTATTGCTATGGCAACTACATCTTTGACCCAAGGTTCAAAACTGAAACTTCCCAGCCAAGAAAACAAGCTGAAAGGATCCCGTCCCTGGTTTTGCTGCAGTTCTCCAGACAGATTCTTCAGTTCCTGGATGCTTTTGTGAATGGACTCGGAGCAGTTACGCAGTTTCATACAGCACATTCCCTCAAAGCCTTCATATCCATGTCCCTGGATTAACAATAAGAAGTCAATTGCTGCTCTGTTTTGCAATGTTGCATGACGTGCAGAATCGACATCTGTTAACAATCCTATTAAAGCATTACTAGTAGCATTACTCTCCTTTGTAAGCCAACAGCCTAGTTAATTAATTGTGTTCAAGGCATGCACGGTACCAATAGAAGCAACTAAAGAGCTAAAAAATCTTTTTGTATTTCAGAATTTGGCCTCAGAGTCACAGTCAGGGCCAAATGACTCAGCATTACGTTTGTTTCACTTGTCTTATAGTGTCCAATTAGTGTTTTGAGACTGGGATGAAACATGGTTAAATGACAGAAAGTGCATGGACCTCCCACTGCTTTTCCTGGAATGCCTTTCCACGCTCTGTTTCCACATATTAAAAATATGTTATCGGGAAAACTTGTTACATTGGTCCCTGTTGTGACTTGTGAGGGAGTAGTGAAATTTCACCAGGTGGAAGCATTAGAATAAATGCCAGTGCCACTCATGTCAACTCCTGTGTTGTCTGTCATTAAAGTAAAAACACACAGAAGCTTTTGTAGAACCTAGCACATCTGGCTCTTGAGGCTGCAGTGAGAGAGCAGAGAAGTCACTTACTTTTCTCATGCCTCCATTAGCACTGCCCCAGTACCATCCTACACACTGGTCAGCATTAGACTGCTGTGATCCCAAACACCACGACAATCTATGCTTACCTGGAGTTGTACAATCACGTGTAAATCTTTGACTGTATAACTTGTTCCAGCTGTCCTTCATCAGAGGAATGCCAACCAGACATGCTTGAAATGGAACACTAGTACTGGATGGATATACAAAGGGTAGTTTGGTTAATTGCTTTAGCTAATGTGAGCCAAACCTTGGTCTTTGATTGTGGGACCCATGCCTCCTTCACCATCCTCGAGAATCTGCTGAGGATGACAAAAATGGCTACGTATGTTGTGCCTAACACATTGTAACTGATTGCCAAACCAAAATTGTGATGCTTTCAAGTCTTCATTCCCTCTGCAGCAGGTTTGATGTTCTTTGCAGGTAGCCAGTGAGCTCCTGTGGATAGAGAAACACAACCATAACCAGGCCCCCATGTTAGCAAAGGCACAGGGCCTAGCCATTATCCACTCTGCATATTATAAACAAGTGGTTGAGAATCTGTTAAAGCATCATGGGAAAACCTTCTTTCACTTGCTGTTTTGTTATCAAATCTGGAAAGATCTAAGAAATTTAAAACAAGTATTGCTTTGGCCAATTGTTCCTGAGGTGATATACCAAGGGGATTCCCCTTTTTTTGTTTAAGAAGCATATTCTTGAAAAGGGCATGTGTGCGTTTGACGATAGCTTGACCTGTTGAGGAATGAGGTATGCCAGTTAAGTGGCGTACACCCCAAGAGTGAAAAAAGGTTTTCATCGACTGTGGGACATATGCTGAACTGTTATCAGCTTCCACTACTTTAGGAACTCCTAAAGTAGCAATAGCTTGCAACATGTGTTTAATGACATTTCTTGCCTTTTCCCCTTTAAGAGAGGAGGGAACAAAAAATTTGGAATAAGTGTCAGCTGATACATGCACATATTTTAAGGTGCTAAAAGAGGAAATGTGTGTAACATCCATCTGCCAAATTTCATTGACACCTAATCCTCTTGGATTTGTACCTACTGTAGTAGGTAAAGGTGTTAAGCATGCACAATCAGGGCAAGAATGAACAATTTGTCTAGCTTGAGAAAAAGTAAGATTAAATTGTTTGCTCAAAGCTTTTGCATTCTGATGGTAAAATTCATGTGACAACTTTGCTTGTGTAATCTGATTTGGAACTGTTGCTGTCGTAGTTAAGGTGTCCACAACTGCATTGCCTTCCACCGGGGGTCCAGGCACAGATGTATGAGACCTAAGATGCATAACATAAAAACAATGAGATCTGCATTGAACATAGTCATAGAAAGTAGATAACAATATAAATAAATTTTTGTGATGTACTTCTTTTAGAAAGGAATGTTCAATCTGATTTAAAAGGCCAACTACATACAAGGAATCTCATATTAAATTGAAGGGCTCATTTTTGAGCAATTGAAAGGTCTCTACAGTGGCTGCTAATTTGACCAGTTGTGTTGATCCTGATTGAAAAGTCATCTGGTTTTCCCAATCCCCTGCTGAATTTTTCCAGGCAACAACTGCTTTCTGGGTTTTCCCAGATCCATTGATGAAAACTGTCCTTGCTCCAGGCAGGGGCTGTGACGATGTTAGAAAATGCGGCTGTAAAGAAAGATCATTTAAACATTGCTAGAGTTTATTTTTAGTCAAAGAATTAACAATGTTTCCCAAGAAGTCTGTCAGGGCAGACTGTAAAGATAATGATTCTCGGAACATATCCTGAAAAGAGTCTGCAGACAAAGGAATGTGAATGTGAGAAGCATCTTCCCCACTTAGGATTTGGCAGCTTTTTCGTCCTGTGGAAACAAGTCTAACAATCATGTCAAGTAATGTGGTTACTGTTTTTGAAAATGTGTGAGGTAAAAATATCCACTATAGCATCCACAATTGTTGGTTATCATCAGACCACTGTCCTATTAGTGCATACGGTTGGAATTCAGCCAGGATAAGAAAAAGCCTCAGTGGTAATTCTGTTTGACGTCTGGATACGAAAGAGGTCTGAATTTTATCTGTTACAAGTTGCAATGCTTCACGGGCTTTTGCATCCAGCTCATGGGGAGATGTTAAATCTATGCCTCCCTTAAGCAAATTAAACAAGGGTGACAATTCCATTGTGGAGGTACCAAGGGTAGGTCTGAGCCAATTAATAGTTCCTAATAATTTTTGCAAATCATTTAGCATTTTAATAGTGGTTTTCAGCACAATGGGGTGAGGAACAATTTTTTGTTCAAATAATAGAAGCCTTAGCTATTACCAAGGTGGTACAGTTTGAATCTTGTCTGCTGCAATACAAAGACCAAATTTGTCAAGAGAGAGGTGCAAAAAGGCAAAATGATTTTGCAATACTACAGGGTCATCTGCTGCTAGCAGTGTATAATACATATAGTGATACAACAAAACCTTTGAAAACTGTTGTGGCACTGGTTGTAAAGCACTGGCTACCACGAATTGGCACATTGTAGGACTGTTTTTCACTCCTTGTGGCAATGCAATCCAGTGATACCTTTGCATAGGTTCACTGTTGTCCAAGGATAGTAATGAAAAACCAAAACGAGTTGCATCATCAGGGAGTAATGCAGTTGTGAAAAAACAATCTTTAAAGTCAATAATTAACAATTCCCAGTTTTCAGGGATCATTGCTGGATTAGGAATTCTGGGTTGTTGTGCACCCTTCGGGGCCATTACTGCATAGATCGCTCTCAGATCTTGTAAAAGTCTCCATTTTCCAGTCTTTTTTGGAATTACAAATACTGGGGTGTTCCATGGGCTCATAGATGGAACTGTATTTCCCAGATCCAATTGTTCTTTGACCAATTTTTGTGCTTGTTGCAGCCTGTCTTTTTTGAGGGGCTACTGAGGGACCCACACAGGAGTATTTGTGTTCCATGTGAATTTAAGTCTCAGCTGCATATAAGTGGCCCCCTTCAAAAATTTGCTGCCAAAATCAGTCCTCACTGTGACAACAGATCTCTTCCCCACAGTGTACATGGAGCAGGAAATACATACGGTTTAAGCTGTGCTTGTTTCCCTTCTGGCCCATATACTGCGAGTTCTTTTGCTGACTATATGGCATTTGGTGACCTCCAATGCCCGTGATGATTGCTGTTGGAGTTGTTGAGGGCCATGTGGGTGGTCATTCACATTTGCTGCTGCTGATGATGTCTGCACCAGTATCTATTAGTCCTGTAAAAGACTTGCCAACTACAACACAGGTTAGAAAAAGTTGTTGCACTGAAATAAGTTTAGACCAATAAATGTTAGGAGTACCTGTACTCCCAAAACCTCCAGTACCCCTGTTAGCACTGATAGATGGTACTGATTTTGTATCTGGTGATATAGGAAGTGGGATCCGTTGAGCAACGCACCATCGTGCTGGAACAGTACAAGGTTTGTTAGGAGTCCAACCCATGATTTTTACTTCACCCCTAGAATCAGGGCGGATGATTCCTGATAAAATAAAAAGTTCACTTACAGATGATGACAATCTCCCAAGTAGCAATGTATGACATTTAAAAGGAAGGGGTCCAGTTAAACCTGTAGGTATAAGCTGAGCTGATGTGTCATTCATTTTGGTTGTGGTGGAAACTGCCAAGTCCAAGCCAGCACTGCCTGGGGTTCCCTTGATATAGCTGGAGCTATGGGGTTCAGCTGCAGCTGGATCCTGTTTTGTCGAGGGGGGACTGGATCCTGTGCCCCCTTCAGGTTTCCCTGCTTTGCCAGGGTTCTTCCATCTTGGTTGAATTTAGAATGGTATTGGCTACTCCAGTGACAGCCTTTTTTGCATCTGGGGCACAGCACAGGCTTTTTATTCCTTTGCTCATTCTTTAGGCACTGCTTTCTCACATGACCTTCCTCCCCAAAGTCAAAACATTTAATTGTTGCCTGAGCCACTTGTAGCTGTTCAGCCAAGCAGTTGCTAACAAATCTGCTCTGTGTTTTTCTGTACCAATGTAGGTACAGGTTTTGATAAAGTCAATTACAGTAATATTAGCTTTGTTTTAGATTGGATTAATTGCTTTTTGACGGTCAGGATTAGCATTTTCATAGGCTAAGGATTTCAACAAATCTTCTGCTGCAGCTGGTAATTTGACTTGCCTATTCACAGCTGCTTACAAACGGTCAATAAAGGTGATGTATGGCTCTCAGGGTCCTTGCCTTATGGTGGAAAAGCCAGACTCCATCCTATTAACCTCCAGTACGCTTCTCAGAGCTTTTATAACCGGCACTCTCACTTGGTTAAATGTTTCTGGGGGCATTCTTAATTGATTCCTTATAGATGCCTGAGCTCCCATCCCTGCCAGACGATCTCTTGTTATTTCAGCATTACCAGTGTTCATATTCGCCAGTGCCTGCTCTTGACATAAATCTTGATATTCAGACCACCAAACTGAATACTGTCCTGGTGTCATAACCATTTTAAATAAAGGTTTCCAAAAAGCACATAACATTATACAGCTTTCTGCCATAGACTCTGTAAGTCCCATTGCATAGGGAGATTGCAGATCTTTTTCACTCATAGTCAAGATTAACTCCTTAGCCGTGTCATAAGAAATTTGCTCATGACGAGGATGCCTATTATGATAAATTACGGGCATAACTTTAAGCAGTTCAAAATCCGCTTGATCTATCGCTTGTTTTTGGCAAGTATCTAAAAGGTGTTTTGGCTCAGAGAGCAGCAAAGCTTCATTATCAGTCGCATAGGGTGGAGGATTTAATTGCTGTTCTAACATCTTTGCATCACTAGAAGGTGCTGCGGCCGTGGCTTTCATTGGCTGTGGTTTCACAGTAGGATGTAAATTACAGTCTTTTAAATTTATGGGATCGCCTTCTGGTTCCTCCTCATTAATTCTCTCCTCCTTTTGCAAAACTACCGGGTCATGACGTGGAAGTGGTGGTGCTGATTCGGAAGAAGTATTTGCCGACAGATCTACTGCAGACTGATGAATTTTGTCCAAATCATGAGAAGTTCATAGTGCAGAATACACAATTCGTCATGTAATAAATTCATCAGCATTAACCTCTTGGTTGTCTGATTGATAAGTCTTTAAAGAATCACCCACTCACTTCCAGTTTTCAATGTTATACAATTCCTTTACTTCATACCATGGACAGTCAGCCTTCACCAATGTAAGGAGTTGTATAAGCTTGCTTTCTTGAATTCTATGACCTTGCTCCCTTGTGATATGTAATAAACAGTTTTTATGAAAGGTTTCTAATTTTCTTATATTATTCCCCATCCTATATATTTATAGTTTTGTTTTGTTTTGTTTTGTTTTTGTGAGGTTGGTTTTTTTTTTTTTTGTTTGTTAGTTTATCTATAAAATTTATTTTTTTTCCCAACTGCTCGCAAGGCTGACCTGTAATTGCTCCTTTGCCTGCGATGAGAGGGACATCCTCGACGATGGTAGAAATCCACCCTTTGGTTCAGTTGGGAATAAGCCGCCGGTCCAGAATCGTCTCAGACATTTTGTGCCCCTGTTAATTGGACATCATTTGTGGCGTATTGGCACGCAAAGCACGGCCCCCAGACAGTGATAAGGCTGGAAACATTTATTAGAAAAGCACACACTTTTTATAATATTTTTGCCATCAGATTAAAATAATGTGCCTCTAGACAGCCAACAGAATAAATGATTCAAGCGTCAGACCATTTCTTCCAGACCAAGAGTTTTGTTCTAGCTTATTGCAAACTACTGTGGTTCTATCTGTTACATTTTAGAAACTTTGTTACATCTTCTCCCTCGCTCAGCAGAATAAGCTTCTTTTATTTAACCAAGAGGTCTTTGTTCTTCTTCTACCAAGCCTTCTTCATTTTCTCACCCCACAAAAAATCCAAGTGGTTGATTGGTTTATTAAGTACACATAATTAATGAGGGAATGATACATTCATAATCCAGACTGGAGCTTCTGAAAAGGCTTTTATAAGTACATAGTGACCAAAGGAAGGCCAGTAAAAATGTGGGCCCCGTGATGAATGAAATGGGAGTCCTGCTGAGATTGGACATTGCAAAACTTGAGTACTTAATGCGCTCTTTTCCTCAGACTTCACTTGCAAGACTGGCCTTCAGGAATCCCAGGGCCCAGAGACCAGGCAAAGTCTGGAGGAAAGAAACCATATGAAAAGGTGATAAGGTCAGGGAATACTTACGCAAACTGGGCATAGAGAAATCCACGAGTCCTAATGTGATACACCTGCAAGTACTGAGGAAGCTGGCTCAGCACTGCTGAGACTACATCAGTGCTGGAATTGGGTTCCAGTTGTGGAATCACCAGTACAAGAGAGACGTGGACATATTGGGGGAGAGGTGTCCAGCAAAACATTAAGGGCCTGGGGCATTTCTCATGTGAGGAAAAATTTAAAAAGCTGGGACTGTTCAGCTGGGACCAGAGATGGCTCAGGAGAGAATCTTACCAATGCATGCAGAGACCTGAAGGAAGGCTGAAAAGAAGTGAAGCCAAGCTCTTTTCAGTTGCCCAGTGAGAAGCAGTGGGTACTAAATGAAACACAGGTGGTTCCTCCTGAATACCAGGAAATAATGTTTTGCTGTAGGGGCCGCAAAACTTTGGCACAGGTCACACAGAAAGACTGTGCATTCTGCCTTCTTGGATATCTTCAAAATCCACTTCACATGGTCCTGGGCAATTGACTGTGCCTGGTCCTGCTTGAGGAGGGGGAGTTGGACCAGATGACCTCCAGAGGTCCCTTCCAACCTCAGCCATCCTGTGAGTGTATGATACTGTTATCAGCGTTACAACAGATAAACTACGAAGTGTGAATAAACACTTTCCAGCCTCCAAAATACGAAGCTCCGAAAGCCCTCACCTCCTCCACATTCACACAGTTACATGCAGTTCCTTCGTGCACTTTGAACACGAGTTTCATGCATTTCTCTTTCCTGGCAGTGTGATTCTCCTACCACGGTTCTCCTCTGTGCTGCAGGAGATACAGACTCTTAATCTTCAGGAGTGCTTAGGCTGCTCCATAAGGTCCATATATCCTGTGGGATAGCGGGAAAGGTGCCATGCGGTCCGTGTGCATACCCAGGGCTGGGGTTGCATGCCATGGAGCCCCAGCCAGCTGGAGTGCTGCTGCTGGCAGTGGGGAGAGAGATCTTCCAGGCTGTGGCGATGCCTTCGTCTGTGATGGAGGGTGTGACACTAGCAGTGCTTTTTCTTGCAAAGCCAAACTTGGCCTGACTGCTGCTCCAACCTCACTCCCCACCACCACAACTTCATGCTCCTTTTCTGCTTTTCTATTCGAGTCTCCCTGTCTTCAAAAGTTGCTTGGTAATCTCCTGGTTACGGTTTCATCTGTCTGATGATCATCCTCCTCTTCAACACTATCAGCTGGGGCAGAATCCATTTCAGGCAATTTTGAGTGT
Organism: Ifrita kowaldi; assembly: GCA_013398055.1. Classification (NCBI taxonomy): domain Eukaryota; kingdom Metazoa; phylum Chordata; class Aves; order Passeriformes; family Cinclosomatidae; genus Ifrita; species Ifrita kowaldi. The sequence goes on along the minus strand of VZRS01005176.1, from coordinate 149,380 downwards.
GTCATGTGCACACAACAGTTTGCACTCACATTTGCATGTTACCAGTTGTGCCAGGGTGGTGTGTGGTGGGGTGTGATCCATTCTCAGGAGAAATAGAGAGAAGATGGGGACAGACTTCTTCTGGATGGTGAGAAAATAAAAGATGGTCATAAATACACAGGAAATCCTCATCTGACATGTGGAAAAACTTCTTTCCCTTGACAGCTGTGCAGCCCACAAGAGAGTTGGGGAGATCCTTGAAGATATCCAGTCTTTTACTGGAGAAGTCCCTTAGCAAGCCTGTCTCATAGACCCTGCTTTAAGCAAAGGGAGAGTACTGGAAAGTGCTAGAAATCTCTACCAGGCTATGTTTTTTTGTAAATAGCAAACCTGTGGAAAATGTCAACGTTGTGAAATATTATTCTGCAGCAAATGATAGTGATGGGTCATAATATTTTGATTCTGCTTAAAAAGAAGATTCTCAGCATTTCATCTTAGAATTGATGAAATACTTGGATTTGATTTGAACAGAAATCTCATACTGTCAGACTCCTCTCTGTGCAGTGCTGCCAAATCAGCACATTCTGCAATTCTGCAAATAAAGGTTCCCAAGATAAGTAATGCCATTTTCTCGGAGTAAGGCATCCATAATCCAGGTGAGGAACCCAAATAAGTCTGTGTAAGAGAGACAGAGCAGAGTGACAAGCAAACTAAAGGTCTGAAGAATTGCCATACTTATACAAAAGCAATTAGAGCAAGCAGAACTGGCTCAGACAGAAAAAAATTGGCTTGCTGAAGCAAGCCAGAACATTTTCATGTTGCTTGGAACTCTATTTAAGAGACAACTTTTTTTTCTTTTTGGAAGACAGTTGACAGGAAAATAGTGTTTTCTGAATAATTGCACTGGTTTTTTTCACCTTCCTTGATTGAAAAAGTCTTGAGTATATCCTGCAGTATATATGTCACCCTCTTACAGTGTTTATTAATGTGTCATAATTTTAAGAGCTCAAATGTGTTCTAAGTGTCTTAAAACAAATTTTAAAATATCTCCATCAGACTGCATAATACATAAAATGTGCTGGGCTTCCAGATCACTATTAATGCCTCCAGAAGAGTTGTGACCTGGTGTCAGGATAGATTTGTCAATACAGAAAATTTTCCTGTGTTTTTGAAGCGGAAATTGAAAAATAGAAAGCCCACTAAGCTTTTAAAAAGCATTAATTAGCGCTGAATTTCTCACAGTACTGGAAGACCTTGGAAATTGCTTCTTGACATAAATGTGAGCCAGTGCGGAGAGCAAAGTCGCTGTCAGAGCTGGCATGTATGTTAAATGTAATCTGCAAGGAATTTAATCTTCCTAAATCCCTTGTAAAATGTTTTTCAGGAGTTGAAAGTAAAAAATTGATGTGTCCTTGTCTAAAATTAAAGAATAAAGCATTGCTTTCCCTTTTTGAAATCTCCAAAAATATCTCACAAAAATAAATTCCTGCTGCCAAGTGATTATAGGATGGGTTTTTTTGTGTTGTTGGGGTTTTTTTTCTGTTAGTTTGGTTTTGTGTGGGTTTTTTGTTTGCTTGTTTTGCTTTTGGTTTTTTTTCTTGTTTTTGAAAAAACAATCATTTGTTCATCATCTTTGTACTGAAGATTTTTGCTTGCAGTAAAAATGGCCTTATGATTTTTCATTGTATCTTCTAAACCATGAAGGCAATCTCTGGTGCAATGAGTACTAACCATACCATAAGGAGTTGGTGTTTGTTTCACAGAAATTCAACACACTTGCTATGCATGGATCTCTGTGATGCTTTGAATCTGCTAGATATCTTCTCAGTAATGGAACTGAACCAGAATTTTCTATTTATGGGGAAAGTCACTGTTGCAGAAAAACCTCTGACTCACACCAAAACAAACCAGAATTTTTAGCTCAACATACTGATGTTTTGCTTTCTTTCTTTTAGGATGCAATCTAGGAGAATTCAGAGTTGCCCAGAAAGGATTTCCATATAATTTAATGTATCAGTCTCCAGCATTGCAGTATGAAAAATAGTAAATTTCTGAATGTCTGCTGTACTGTCTCATCTACATTATGGGAGAGGTGTACTGGTTCTCTAAGGATAACGTGGCACTTTGTCTCCCTTCCTAACTTCCTTGAGAAGAGAAATTGCTGTACACTTGGAGCTCGGGAAAATTGCAAAGGAAGACTCAACGCAATCCTCTCAAACAGTAAGACTCTGTCATTTGAAATCTTCTACAAAGAGAAAGCAATCTATGTGTGCTGTGTTGTCCTTGTGTAACTTCATGTGTGTCCATCATTCTCCTTCTCCCTCCTTGTTCTTCCTCCCTCCCTCCTCTTCCTTATGCTTTCACCTTTATCTTTCCTGTCAGGTAAGCCTGTATGTCTTTCTGAACCTGTATTTATGCATGTGCGTGTGTTTGTATGTGTACGTGTCCACATTTTGCCTTTGAAGGGAAGCGCAAGACCAAACCTGGTCCTGAAGACCAATTTCTATTGCCAGGGAGTGCTCTGATTTCCTGTTTTCTTAGGTCCTGACTACATGTTTTCTTTTTGTGAAGGTTTGTACGTTATCTAGCACAGACACTGCATGTCCTAAATGTTAGGCAAACCTAAAGTACTGTCTTTAGTAGCACCATGTTTGTAGGTTATTCTAGGCAACACTGTCTTTTGTATTGGAGGCTAGTCTCTTTTTCAGATCAGTGTTTTTTGCTGGATGTACCCAAGACAGCAATGAAGTGTGAGCTGAAGGTTGCACACTGGCTGCCTTGTGGGAGAAGAGGGCTTTGTTATACACTGCTCACTATCAAGGGCCTTAGGGTGTGCTTTATGTAGTGCAGACAGCAGTACTAGTCTGGCCTTTCCACAGTGAATATACCTCACACTTTCTGCGCTTTCTGAGGTTAAAGACCTTTGGAGAAAGTTTATTTTTAGTAGTCTATCGTCTCTCAGGACATTTACAAGAAGAAATGTAGAGGTGTGGCACAGGCCTAGAGAACCCAGTGAACTTGATCTTGCCTCTTCAGTAGTACCACCACAACTGAAAGGCAGTACATTCTGCTTTGACTGTGATGTGACAATCTTGCAAAGAGACAAAGCTGGCAAACTTTGTATGGCTGGGTAACAGTTCCATTTCTGCATGGGGAAACACATGGCTCATACCCAGGCTTGGAGTGGTAGGCATGAACTTAGATCCTTTGCAGAACATCCAGTAAGACTTATGCACCCAGATCTTGTACCTTTCTGAAACAAGCTCCTTTTCTGAGGTGCTAAAGTAATGCAGGGGTAATAGAGGGGTCCTGTAGCTGAAGGTGATTTTTTCCTGAAATGCATAGTCACGTTAACAGGTCTGGAAATGCAGATATTTAGAAAAAGAAGTGCATCTATTTTTGGCCTTTTGTGTCAAGAAACCCTGAGGCTATTCAGATGCTCTTTTGTCTTCTCTCTTGCGTGACTAGCTAATGGTTCTTACAAGGTCACTTGGAAGTGGGAAGCAGCTGTGCTTTTCTTGCCTAAGCACTGCAACATCCTGAAAGAGACATGTAGGTGGTATTAGTGGAATGAAGAAAGACTCCGTGGGAAAATGACCAAAAGAAAAAGCATGAATCCAGAGAGGAATTTCTAAACAATTCTGTAGATTCTGATTCTGGTAGTTAAAATGTTTCCAAAATTGCATGTTCATATATGACAACTACTGAGGAAAACAAAGGTACCAAAAATATGGTCTACTGCTGTACAGGGTTTTTTTTTGATACCTAGTCTACTGGCTGTGACTTATAAAGGTCTGCTGCTTTGCCTAATTTCTGTTTCTGCAGAGAAAGATGGATATCCCTGCCTGAAGAGAGCTCTGTTTTCATTCTCAGGCTGCTGTATTTCTTTATAGCTCCAAACGAATGCAACTTTCTCTTAGCAATTTAAAGGCAAATAATGAATATAAATACAGAAAACCCATTCAAAAGACATAAATTTCATAATATAATTAATACTCAAGATAACTACATTTGGTAATATTTGGTCAAGTTATTTACCTCTACTGTGCCTCTTCAGGCACAGAACACTGGCTAAATGTGATCTGTGAAAGGCTGTATTGAAGAACCTGGCCACATTGGTGCAGGAAGGCAGACTCAGCCTGATGGCCATGTACATACTGCAGCAAAAATGTCCTTGTGGTTTTCCTCCTTATGCCGAAACTGTTTCAGTGACTGGTTTACTGGGAGTTGGGGAAACTGGATGAAGTTGGGAGAAAGAGAAGCAGAATGTACTTTTTCCTGTGTAATATGAGTGGGAACTTACTTTGAGATCTTGAAATCCAGTGATAGCCTCTAGGCAATTAAATCCATTTGCATAGTAGTTGTGTTAATTTCGTTTAAAAAATCAGCTTCAGGATGCAAAATTGCTTCTGATTTTTTTTCCTCTATGTATCTTAGACTTAAAACAGATAATATAAATAAAACCAGATTTTTAAAGGCGTATTAAAGACTTCTAATAATTTCAATTTCTGTTGAAGCATAACTTGACCTAATAGCATAAGTAAAAACCTAATTTTTGTTAAGAAAACTATGTATCATTTCTTGCTAAACAAAATGAAGGTTTTCTCTCCCTATGTTATATAATTGCCATAGTTTTCTGATTACCAACATTTCAATAAAATTGAAAAACAGACCCCAAACCTCTATTTCAAAAGCCACCAATTGTTTTAAAACCAGCATGGCCGGCAGGGGAGGGAGGAGATTCTGCCCCTCTGCTCTGCTCTGGTGAGACCCCACCTTGAACACTGCACCCAGCTCTGGGGTCCCAGCACAGGAAGGACATGGACCTGTTGGAGTGAGTCAAGAGGAAGGACGCCAAGAGGATCAGAGGGATGGAACACCTCTCCTATGAAGAAAGGCTGAGAAAATTGGGACTGTTCAGCCTGGAAAAGAGAAAGCTTTGGGATGACCTAACTGTGGCCTACCAGTCCCTGAAGAAAACTTAAAAAAAAGATGGAGAGGGATCATTTAGAAAGGTCACGTAGTGACAGGACAAGGGGGAATGGGCTTATATTGAGAAAGTAATTTTAGATTAGATGTTAGGAAGAAATTCTTTACTGTGAGAATGGTGAGATGCTGGGACAGGTGAATCTGTGGATGCCCCATCACTGGAAGTGTCCAAGGCCAGGTCAGATGGGGCTCTGAGCAACTTGGTCTATGCAATGGCAGAGGTATTGGAACTAAATAATCTCAAGGTTTCCTTCCAACCCAAAGCATTCTATGATTCTATGATTCTCTGATAAACATTAAACTAGGCTGATGTGTGCTTACAGTATTATGTCCTACTTCATCATCAAGAAGATTCTGCTCCATTATGCTGACCCAGTCCAAGTGGAACAAATAAATTTTCTTGAGGCCAAAGTCTTCTATTGTTCCCCAGTGAAGTTATCCAAGAAAGCTTGCCCAAAGTAATAGGAATACCGTTTGAAATATTATGAATTCCTAGAAATGATGAAGAATGGATAAAGTTTCAAGAAGAGAAACCTAGGCCCGAGAAAATCATTCTTCAATAAAGATAGTGGGGTATGGGGATGGAGTGGTGAAAGAATGATGAATATCTGTCTGGAGAGCATGTTAGTTACGTATCTTTCAGACGAATGTCTTACATAAAACCACCTCTCATGATTTCAGAGTGGGAGACAAGCAGTCACAACACTCCTGTATCTCTTTTCAATATTTCTGTAGCACAATAATTTGAGAAGGGCATAAATCCTTTAATTTCATTAGTACTGAATCTTGATTGCAGCTTCATACTTAAGTGGGTTTCAATGGGAAGGTTCAATTACTCAGTTGAAAAATATTTAGAAGATCTATCCCTCAAAATAGTAATGTCCAGCACATGTGGTCTAAATCCCTAAGGCCAAACCATACCTACCACAGCATTACTTCTTCAGGGGACCTCATTCCCTGTCCCTACAAAGAACAATGCGGGAAATGGGGTTTGTGTGTGTGTGTGTGCTGTGTATGCTGAATGGAGGAGGCACATCAGAATCCTTGCTTGTAAGGATTTGGATACCTATAATGCCAAGGATACAAGAAGAGAGGGAGATGATCCTCCTTGTGGAAACAGTGGCTTGTGGATGAAGGTGACTAAGCCCAGAACAGCGGGCTATCTGGGCACAGGCACTTCTGACAAGCCAGCAGCTCCTGGTAGCATGCTGGTAGTGTGTTGGATGCCCCCATACTGTGACAGACTTCAGCTCTCTAGAAAAGGCAAGTGGCCACCAGAGGTGTTTGCGTAGCTCCAGAAGATGACTTCACTTGTATTATGATGACAGCATGAACCCTTTCCCTCACTGAACTTTGATGTATCTCTAAACTGAAACGTTTTTTATGAGCGAAAGTTTCAAATAAATCCTATCCCTGCTACCATAGCTCAGAAATAATTAAACTGCCCCTGAACACCACCTGCTCTTGTCAGGTTGGGTTATTCCTTTAGCCATGCTTTTCTCTGCTTGGAGAAAAGCATAGCTAAAGGAATAAACCCAACCTGACAAGAGCAGGTGATGTTCTCTCTTCTTTCTCTCTTCTCCTCAGGCATTTAACAGAAGATGGTGGTGCCACACCAATAACTTATAAATCAAGAAGACTCCTAAAGCTGTGAACAATAATGAAGGCGGTCAAAGAATTAAAAGTGATGAAGAAACTGTCATACTCATGGAATTGGAATTCTTTTTTCCCTGACTGCATGACAAGAAGTTCTCAAAGGTATTCTTTGAAATGTGTACCTAGTGACAGCTGTATCTGTCATCCTAATGTGATGACTGCCTTGAAAATCTTCTAGTGAGTACAAGCTACAATCATAGGGGCAAAAAGAAACACCAACCATTACCTTTTTTTTCCAATCAGTTTTTAGATTTCAATTTGATTTGAAAGAATATTACAGTGATGCCTGCTACATCATAAGAGATATAGTTCTGCAGTTTCCACTACAAAGTCTGATTTTAAGGAAATTAACTCAGCTATAAACATTTATACTGGGCAGATTCTTGGTAAAAGGAATCCTGAAGGATTAGAAAAAGGAATGTAAATAAAGTTATTCTTATGCAGGTCTACTGATGAATTACAGCCTGTTTCTGACTGTCTAAATGATTAATAGTGCTTCTGTCACACTGTATGGGCTCATGTAGGATTATGCTCAGTGTAGAACTGCTGAATTAACAGTGCTGACCTCATTAGACAGCAAAGAGGTTTTGGGGGCACATCTAGAGCTGTGGTGCTGATATACTGGTGCTCTGGTGACCAGAATCACTGCTCAAGAAAAAGCCAATAAAAAAAATCAGTGGGGGCTGGAGAGGGGCTGAGTACAGGGTTCCTAATCCAGCAGCAATGCCATTGGTGATTTGAACTGTCATTCAGTCTAGTTTGGACCGTACTGAAGAAGGACTGCATAACTGAAGTTAATAAATTCTGTCCCTTCCCAAATTATGGGTCAGTGCTGTCTTCCCAAGTTACAAGTCTTCTACCATTAAGTCCAGAGCAATGAAGTTAGGCTTGCTCCCCAGAAAAGCCAGTAAATTATGTTTTCAATACCTTTTCCAACCCATATTACTGTGCATTTTTTTTTGTGTTCAAGTTAAAAACACATTCACCTTCATTCCCCAGGCAGTTACTACTCAGAGCCATTTAATTAAGTCAAACAACAACAAGTGAAGTGTTAATAGCATCCTTAAGCTAGCAGATCTTTTCTAGCCTAAGTACAACATGTGAGCAACAGGGTGACGAGTGGCTAGTGTGCCTTTCTCTTCAGAGATTCGATAGGTTGAGGCCTCCAGAGCTGTAGGCAGGGCATTCCTTCTTCCAGGACTCAAAGACTGCATCAAAAGGGCATCCCAGCTTTGGTCAGAGCTGTAGGCTTTATTTTGTATTGCACAGAGTTGGCTTATCATAACTTTCCATTTCTAAGGAGGCAACAAGTAGTCAGAATCTGTGCTGATTCACATGACTACTTGGATGTGTGTTACCAGCCAGTTACCAGCACTACAAATCAAGTAGATAGATGCCACCCTGCACAATGTCTACATGCACTTTCACAGTGTGATGTGGGCCACAGTCAGCCATCTGGGCTGCCAGACACATTCAAATTTAATTCAGGTATTGGGATCTGGAAACAGCTGGATCTCCAAGTCACCTGAGTAAGATTTGCAACAGAGCAGTCCAGCACTGCAAGTCTGACAGCTTTTCAGACTACTAGGGTCCATTGAAAAGCACCTTTTTGCCTCGGATATTCACAAGAGATTCTCATTGAAGAAGGAAAAATGAACAAAGGCTGTCTTGTTTCCAAGGACAGAACTTAGCAGATGAACCATTCTATTCTTCTCTGATTTTTCTCTGTGCTAAGTCACTGCCTCCAGACCAAGTGACCAAGCCAATCACAACTGGTAGCAAAAACTGTTCAAACTCTTTGTAAAGCTGCCTCTTGAAGGCACCGCTGTAAGTAATGCAAATTCAGTCTTTCCAGTGGGTTCTTATACTGTTGGGCAATATCATCTTTTTTCACTTCTACGTAGCTTCCTATCCCTGGGTAGCTACCAAGAACCTGCTATGACTCTCCTAATCACTGAGTTTCTTTTCTGTATCAGGAGAAAAGAAGTCTTGGAGTTTAGCAAAAGTATTATACTCTTGGAAAAATTGAATCTGCATCCTGTTAACAGGTTAGAAACTTCCAATGTATCTGGTATCATTAGTCTCAACAATGATCAGTCAGAAGTTCTTTGTTTCTGAATTGAGGTCTCTGTATTTTGAAGGGGGGATATTTTTTCCTTGCATCTTAAATAGTAATGCTTTTATGAAGGATAATAATGCCATAAAAGTCATACTCTTTTCCTCTTGTATCTTAACCCAAGCTCTTTTTGTTCAGCTCCAGACAGCCACCTTTGAGTGAATATGTTCCTCCTAATGCAGTGTTTGAGCAGGCTCAGTGCAATGTTTCCCCTGACTTCAGCAGCTCTTGCTTCAGCCTTTATATTTGGTACTTAGTTTCTAAAGATACCCCTTTGGTAAACGTTCTATCACTCAAGACCATTTCCTCCCATCTTCTCTCCCTCAAGAATGGCTTTTTTAACCCACTAAGATCCGTTCTTATCAAGAGAAAGCTTGAATATGAAGACAACAGAGAAAAAAATGGTGCCATGAAAGTGTTAAATCCTTAAAAGCATTATCTTTCCTTTTGGTTTTGACTAAACACATCGACTGTTCACTTGAGTATCTTGTCATGCAACAAACACAACTGTTCCGAGACTGCCACACAAAAGAGGCCCAGATGTGCCTCTGGTAATTGAATTCTTTGCTGCCTAACTCTCCGTAGGAACTGGAAAGCACAAAAGGTATATGTGTGCGTATGCATGAGCTGAATCTTGCACCTGTTGTAAACAAATTTATGAAAATACAGATGTTCTTCTACTGGTAGGAGAACATTTTGTTAGATATTTATCTATAACACTAAGTTGATGCTGCTGTTCGTACAGATTCTGGCATAAAAAGAGACACTATACAGCTTTGTGTTTGTACTGTACCAGGTCAAAAACGTTGGACCACAATTGTCTCCATGTTCTCTTCCTCTGACCGGGCATTAGCATCAGGCTGTAAGGCAGCTCAGACTGCAAGCACAAGTTCATTGTCCCTAAATTTACATGTGCGTTTGACCTTCTGGTATTTCCTGATTTTTGCTAGACCTTTGAAAGTGTCTGAAATTAGATGCATTGGATGTGACTGGCTGTAAACAAAATGAAGAAAATAATTAGGTGAGATGCTTAATGTGAGCTCCTTCCTGCACTGTCCACACCTGGTGGGTTGTGAAAAACACTCTTTTTCTCTCTGAGAAATTGCATCACAAGAAAGTTCACCCTTCTTCCTCGCTTCCTTGAAAATTTTAGAAAGCTACACGTACAGTAATTTGGGTTTATTTTCTCAAATTAGTCTTTCATTTTTGACTGGGATTCTCTAGAGAGAGAAGAAGGTAATGAATTAATTAAGACTGAAATATAGCAGTCAGCAATTGTTTGAAATCTAAACCTTCTTGAAGTTATGTATGACAGGAGGAAATAACTCCTGCATCTGTAAGTGCAGTCTTAGAGTCTTAGTGGATTAGAGAACACCTTTTATCAATATTCAGTGACCAAATATCATAGAAGACTTGTAGATTTACATTTGCTGCCTTTAATTAATTATTTGCTCATTACCAGCTGTCCTTCTGCTGGCTACAAGTCCATATGAATGGGGAAAAGTCTTAATGTGAGATAGCGTTACCAGTTTTGTGGGTCTGTCAGTACTGCAGTAGAGAAGGTAAAGATGACTAATTCCAAGTCTTAACCCCCAAGACAGACTACAAATATTGGCTCTTCTCTTTCCAGATCTCAGAGGCATATCTGCGACATAGCCCAGGCTCAGCACGTTTGAAGATTTCACGATACATAAAACTTCCTTGGGATCTGTCTTAATTGAATTTGTGCATGAGGAGAGCAACTGCATAGCACATGGATCATTCAACAAAAGCTCCCTCAAATCTTGGAGCCAGTAGCTGGGAAATGTGAATGCTCGCTGGAGTTGAGAGTCTTGAGTCTTGGCATTAATTAGAGCAACCACAGGTGGAAATCCTAATTGGACTCCAGGAGTCACTCAAAAGAGTGGGAAAAGCAGCATTCTATGGGTAGGTGTTTTTGAGGCAGCTTGCTAGGATTACTTAGATTGCCTTAAAACAAAAGCAAAGCCCTGCTTTCACGTGAATTTCTTGCATCCTGGTTTTGAGCAAACCATTCCTGTGACTCTTGGGACTATAATCTCCTGTTTTATGGCTTCCAAAACAGTGTCAGAACAGTGCCTCTTTCAAGACTTTACAAGAAATGTAGACCAGATTAATTCCAGGCGAGGAAGGACAATGGAAGGGTACCATTTGGGACACTCTGGCAGAGGAACAGGTTGTGCACAGGAATGGGCTTGCTTGAGTGTACAGAAGTAAGGCCTGGTTGGCATGGGAAGCCAATCTTTCTGGAGGATGGCTTGCTGTCTAGAACAATTATTTCTTTCTCCCAAGAAGCAGCAACATTTCTGGTTCAGTCTTTGGGTCTTTCACTGTGCTGAGTAGTGTTTCTAGAGGATCAAGTAAATTGCCACAGAAGTGAAGGAAGACAGAGAACTTTGGACCATAGACAAGAAGCAATGGCCACCTCAACTCCATGCAACAATCAGCACAAACAGATGACCTGCCCAGCACCAGGTGGTACAGAAGAAATGCTTCTGACCTTGAAACAGATGCCATTTGTTTGAGAAAAGTGGCTGTATGACAAAATGTAGACCTACATATTCAGAGTTAAAGTCCTCTGCTTCTAGACTTTGAGACCCTGTGCGTGTCCTGAGGGAACAAATCTTTACAGAAATGGAGGACTTTGCAGGATTCATCAAATCTTGGTCTTTCCAGTTTAGAACTCCAACGAAGCACTCCAGGGCCCACGCTAGGAACTTAAGCTAAAAGAGAAGAAGTTCAAGAGCCAGTCCTTGTGGAAAGGTCTGTTGAACAGTAAAAATGAATAAAGAAGCTGTGACGTGACACATATACTACTATGGAGACTGAATACTTTGTGTTAACTTTTGGTTTTTTGCTACCAAGTTCGTATTTTGTTGGGCTTGTGTGAGATGAGTTCCAGGGACATATTCGCAAAATGTTTCTGCGTCACATTTAGGTGTTCAGCTTGTGGTGCTTCTTTGAACTTTATTGATTCGTCTTCACACCTGAGAAAGGATGTGTACACCCAAAATCCAAAGTATATAACACAAATTGAAGATAATTCTCCTCCTCCCCTTTTTTCAGCACAGACCCTTTTGCAGAGACTGATCCAAGGCTTAGGGGAGTCCTCCACAACTGGAGAAGTAGGAAGGTTTTTTCTGTGAAGGCTCAGGTGGAAATTCCAATTGCTGATGGAATTGTCATCTTTGAGCTTGCACTAGTAATAGCCAAATTCTTTTTCTCTCTTGGTTTTATGTGTGACCTTTAATACGCCATTGATTTCATTTTTTTGAGACTCTAAGAATAAAATTAATTTTCTGTTTTTGCTAAAATTGATTTGTGCCTAAGAAATACCAGTAATAGTGAAAGATATTCTTGTACAGAGATAATTGTGTCACAGAAGAGAATTAAGAAACAGACAAAAACCTCTCCGTCTTTCAAAGGTTATGCCTGTGTCTCGATAATCACACATGGCCTGAAACTGGCTAATTGATATTACTGAAACCACAGCTAGCAGGACAAATTGTATTTCTGATGTGCTAATGAAAATGAAATTAGAAACTCAGAAAGTCAAAAACCCGTTTCAGTTCACACACAATTTACTCTTACTCCTATTTCAGCATATTCAGTAGCTAATCATCATATTCTCTTGCTTTCATCCAGACAGTTTGATGAGGTCAATGAATTCACAAGAAAAGTCCTCATATTTAGCATTCAGAGAAAGGCATAGTCTTGGAAAAGGAGGCAGCTGTCAACTGGAGTTTTCTCTTTATTTTCCTGTGAAACTCAGCTTTGTGATTAGCTCTTTTCACTGCTGAGATTAATAAAATAAGGTAGTGGTATTCTTTAATGAAGATGCCCACATCTTTTTCAGCTGCATTTATTGCATTTTCATGTGAAACTGCTGTTCAAATCCTGACTTAAAATGATCTGTTTATCAAGACCATATTTCTTGTGCTTGCTTTATGTTTGATTTAGTGAGGTTTTTATCTGATCTGACCCCATTTTCTTCTTCACACTGGTGAATTTAGGCTTTTCCTAAAGATGGCCTAAAAACATCTGCAGGTAAGAATCATCCTCCAGAAATCTAAAAACCAGCTTCTGCAAGGCAACGTATCCCAGTGGTCTGGTCCTGACACCCAGAACTTCTTGAAAATTGCGTTTTTCAAAAAGGGTGTGCAGGTACATGGTGTATTTCAGAGAATGGGGCACACTTGACAGTCACTCTCCTAACTTGAAACAGCAAGAAGTTGTAAGCATTTGTGTCTTGAGATGTTATCTCTGTGGGACACACAGATGCTCCCATCTTTCTAAGGGCACAACCTATCAGCTTCACTTGGTGGTATCTCCAAGGCCTGCTGCTGGATGAGGCACCAGGACACCGGCTGGGTCGTGAGCCTCAAGTGAGAGTCTGTGACCTCTAAGTGCGTTTCCTTGCTCCTCACTAAAAAACCCTGGCACATGTGGGTGCTTTACTAAGTGATGTGTGTCTGAAACACCTGGAACCATGGAGGGAAGTTAACCTGTATGCTCGAACTGTTTTGATTGGGAGGAAGGAACTAGCTTTGGGACCAGTGCAAACAGAATGTGGTAACCATGATTAACCTCAGATAGATGCTGAATTCACTGGGTGGTGAGAAAAATGCGTCTGTGCCTCTAAGGGTCCAGTGGTTTGTGCTTTCATTCTTATAATCTCTTCCAAACGTTGGAGCGCTGAGTCACCTGGCCAGGAGGTGCCCCAGATGATGAATGACTGATTGGCCACCCCGTGGATTTTCTCTGCATCTCTGTTTACCTTAGGGAAAGGAAGTCTTGGTATACAGTGGACAGTGCTAACCTGATGAGACTTCTTCCATGAAGGGGCAGTGGAGGTGTAAGAGGTAGTGTGCTGAAAATGAAGTCGTATTTCTATGACTTCCCAAAAGTCAAAGAACTTCCCATTTTCCATATATAATGTCACTGATGGTCTGATTTGTGGACAATTCACTTCTGGACTTCATTCTGTCATTGCATCTGCTCTTTGTATGTGAAATGTCTGACAAGATGAGGTAATCTGAATTGTCATTCTAGAAGATGGTCTGTACTAGAAGACTGATGCTTCTTCATAAACAGGTGTGTGAGGAAGCCTGGTTACCTGGCAGATACGCAACAAAATACTTTTAATCTCTAAACCAACAACTGAGATACCCAAACACTCTGAGCAAGTAGTTCTGTTTTCTTCTCCTTCTTGTCGGCATCAAGAACTTTTTCATCTGGATTCTTGTGCTGGCCACGTATCATAATTTTGATCAGTTTAATAAAATGTTTGGGACTCCTTCTCTTCACTGATTCAGATAGGAGTCACAAGTCACTGCCCTTCAAAAGAACAACTTGACCATTAATAGCCTGCAAGGCACATGCTGGTCCTTCACTTCAGACTTTCCACTGTTTGATTCCAGGAAACTTCAGGCAGTGGTCTGCGCTACAAATCTGCATAAAGCAGATTTTAATCCTGCTTTCATTATGGCATACTCTCATTCCCAGGCTGTTTCTTTGCCTCCAGTACCACACTTTTCAGTTTCTTTTGGTTCACAATCAGCTGCTTGCTTGTAATTTCCTGTGCTTGTTGAAAATCACATGAGTTAAAGGTATTGTCACTAAGTCTAGAAATGCAGTTGTCTTCACATAGAATCCCTCAAAGCAAGGAAAGAGTCACGTTTGTAACCTACCAGCAATTAAAAGATGGAAATTGTTGACTCCCCCTCTAGCTGCAGTGGAGAGGGAAGTCTGTACATCTATGATAAATACTTTAAATATTTTAGATTTTGAGAGTGAAATTGAAGGCACATTTAATTTAGTGGTTTTTTTCCCTTTCCCTTTTCTCCCTCATAGTGTCACTATAAGGCAAAGATAAGGCTCTTTGTCTGCTTTAAATGGATTTTCATATATTAAGATTTCATTTTAAGTGTAACACTAACTTCCCTGTGTTTCTGATGCTTAGTTCTGCATAATTACACCATCTGTGCAGTTTAATTCACTAATATGTACTCTGCCCTTTAACTCCTTTTAAATGTCACTCATGTGGGAATTCAAAGTGTACTTTAACACCACAAACCACCTGATGACTTAAAATTAAGGGGTTTTTTTTCCTGCTGCTGCTTTATAAATGAGCAATTAAGTTACTTAAAAACTGCTGCCGGAGCTGACTTCCCTCTAAGTTTGCTTGCAAGGGGAATTAATTCGGTCTTAGTTTCTAGAGCAGCCCTTTCCCAAGCACTGCCTTCCTTTAGACCTTCTCAAGGCATTCGACTGCTTCTGGTCAGCTTACCAACATTGTGGAGTAAGGTGGTGACAGCTTTCAAACTGTCCTGGTAAAATGTTAAATGTGGGACCACAATAACATCTGTTCTCCCATCCACAATCTAAATAGACTGCAAGGGTTTTTTAGGGTAGAACTTGACCTATGTCATGGAGACACGAGTCCTTCCAGTAATGAAAGCAGTCTCAGGATATTCTGACAAGAAAATCTCAAGGACAAGAGAATATCTAATACTGCAGTGGCAGCTGCAGATAGCGGCAAGCATTATGTTCCTGTATTAATGCCTCTCTACCAATAGATCTGCTTGTGAGTTCTCCCTCTATTGGGATGAACTTCTAATGAGCTTGACTTATGCTCACACATACATAGTAATATACATGTTTATATATTTTTAAAGTCTATAAGGAAAGTATAATAAATATTTTTTATTGTTTATAATAACAATAGCACTTCAAACCTAAGCATTTGATGCTTCTATTATTGTGTGTCTCCATGATCTCTGCCATGGGACAAATATCTCTTGTGCCAGCTGAACAAAACATGATCAGATGGGCTCCTTTCCTCCTTTCTTTGCTCAGCTGGCATGTATTCTCATGTTTGTTGACCTCTTCTGGACACATTTTTGTATTTTTTATATCCTTCCTATATTGTGAAGCCAAAAACTGCACACAGCATCTGATGTGAAGCTGTACCAATCTGCATATCATGGGATAATCACTGCTTTGGACTGTGTGTGCTTAATGCAATACTTACAGCACTTTTGGGCTCCAGGGCACGTTGTTGACTCACATTGAGTTAATTATCAGGGAAAGCCACCAATTCCCTTTCTGCTGTGCTGCACTCCAGCCTCTAGTCCCCAAAACTGTACAGACATCCGGGATTACACCACTGCAGGAGCTGAATCCAGGCATTTATCTTTGTTAAATTCGTATGGTTGGTGAATCCTGGCACTCTAATCTATCAGGATCTCTCTGTAAGGGAAACTCTATGCTCAAGGGAATCCACAGCTCATCCTAGCTTAGTACTGCTGCAAACCTTCTCAATGCGCACTGAGCTCCGGTGTCGAGGTCACTGACAAAAGCATTGAAGAGAATAGGGCCTGAAATTGAGCCCTGGGGAGCACTTGTAGTGAATGGTTACCAGATTTTACCCTGTTTGCTACAAATCTTTGAGCCAGAGGCTTCAAGGCAAGTGCTCATGCAGTGTACTGTGTACGTGGATGCTGGGCACTTTGTCCAGAAGGATACAGTGAGAGTCAGAGTCAAAAGCTTTTCTGAAATAAAACCCCCTCACATTCACTGCCTTTCATTCATCTGCTAGATTTGTAACCTTTTCATAAAAGGATATATATTAAGTTAGTAAGGCATGGCTGTCCCTTCACAAACCTGTGTTTTCTTTGACCAACAACTGCATTTCCTCTGAAGCGCTTTTAAATAACTCCCAGAGTAAACTTCTCCATAATTTTACCAGACACTGAATGGAGACTGGCAGGACTAGAATCACCAGGGTCTCCTTTCTTGCCCTTCTTGAAAATAGGAATAATATTTGCTAGTTTTCTGTTGACTGAGACCTCTTCAGATTCACAGGACTGTTGATAAATGATGAAGTCCCGCACTACCATCAGCCATCTCTTTCAGTATCCCGGGATGAATCCCATAGAGCCCCACAGATTTCTGTGCATTCATCTGCAGCAGAAAATTCAGTACAAGTTCAAAGCTGGCTGAGAGCTTTGTAACGCCCACAGTTGTGGTCCTCCACCTGAAGCTCCAGAGGTCACAAGGCCCTCCACTGATGTTAGAGACAGATGTAAAGAAGGAATGAAATGTCTCTGCTTTATCTTCATTTCTGTTTGTAAGGTGACCAACCTCCTCATGCAATGGACAACTTTTTTATGGTTAAAATACAAATATTTTAAAGAGCCTTTCTGCCATCTACCATAGTATGTCTGTCTTCAGCTCCAGCTGAGCTTCAGCCATGTGAATTTTCTCTGTACAGCATCTCAGTAGTCCTCCTGTGTAGCCTAAAGTTTCTTCCAAAGACCATACAAATCTTTTTCCTCCAAGTTCCACAAAGAAATTCCTGTCCAGCCAAGCTGAATTTTTGCCTCATTTGTTTGAATTTTTACACAAGCTTCTGCTCCTGCATTCTCAAAACATAGCTGTTAAAATTGATCAGCATTTATGGACCCCAATGCCCTCGGAAAACAATCCCCAGGGGAATTTACTAGCTAGTTTCTTCAGCAGTCTAAAGTCTGCTCTTCCAAAAGCCATGGTAGTAACTCTGCTGACAGTTTTCTGCATACCACCACAGTTTTTAAACTTAACCATTTAATGATCACAGTGGCCAGGTCAGCCATGGATCATCACAGCACCCACAAGACCATTTTTACTTACAAACAGTACCTCTGGGAAGTTGAATTTGCCCATAAGAACAGCTGATCTAGAGATTTCCCTTAACTCTTGACAGAATAATCATACATCACTGTCACCATCCTGGCTGGGTGACCTGTTGTAGACCCCTAGAATCACTTCTACTTTGTTATTTTGTTAGTTTTTCTGCTATTCTTTACCAAGAAAGTTTCAACATGTCATCCCCAGTTGCAAGTGCTGTTAAGTCCAACCCCTGGTTCACACAGAGGGCTATCCCTCCACCTCAGCTGGCCTGCCTATCTGTATTGAAGATTGTTTCTGCCCATCACACTGTTCCAGTCACAGGGCTCTTTCCACCAAGGCTCACTTGCACCACTGAGATAATCACACTCCCCTCTCCAGTAATGAATTTGGCTGAGGGAAAAGGAGAAAATAATTGAGACTGATTTTGAAGGCTGGCAATTGATCCCAAAATAAAGACTGCTGTCACAAAGAGTAGAAGGGCCATGAGAGCTGGGGAAGAGTCCTGGTTACGGAGAGATGCTTCGCAGTGTGTCTGGGGTGGGACATCTGTATGACCTTCCTGCTGCATCTATGGAACCTTGTGAAGGGAGGACTGACCTAGGGATTGAAAGGCAGGTTTTACACTGTAAAAGAATCCCCTTTCTCTGAGGTTTCTCTCACGTGCTTCCAATGAGACATGACCAACTAATGATACATACTGTGGATCTTTTTCTTTCATGGCCATTTCACCTGATTAGTCTATCTTCTTTTTAGTACTTTCCGCATTTTCCCCCTAATTCACTGGGAGGCCTTATCATGTCTAGGAAGAATTTCTTTTCCTTTCTTGAGCCACAAGCAATCAGAGGATATTGCGTTTTCAATGGTGGTGACTCAGACTGAATGCAGACTAGCAAACTTGGCAAACAGCAGTTTGGCGCACATAGCTCTCTCATCATTTTCAAAACATTTTGCAGGTATCTTGTTCTAAAATAATGCTTGCAATGGTGCATGTTCTATGGTTTTCTTGCCTACAGTCTCTCTCATGATTTTCCTTTACATTAGTAGTTTTGGAGGGATCCAGAAAGAAGGGATAAGCTGTGTCTCAGATAGTTCTTCAAAGCTGTGGACATGATGTCACCTAAAAGAGAGATTGCTCATATTCAGGTTACAGTGACAAGGTATGGCCATTATCAATTCTTTACGTAAGAAGACTGGTACATTGAGTAAAGGGATAAGCTGTTCTCAGTATTCTCTGTGATAACAGAGAACGAGAAATGCTTTTTAAAAGACACAAGGGGAATTCAATTCATGAAGACATTAAGAGAAACTTTCTAGTGGCAAATAAACTCTGCTTATGCCAGAACCGAACTATTGTGTTTAAATTCTCCAGATGGTCCTCCAGCCCTCAAACCAAACTTGAGCAAAGCCCTCACTTTCTGGATCCTGAATGAGTGCAACAGTAGCTTATTTCATCCTGATCAGAGGTCTACCCTGATTTTCCAGAGGATCACTCAGGCAATTGCATAAACCAAATAGTGTGTTAGGATTAACAAAGTTGTGAAAGAGCATAGTAAACTATGCTGCATTTATTCACTCCATGCTGTGCATCAGCTTTGTGTGCTAATTAGGAGAATATTAAGTCTATATGTTTAATGTGAATTATGATAAAGCAAGAGGACAATTTGATTAATGCTAGCAACTTCATTTTGCCAGGTGATCTACTTACTTAGAAAATAAATAACCAGAACCTAGTAGCCTTGGGGCAGGTTTAATTCATTCTTGTAGAAAAATGTTTTAATCCTGCTTACTGGTAGTCAAAATAATAATCATGTTACATACAATTCACAAATGTGCTGTCAAAACAAACAGGATTGTAATTAAAGACTATCCTTTCAGGGAATTTTATGACATACCATGATAAACATGATTAAGATTCTTGGGAAGTTGGATACTTAAGCTGAGTTAGAATTAGCCTGTGAGATATCAAAAACGCAGCAGCTGAGGTATGAAAAGAACTTTGGATCTGTGACAGCTGGAACAAGTGATTTTTTTGCACAAAAATTTTTTTATGAACAGTTTTTTGTATGAAAAATTCCTTTTCCCTGGTATTTCCCCTATCCCTCTTGTCAAACTAGAGGAGAAAACATTTGTTTCTGTGGGTGTCTTCACATCAAGAGAATAATGTATGGTGGGGAAAAATCTAAACACGATAGTCTATGCTGCCTTGCTACCAAAAAATTCGAGCTTCAGCCAATCCATAACCTCACTGGAAAGCCATTTTAAGTGAGATTCTTATTTGGCCTCATCTTGGTGAGATTCCCAGGTGATTCAAAATGGACTTAAAAGGGATCCTGAGAGACTACTCCCATCACTCACCCTGAACAGACACCGTTTTAAGGAGTGCTACATTTTCCCTCTGTGCTGTCACAAAAGCTGGAATAATCTTTCTTACTACAGTACAGAGAAAGACACCAGTCAGTTTCTGGTCCGCCTTGAACGGATACCACATATAGGCTGCTAGATGCAAGTCCAGCTAAGACTAACTTACCAGCTCAAGAATGAACGGGTTGTGAGAAATAAGCACAAGAAGGAATGGCTTCTTTGAGGAGTGAGAATTAAAAGTCTGAAGTTCAAGGAATTTTTCTTTGTTTGTTTTCTTCTAATAAGCAGGATTGACAGAAAAAAACCAAACCATTCTGTAGATGAAAAGACCATTGCAGAAGAATGAGGGAAGCCCCCTGGAGAGGCTGGCTGTCAGAGCTGTCTTGCTGTTCACTAGATACTCACAGCCAGATCCATGGAAAGCTGGCTTTCCACTACAAACTGTCACATTTATCTGTCACTCCCAAAGAACTGCCAGAGGTCCCTGAGCCAGCATGCTCTATGGGTTTCTCTTCTCAGTCTTGCACAGACCATGAACAAAAGTGTGTGATGGGAAAACTGAAGATAACCTTGTCCATATCAGAACTTCTTTGTTTTGCCTTTCCTCAGCAGTGACTGAACAATGCTCAGAAAATCCAGAGCTCTCATATTGCAGGCCTTTTAAGAGGTTGTGATCTTATTCCTAACAGGCCACTTTTCCAGTTCAAAACTAAATCAGTTTCTCATCTGAACTGTGCTATTTAAGAGTTCCTGGATTTTGTTGTTTTTCATTATTGAGGGTACTTGTTGTCACACACAGAAAGTAGCTAAAAAAAGACATAGTTCATATAAATTTCTTTTTTCACTCTATAAGACAGTGTCTAATTATGCTGTAACAATTTTTTTTAATAGTCACACTTACTAGTGGCTTCACATAAACAGAAGATTTACCACAGTATGGAGATTTATTTCTGCATCGATTCAGAATGTGTAATGTTCTTAAGTCACAAAAATGTAGGCTAAGATTTGCATAGCCCCTCTAGCTCTTAAATGAAAACATTTAAGCTCCAATGAGAGTCTCAACCACATGTATTGAGTATGAAAGATAAGGGGTACTAATCTTGAAAATGTAATTAGTAATCTAGTTTGGATTAATTAGTTGTACATTACCCAAAAAAGCATATTTAGTGTAATGACACCATAATTGGAGTTTGACTCCTTTGCAATCACATCCTGTCATCTGATGCAAAGTGCTGGCTCATCTTCAAAGCCCTTTTCAAATACAAATTTTACAATAGATCTGATGTTGCTAGAAGCCTGGGCTTTCTAGTCCGTTTTTGTCTAGCAAAACCATTATCTGCTTTGCATTCTGTCTCTCCTAGAATCTCCAATACTAAAATGATTAAATTACCATGCTGTTTTGCCAGAGCTTCAGCCTGAATGAGGGTCAGCTGTTGCAAGCTGTAGTCCAGTGGTGTAAGAGCTTTGGCAATGAGGAGGGTGGAGAAGGACACCTTTCTCTTGGCACAGTCTTTTTGTGAATGCTCATGGTGCTCTGGGGGAGAGGAGCACCAAGCTGGAGGGAGCTCCTTCTTATACGAGAACTGGACTTGTGGGGATCCTGGGAATCAGCAATCCAAGCAGGAAAACTGCTCTGTTCAGGAAAGGCAGAGACCGCTTGCTGCAGTCGGCAACCTGCTTCTCCAAAAGGGCAGCAAAGCAGTGGTCTGTGCAGCATAGGGCTGGTTTTGAACAGGCTGCTGGCCTTCACTTTAAATGGAAATGGGAGTGCTACTAGTGTGAGACAAAGTGCCTGTACCACGTCCATTTGCTCCTGCCAAGACTTGTTGAGCGCAGGTCTCTATGGAGCTGATAAGGAGACCAGGGTACATTTTTTTGTCATGGGCTCTGAGTAGCCTGGAAGAGCTGTAATTATCTACATTTCCCCTATTCACTACCCTGTAGAATGAAAATACATTGATATTGTGTTTGAATTCCCATAGAAATTGCTCAAAGGACCAACCTATACATTTCAATTCACTCTTAAAACTACTTTCTTAGTCACAGCATGTGAGTACCTTTTGAGTACATCTTTGTTTTTCACATTTGAACCAAGCCCAGACAGAGTAGTGCTCATGAATCAGGAGAATCCTTGTAAAATAGAACTTGTTTTTTGGTTTCATGTGCTTAGTGTCTTGGTCTTCTACAAACTGTTGACACTCCTGAAAGTGGGATGCCATCCAAAGGGACCTAGAGAAGCTCACAAAGTGGGCATGTGGGAATCTCATGAGGTTTAACAAGAAGTACTGCAGAGTGCTGCATTTGGGTCAGGGTACCAACACAGGTACCAGCACAGGCTGGGGATGAACAGATGCAGAGCAGCCCTGTGAGAGGCCTTGGGGGTGCTGGGGGATGAGAGGCTGGACATGACCCAGCCATGTGCACTCACAGCCCAGAGAGCCAAACGTGTCCTGGGCTGCATCCAAAGCAGCAAGGGCAGCAGGGGAGGGAGAGGATTCTGCCCCTCTGCTCTGCTCTGGTGAGACCCCACCTGGAACTCTGCATCCAGCTCTGGGGTCCCAGCACAGGAAGGATACGGACCTGTTGGAGCAAGTCCAGAGGAGCCCACCAAGATGATCGGAGGGATGGATCTCCTCGTATATGAAGAAAGGCTGAGAGAACTGGGATTGTTCAGTCTGGAAAAGAGCAGGATTTGGGGTGGCCTTATTGTGGCCTTTCAGCACCTGAAGAGAACTTAATAAAAAAGATGGAGAGGGACTATCTACAGGAGAAGGGGGAATGGCTTCAAACTGTAAGAGAGTAGATTTAGATTTGGTATTAGGAAGAAATTCTTTACTGTGACAGTGCTGAGGCACTGGAATACATTGTCCAGGGAAGTTGTGGATGCCCCACCCCTGGAGGTATTCAAGGCTGGTTCAGATGGGGCTCTGAGCATCCTGGTCTGGTTTAAGCTGTCCCAGCAGGCTTTGTAACTAGATGTTCTTCAAGGTCCCTTTAAAACCCAAACCATTCTATGATTCCATGAAGGCGGACTCTCATCGGGAACATGCTTTGAAACATGAGACTGTCTCCTCACAGTCCTTCTTCCACACCAAAGAACTGTGTTGGGGAGTTATTGAATGTCTCTGTCTATGGGAAAGAATGTCTGATGAATGATGCTACTTGAAACTTGATCTGTTCATTCTAAGCAGGATGCTGGCAAAATGCACCACAGTTATTTATGAAGGGGAAGAAGGGGGTAGTCCTTATTTATAAGAGAACATTTTGAATACTATTTTTTGTCTTTGGGTTACATGACAGAATGAAGTAGGAAGCACTGCTGTGTCCAGCCCTGTCTATCCAATAACGCAATAGAAGCACACACACGGATAAATCTGTCAGGGACACAACACTGCATTTAGGAATGTAGGATTTCTGCAGAGTGTTGCATACAGAAGGGATTGTCTGTGTCAGGTTCTTTCTCATTGCAGTGGTGTTTATGCCATTGTAAATTGGTTCGTTGTGACTAGAAAACACCTACTTGGTAAGTGCTAAACTTAAAAACTTCTCTTGAAGATGATTTGAGCCTCTTACTCTGCTTGGTGAGTTGGAGGTGAGTAGGGAAGCAGAATACTTTGTCATTGTCAGGAGAAGGGGACATGGAGTGAAGTCTCTCTCCTTGCAGCTACTTGTGTAATACAAGGTATTGGAGAGTATAAGCATGGGAATTGAGGGAGTAGTGTGGATACTGGGAATGGAGAAGTGGGCAAGCGAGGCTTTTGACTTCTATCACACCTCTTAGGAATACAGATACTCCTCCCCAATTCCCTACGGTGTCCTACTTCCCATGGACAGCTGCTCCAGCGCAGTCCAGCTGTCTTTCTGGATGTTCACTGTGGCATGCCAAAAAGCAGTGATAATTGAGAAAGTCCGTTTCTGTCCCAGACGCAAGCTGTTCAATTTCTTGACAAAACCCTGTTTTGTGGATTAACCCCACAATTTCTTGCTTTCTCACTCTGTCCCCAGTAGGATGGGAAAGAGAATCCAGAATAAAAGTGATAAAACTCATGGGTTGAGTTAAAGACAGTTTAATAGGAAAAGCACACGTTGCATGATCAAGCAAAGCAAAATAAGAAATTCTTTCACTACTTCCCATCAGCAATTACTCAGCCATTTCCAGAAAAGCAGCTCTTTAGCATTTGCAACAGCTACTTGCAATAACTCTGAAATTATCCCCTTCCTCCTTCTTTCCCCTAGATTTTTTTTCTGTATGTGGTGCCGTAGGGTGTGGAATATCCCTTTGGTCACTGGGATCAGCTGTCCCAGGTGTATCGCCTTCCAACTTCTTGTGCACTCCTGTTTGTGGGGTGGCATGCCTAACAGAAAAGGCCTTGAAGGTTGTTGTGAATGGGTGGTTAAGATTGCTTAAATAAACTCTGTCAAAGGCATCAGTAAAAGCAATTTTATTACAAATCCGTGAAAGCACGACGAAGTTCTGAGGCAAAGTTCACTCTGGTGCCACACAGATAAAGCACACAAAGGAGAACCGGATTGGAGTCAGCCTGGCATGACACACAGCAGAGACGGGATGCAGAAGGGTGAGGACGGAGAATGTAAGGGTGCAGAGGGGGAAGGGAGACCCTCCCACTGAGTCACAAGGTTCACAAGGGACCCCTTGACAAATCTACCCTTGTGCTTTATGTCTAAAGGACTTAATCATTGACTGATTTACAGGATGTCCTTGAGATTTACCATAACCACAACAATAACTTAATTTTGAATCTAAAATGACAACATTGGTGCTACACTTGCTATAAAGTATAGTTTGTACAGTTTCCACCCACGCAGACACAGAAACAGACACAGACATACATCTATTCAAATATTTGTGTGTGTGTGTGCGTGTACAAAGCCCCTGTCACAAACTCCCCTGGGGTTCAGTGAAATGCACACACTGGATGCTCTGCCTCTCTCCGTGGGCAAAGGCCTGAGCCTCGAGGAGGGGGTACCAGGCCAGGCCCACTGCCAGTTTCTGACGAAGCTCCCCTGAGTTCTCAGACCTGTGGGCTGACAAGGCACATCCTGCTCCAAGGGAGGTGCTGGCACAGCCACTGGGGCCAAGGGACCTCAAAGGGCCTCCCATGGGAAACCCGATTACAGGGTTGTGAGATGCTTGGCTTTAGTCCTCCATCAATTTCCATCCTGGACTCAGTCCAGGTCAGTAATTTTCCTCAAAAGTCTGATAATGATAATATTATTTCACTCCAGCTCTGATTCAGACAAAAATAAGTTTCCAAGGCTATTCATTAGTAAACAGAAGTTTGTTAGGCAACAGAAGTTCTGGGGAACAGGCAGAGTTATTGATATGCTCAAGGGGAGCTTAACTATCTGACAGCCATTAATTAGGACCAAGGCTTAACAAGAANATCCCTTTGGTCACTGGGATCAGCTGTCCCAGGTGTATCGCCTTCCAACTTCTTGTGCACTCCTGTTTGTGGGGTGGCATGCCTAACAGAAAAGGCCTTGAAGGTTGTTGTGAATGGGTGGTTAAGATTGCTTAAATAAACTCTGTCAAAGGCATCAGTAAAAGCAATTTTATTACAAATCCGTGAAAGCACGACGAAGTTCTGAGGCAAAGTTCACTCTGGTGCCACACAGATAAAGCACACAAAGGAGAACCGGATTGGAGTCAGCCTGGCATGACACACAGCAGAGACGGGATGCAGAAGGGTGAGGACGGAGAATGTAAGGGTGCAGAGGGGGAAGGGAGACCCTCCCACTGAGTCACAAGGTTCACAAGGGACCCCTTGACAAATCTACCCTTGTGCTTTATGTCTAAAGGACTTAATCATTGACTGATTTACAGGATGTCCTTGAGATTTACCATAACCACAACAATAACTTAATTTTGAATCTAAAATGACAACATTGGTGCTACACTTGCTATAAAGTATAGTTTGTACAGTTTCCACCCACGCAGACACAGAAACAGACACAGACATACATCTATTCAAATATTTGTGTGTGTGTGTGCGTGTACAAAGCCCCTGTCACAAACTCCCCTGGGGTTCAGTGAAATGCACACACTGGATGCTCTGCCTCTCTCCGTGGGCAAAGGCCTGAGCCTCGAGGAGGGGGTACCAGGCCAGGCCCACTGCCAGTTTCTGACGAAGCTCCCCTGAGTTCTCAGACCTGTGGGCTGACAAGGCACATCCTGCTCCAAGGGAGGTGCTGGCACAGCCACTGGGGCCAAGGGACCTCAAAGGGCCTCCCATGGGAAACCCGATTACAGGGTTGTGAGATGCTTGGCTTTAGTCCTCCATCAATTTCCATCCTGGACTCAGTCCAGGTCAGTAATTTTCCTCAAAAGTCTGATAATGATAATATTATTTCACTCCAGCTCTGATTCAGACAAAAATAAGTTTCCAAGGCTATTCATTAGTAAACAGAAGTTTGTTAGGCAACAGAAGTTCTGGGGAACAGGCAGAGTTATTGATATGCTCAAGGGGAGCTTAACTATCTGACAGCCATTAATTAGGACCAAGGCTTAACAAGAATTCCTGAGATCACAGAGCAGCCTGAGGAGATGTGGGGGAATGATCACAACACTTTGCAAGCACTGCTCAGCAATAACTAAAACACTCTTATCTTACCAACACTTTTTTTGATCAAAATTCTAAAACATAGCACCACATGAGCTCCTATAAAGAAAATTAACTCCATCACAGCCAAATCCAGTATTCCCTACTTGCTTTCTTGCCTATCTGTGCTGGGGCTACAGATGGGTAAAGCTGCAGTTGACCATAGCGAGAATGGTTTTGACAAATGAAGGGGTCCATTGGCTGGGTTGCTTGGGAAGGATGTTTGACTCTTGTGTATTCCCAGTCGGCACTGATGGTGATTCTAACAGATCCTGCATGGTCTGGTTCAGTGGGAAAGTGCCCTCGACAATACTTTCTTCTCCTGTGCTTTTAGTTGGCTTTTATGCTTTCAGGCAGGGATGTAAAAATATATTCTGCCTTTTTTCTTGTACAGTCGCTTGTGGGACTTTTTATGCTGCTATCTATGATGCTAAGTATTAAAAATAATGAAAATTAACTTGAAAGCCAGTTACATTTGTGATCTAGTGTTTGTACGTCTGTGTGCATGGGATCGCTTCCTTGGCCCTCAGTGATCTCTGCAAACTGCTTGATTTCTTTGTCTTGTCAGCCCTGTCCTGAAGTAACATCTCTCTGGTGTAATTCTCCAGGTCACTTTTCCTGCCTGTCTTGGGATTGTTTTCAGAGCACCTGATTGATTCCCAACTGGTATGAAGCCTCTACACATACAATTATCACTTCCAGCACTTTACAGTGCAACCTCTGCAGACACTGGTAGATCCACCCATGCAGATGCCACCTACCTCCAATATTAAAATTAGAAAATTCCCTGCCTTTGCAGAGATGAAGCCTGAGACAAACTCAGACAAAGTACATGCTCCTGTAGAGAGATTATCTCTTAATGAATAGCTGGGGCTTTTACAAATAAAAGAAACAACACAAGTGGAACTTCTGGCCTCACTCATAGCCATAGAACATCTCAATTTGGAAGAGACTCATAAGAAACACTGAGTCCAACTTCTCGCTCCTCACAAGTCCTAAAACCAAACCATGTCATGACTAAAGGATTGCCCGGATGCTCCTTGAACTCTGAACACTCTCCTGGGGAACACATTCCAGTGGCTCCCTAGCTTCTCAGTAAGGAACCCTTTCCCAGCAGCAAGCTGTTTATATATTGCAGCCTTGAAAAAAGAAAACAAGCTCCCTCAGTGAACATGAAGGGTGGAACTCAGTCTCATCAACCCAAAGGAGCAAGTTTCTCCCACTAGAAGTTACGTGAACACATATTAGAAGCTGTTTCATACTGACAAAAACCACTAATGGAATATCACCTGCTTTATCCGAGCCACATTCCCACAGCCTCAAAGGTTACTCTGCCCACTTTGCCATTTGATTGAAACAGGTTGTACAAGGTGATGTCAGTATCCTTGAACAAGCCATCAGACATATAAAGTCCTGGTCCTAACTTCCCAGCTCCAAGAAGTAAAGGAATCCTGAGTTTGCTGCTTACTTTGAAATACAGCAGGGAAAAAAATCATAGAGAACTTTTCTTTCTAGAAATGTGGTTATCTAGAAAAGTTTTCATTATAGTTATTTGCATTTTTTTATGAAATACATATGGCTATCAATGGATATTGACCTGGTTTATTCTGTTAACTCAATTATCACAATGAATTTAAGGCAAGGGAAAGAGAATGAAGAGTTCTCACTCTTCCTGTGCTGGCTTGGTGTGACAGGAAGGAAGTGTTAGAAATGGGTGTTGGGTTCATATGTCCGCATTTTGGTAGTGAGTAGATGGGAGAGGCTGCAGGGGTGGCATCTGTGAGAAGGCTTGGGGCTGCTATGTGCCAGACTCACTGCAGAGCAGAACCAAGTCCCACAGCTGAGCCCACAGCTGAACAAGGACATCTTTGGGAAGGCAGTTAGGAAAGGGCAGGAGATGCTGCACAGCAGTTTTAAGAGAGAAGAGTTGGAAAAATGTGTAAGAACCAGCCCTGTAAACACCGAAAGGAGAGAAGGAGGAAGGGCATTAGTGCAGAGAAGAGTATCTGTGGAGGACCACAGTGGATCAGGTATCCACAGTGCAGCCCGCTGAGAGCCCCACACTGCAGCAGGTGGAGATACCCTGAAAGAACCTTCAGCTGTGAGGAGCTCACGTCACAGCAGAATCTTGGCAGGAGCTGCAGCCCATGAGGAGGAGCCCACGCAGGAACAGGTTTTCTGTCAGGAACAGGTTTACTGGAGCCTGTGGGGAACCCACACAGGAGCAGTTCATGAAGGACTGTATCTTGTGGGGAGAGACTCCATACTGAAGCAGGGGAAAAGTGTGAGTAGGAGAAAGCAGCAGAGAGGATCCATCATGGACTGATTGTAACCCCTCTCTGTGCCATTTTCAAGGGGGGGAATTGAGAGTGAAGGAGAGAACTTGATCATGAGAAGAAGAGGTGGGATATGGGAGGGTGTTTTAGTTGTGTCTTTGTTTCTCACCATCATGCTCTCTTTTTAATCAGCAATAAATTTTATTGTTTTCTCCAAGTTGAATCTGTTTTGCCCATGGTGGTAATTGGTAAGTGATTGACCTGTCTTTATTTTAACTCAGGGGCTTTTTAATCTAATTTTTGCCCCTGTCCTGTTAAGGAGGCAGTGTGAGAGCCTGGCTGATGGGGAGTCTGGCAATCAGCCATGGCTAACCTGCCACAAAAAGAAATACAAATACTCGGTTAGAAGAATTCCAACGTTGATCTGGATTTTATCTGCTTGATAAAACCCTCTTCCAGAGATTTTCAGAGTGCTAGTACTTCCTAATTATTATGAGCACACATTCATAAACTTCTCTTTCGGTGCTTCCAGTCATATTTAGAAAAGCCTGAAGGTTCCAGATGGAAAGCAGAGGAGATAGTGTGATTTTCTGAAGAACCACAGTTCTTAGCTGGGTACAATGTGATATCTCTGTCATGCTGCTGCGTGTTACTTAGCCTCCTAGACATCTTAATTTTCTGCCAGCCTCGACCTCCCAATATGTTCTTCAGTCCTCTGCCTTGTGGAAGAAGAAGAGGCCATGAAGTCATGTGTTTCGTCCTCCTGATGACCCCTTCAACAGGAACAACAGGAAGGTAGAGAGAATTGTGAAGAAACTGGTTAAAGAGAAGGTTTGTGAGTGTAAGCAACTCACAGAAACTCCGAAACACAGGGTTGTGCAGTGGCTGCATGCAGCTGAGGAAGTGATCTGCATAGAGTCACAGCTGGCAATTGTGATCTGTCACAAAAGGAAGGGTGAGTAGACAACTGAACAAGGGACAGGGCAGGAGAGATTTTTCTCACACAGAAACACCACTGTTTCATACTTGGTCTCTCTGTGATGAGACCTCCCTACTGCACATGAGAGATAGTAAGCTTGGCCTAGGGGGAGGCTTGGGAAACACTTGTTTGGTGTCTAGCAACCTGTGATACAAGTAGGACTTGGTGCTTTCTGTGATTTACAGAATACAGATAGGTTGTTGTTAATTTTCACTTTTGTAGCTGTAGGCAAAATAGTCTCCAATTTTAAACAAGGGGAGACAATACCAATAAGTTAAAATCACTCAATATGCTTTGGCCAGTATTTTAAATTAAATTCGAGATGCAGGAAAGCTCTCATCTTTTTTCATATTTCATATGGGATGAAGTCACCACCTAAAATTTAATAAATAAACATTTCTGGATAAAATAAACTCCAATATTTTAAGAGGGATACCAATCTTGGGAAAGAACCTCTACAAACAACTTAGCTTTAGTGTTTCAACTCATATGATTTGTGAATTATTTGAATTCATGACAGATTTTAGATATATCGAAGCTGTGAGCTGTTTCTGAGAATGGACAACAACAGCTCAGAAGTGGTATCTGGGGGTCCCAACTTTGTGTCAACCTTTCACCTGGCTTTTCCTTGTGGAAGAATTTTGGAAGTCGAATAGTCATAAAATTAAAAGTGTGGGCATATGGGTCTGATTGTCAGAGCAAAACCTTCCCTTTCTCCCTGGAGGCAGCACTGACTCCTCTTTGCCAAAACCCAGATGTGGATTTTCGTGCTCTGTGGACCTTGTCCTGGTGTTAATTGGTCTCTATGGTGTGATGATAGAGCCTCCCTGCTGGCTTTTTTGCCAGGTCAAGTATGCAGCTCAGTTTTAGGAATATCTTAATGTGGCTGTGACACATGCCTGGTATGAAAAAACATCTCTGTGTAAAATTAGTAATGCCATCAGAGTAATACAAAGAAGCCTTCTCAGAAGAAGAATCAAGTAGAGGAAGCTATTTCAGGGAACTCTTCTGAGCAACCCTTTTGTAGGCTGGACTTCAGCTCTGGTTACCAGCTCTATCCCATTTAGATAGTAAGCTTTCAAAGGCAGACTAGTGCCCTGTGGCACTTATTGCACAGCTCTCAGATCCCAGAAATGGCCCATATTTTATTGGTTTTTTCATTTCAGTTCCCTTCCATACTAGAGGAACAATGATGTCTCTCTGCTTCTAGAGACAAGAAAGGAAAATAAGCCTATAAGGGCCACAGAAAATACAGCCCTCATTTATAGAAAATAAGTGCAATAAACCAGGGCCTTTTCAAGACTCCAGCTAATGTAGAGACAGTCATTGGTTGCTATTTCAGGTGATGTGGATGCTGTTTTGCCGTTGTTATTAACAAGAAACACTCAGACTCTAATAGAAAATGTAGGTAAAGCCGAATCTCCTCCTGTCTTTGAAATGGAGCAGGGATGTAATTTATTGCTGTAGTACCTATACTTGCTGTTCTAATTAAGACCTTGTCAGCTTTCCTATTATAAAGATTTTTTTTTTTCTCAATTTAGCCACAGTTGAATGAATGAACCCAGTAAATACTTGATCCACAGAACATGGCTTCTGTCTCAAATCTCAGGTTGTACATCCCAGGCACAATGAGCTTCCTTTAGTGCACA
This sequence comes from Ifrita kowaldi, assembly GCA_013398055.1. Classification (NCBI taxonomy): domain Eukaryota; kingdom Metazoa; phylum Chordata; class Aves; order Passeriformes; family Cinclosomatidae; genus Ifrita; species Ifrita kowaldi. The sequence continues at coordinate 118,064 of VZRS01005176.1, read as the reverse complement.
TAACCCTGCCAGAGGTTTCACGATGCCTGCACACCTGGAATCCTCACATCCCTGCTTGGTATGGAGACAAGGCTGGATTGGGGGAGATGTTCTTGCCTCCACCAAGCAAAGTTGACAAACTTTTAAGCCCTGGCTGAGAAATTTGCTTTCTCCCTATTTCTCCTTCACGTACATTCTATTCTTAGGAATTAAAACCTTTTTATTTAAGATAAAAAAAAGGCATTTGGTTGCTTAGGATCTCCACATTTACACCCACTCAGGAGACATTATTTCTAAGACAACTTTGTGAAAAGATCTTTGAAAACAAAAGAACACAAAAATTTTGTGATCTTCCTACTGCTTTGAAAATACAATAGCTAATATTTTAACACAGTCAACAACTGTGGACAGTTAGGTATGGTGTAACAAATACCTCAATTTTTGATGTGTTTTCCTCTCTCTTTTTGCCAAGCTTGGTTTGCCACAAATAACATTTCTGGCTCACTTCAATGCCTAATGACAAGGCAACTGATACCCTGGTGTGGAATTTGTCATAAAATTGGTCAAAACATCTTGACTGGGTTTTTGAAGAGAAAGATAGATTAGGATTTTGTTTCTCCTTTATATCTGAACGTTTTGTTTGACCCTGATCTGTGTGGGAAAAATGTGTTGCATGGAAACCATCTGTCTTTGAAATAGTTAAAATTATACTTCATTAGGTTTGCATAAGTTTTAGACTATGTGATCTTCTATAGCATACAGATGTCTTTGGAGAGATAATATTTATGTGTGCTATTTCTCGCTTTTTTTTGTGTTCATGTATGATGGAGGAAAGAGAAATATGATTAATGGCTGTGGCTAGGATTCGAAACTACTTGGGCTTGATTTTATTATAGTCAATATAATAAAATGACTGTCTTTTTCCTTTTGTTCAATTTAAATTAGTTTAGGCTGACACCACTACCAATTTAAAGACAGTAGTGGTACATTTTTCATCTAAATATTTTAAGCATTTTCATTCTTTTATGTCCTTATTTGTTGGGCAAGTACACATATATCAATTTTTTTCCCAAAAGGCTATCAGCTAGTTCATGTGTGAAAATAGAAAGCTTTAAATACAAAGAGTTCGTAAAAGCCTTGAGAGTGACCTGGCTGTGCTGAGCAAGCCTTGCTCAAGCATGGAAAATATAGTTAGCATGCACATGTATAAGAGCTGCAGCACTAATTTATTCCTTACAGGATATGGTTTCTAGAGATGTTTCTCAGATGAAAATGCATATTTTAAAATATTTTACCTCATGAAAATGTTTATTTTCACCAGGCACTCTGTAAGAACTTTTAAGAATGAAATTTCAGAGATTGTTCTCATCAGGTTTCTGTTATGCAAAAATGGCAAAGGGTGAAAATGGAAAAAGAAAACATTAAATTTGAAAGCTGATGAAGGAGAGTTTCAGAGCAATTGCACCTGGCAGTCCACAGAAAGTACTGAGTCCTTCTAGTACTTCCATGTTCTCTGTTTCCAGCCATCTCTCATCAGACAATCACTGAAGCATTAAGGTTGGAAGGGGCCTCTTGAGATTACCTGGTTTCTCCTTCTTTTGCTTCTTCAAATGAGAGTAGCATTTGCTTTCTTCCAGTCTTCAGGAAACTCCCCCTTTCTCTGTGACCTTTCCAAGATAATCAAGAGTGGCCTTGCAGTGGCCCCAGTTCAGATCCTCAGCACCTGTGTGTGCGTCCTGCCAGACCTACAGGATTGCAGATCCAGTTTAACTGCCCCCTAGCCTGCTTCTGCTCTGCTGAGTGTGTCTTCCTCACTCAAGATTATTGTTCTCAAAGTCCTGAAGCCCCTGAATATTGGTTTTACAAGCAACGATTGAGGCAAGGATGGCAGTGAACACCTCAGCTTTTTCTATGAACTTGATCACCATGGTCCTCTCCAGTTAGTGGAGAAGACACATTTTCTGTAGTCTTACTTTTTAACGTTGGTATACTTGTAACAGGTCTTTGTGTTGTACCTCACTTGATTAAATTCTGGCGGGTCTTAACTTTCCTAACCCTACCCCCACACAACCTGAGAGCATCTCTGTGCTCCTCCTCACCTGCACCCACTTCCACCTCCTGTAAATCTCCTTTTTATGTTTGAGTTCAGTCATGTGCTCCTTACTTATCCATGCAGGCCTCCTGCTGCCTTTTCTTGATTTCCTACTTTACAGGACAGCTCTCTATAAAATTTTAGGGTGGATCCTTGAATATAAGCCAGCTGTTACAGATCCCTCTTCTCACCAGAATTGTATCTTTAGGGATTTTTTCAAACAGATTCCTGAAGAGATTAAAATTTGCCCTCCTGAAGTCCATGAAGCTGGCCCTACTTTCTACTTTGCTCCCTCCTCCTAGAATCCTGAAATCCATGACCTCATTGTCTCTCCAGCCAGGATTGTCCACAGCTTTCACAAATTCACAACCAATTCTTCCTTGTTTGTAAGCATCAGGTTCAGAAGAACACCTTTCTTTGCTGGTTCCTCAAACACCTGTATCAAGAAGTAGTAATCAATATGCTCTAGTTTTCTCCTGGGTATCCTGAATCTGAGCTTCCATCAAGCAGCAAGCCTTCCTCGATGGCAAGTCAGCTTGGGGGCCTTCATCACCTGCAGCAGAGTCACCTACCACTCCCACTACCACTCCCTGCTTCCTTCTAGAGGTCCCAAGAGGCTCAGACTCAGATGCAAGTAAAGATAATTTGGCATCACTTACTCATCAGCAATGAGGACAGTGAATGCATCCTTCAGCTGCAAGTCTTTAGGTGGGACAGGACCTTCCTCTTAAAGTGAGTCATCACCAGCTTCCAGCCTCCATCACGATCAAAGTTTTCACTTTACTTCATAGGCTCAGTCTGTTCCTGCTACAGCTGAAGGTTCAGACTCTTGAAGCTGCAGCATCTTAGACATGGTGTGGCTCATGTCTTTCTAGTCCTTTCTGATGTGTGGTATGCTGACCCTCTCCGACAGTGCTTTCATGGAGCTGAGCACTCAGATGTGTAGCTGAATGAAGTCCTGTTGCTGCAAAGAAACACTGCAGATGTCAGATGCCAGACTGGTGGGAAGTGTTTATTTTCTATTGGTAAAATGCAGAAGTTAACTTCTTCAGGGTGACGTTTGGAAGGCTGGTTAACCAAAGTGCTGTGCCGCAGTTGGAACTATTCTTACACGTACAGAAATTATTTCTTCTCTTGTAGCTGTTACTGGGTTTGTGGTTTCCAGGCTCTTGGATTTTTCTAAACTGGTGGTGGATCTTTCTGTAAAGATAAGCCTGTCTTTTTTTTTGGCTGTTAGTGCTATATGACAGAGTTATGACACAGGGCTCAGCTGGGCACTTCTTCAGGAAGAAAGATTGCAAAACATGTCTGTGCTTTACCTGTCTAGATTGATCCAGCAAGGCCAGAGGGAGCCCTGGAGCAATGTCAGAATTGCTGGAGGTAGTACCTGCTCACCTGAAAACATACAAGAAGTCAATCCAAGGGAAGAGACTGCAGAGTACATGGGAGTTCTTCCTAAACATCTACCATTAGTGACACCAAGGATGCGGCAATTGTCCAGTGAGGGCTCAGATGTGCTGTTCTCAAACCAAGACGGGATTCATTTAAGCTGAAGAGCAAGACCATGCTGTCCTAAAGAGAGGTAATTGCTTAATTTCTCTAAGCATTTTGAAATATTTGTCATCTCTATTTAGGGTTTGGGTTTTTTCTGGTAATTTAGATTGGAAATGAGACCATGGTATTTTAACAAAGGGTTTCTCGCTAGAACTGGCTACATCCTTCAAGATGAAGGAATTACTAAGTGTTTTCTTTTGTACTGTAAATCACTTGCAAGCAAGCATAGTTTTGTGCTGGTATTCTCCCTTGGTGTATTATCATCATTACTTCTCTGGGTCTTGATTGAATCCACAGATCTGCATTAACTACTTCACATTCCCCATGCAGCAGTGAATTGAGACTATCATGAAAATGTAAGTGCATTTCTGATGTGCACCAGCCAAATTAAAACTAGTGTAGCTTGGGCACATTCAGTTTTCACTAGTAAATGAACTAGTATCTCACTACTGACAGACCACAAGAAATTTAACAAGGCTTAGAGGGGAAAATAATTTTCTACATTGCTGGAATAAGTGTCAGAGTTAAACAAGAGGGAACCAAGAAAAAAGTCCTTTCTGTGGAACTTACCCTCTGTCTTCACTGGCAAATGACTCCTGTTACTTCATTCAAGTGAATCTTCTCTGCATTGCTTCATATTTATTCTCCTGATACAGCTGGAAATGTTCTTGCATGTTATTATCTTGTTAGTGAATAAGCAAAGTGTTTTTCCCAAGCTCACACAAATTATGGCAAAGCAGGGCATGGAGCCCACGTTTGCAGATGTATGAAGAAGATATAGTATCCTCAGAGGACTTTTTACACCCACCTTGGTGAAACAACAACCATATTTAGGAAAGTAGAACATGAAGTAGGAAAGAGACAGAGTGGATAGGCTGACATTTTGCTTTCCTAAAATCCACAAGTGAATTTTCTCTGTAAATGGGACAGGTTCTTATTGACACTGACGACATACTGGATCTAATAATAATTCAGTGTTTTGCTCTGACATCCAGTGGAATCAATATAAAAGCTTTCAGTAAGACTGAATTCTCTTGTTGGCAGAGGATAGCATTCTAACCTACAAGTTTTGATTCCTCATTCTCTCTTGTACAGAAAAGGTGTGTGAGATGGGATTTCCCTGGCTGCTCCAGGGTAACTGAAAGCTCTCATCCTTCTGTTTGCAAATCTCAGTCTTGTTGGTGCCGGAAATCAAGTTTAAACAAATAATCATAGTGATTATAGATAGTTCATAGATATGGTATGAGAAACCTTTGCATTTCTGTGAACCTCAGCTAGAAATGTAGGTGAAGAGGGACTCCTGACATGGTGAAGAGGAACGTAAAATTCACAAGTTAAAAGCAAGGGTGCTCATGATAAAATTTACATTGAACACTCTGAAAGAAGGGGATTCTGTGCGAGTAGAACACATCATTTATGCTACTGCGGTACTCACCGCAGTTAATACAGCAATAGGCATTTCAACTACTTTGAGTGAAAAATACATTTGTTGCCGGTGTCAAATTACATTAATCAATTATCTTTTTTCATGTGGGTTCACCTGAAAGTTGGTTGATATATTTGATCATCCTTTGAGGATGATTTCTCTGTTTGTAATTTCCTTTTCAGGAAGTAGAAAATATCAGTGGAATATATACAAACAGATAGGTAAGCATAGGAATATATGTCATGAATTATAAGTTCTATAGGTGAGGTGGGTCCAATAAGTGTTTAAAAAATCAGGTGGCCAACTCATAAAACAAGTAGATTAACTCCTGCTTCTGTCATTATGAGTGACTTTAAATAGCTGCTTCTGTGGTTTTTCACCTCCTTGAAATGTTGTGCCCAAGGACCCTATGCCAGTCCTTGTTCAGCTCTTTGCCCCTACTGTACTGTCTTTCTCCCATCCTTAGGAAACAGCCACATTCATAGCTTTTGGTGTGAAGATAAGGGAAAACTTCTGCAATGGAGCTGTCCGATAATATCATCCTCAAGCACTTATTGAATCCTTCCTACCTCCTGGAAGTGCTGCTGGAAAAAGGTAGGTTAGCTGCACCCGGGTGGGTCAGAAAACTGCTGCTGGGAAATGAGCGTTCTGACCAACAAATACACCACAATGCCCAGTTCTTGATGCACCTTGCACCCAGCTGTTCATGTCTTTTTTACGTCAAAAGCAGGTCTAATATTTCAGCTCCCAAATGATTGTGATGGAGACAGCTTTGAAAATGCAATGCAGGAAGTATTCAGAGCCTTTGCCAGCTTTGTCTCCAAGGTGTGAAGTGTCTTCTCTCCATGTGACACCAAGCTTTGTCTGACAATGTTCGGTACATCAGCACATTTAAGTCTGGAAAATCTGGCTGAGTGGCCCAAAACAATGTGACCCCATCCCCCTTCTAGTTTAGCTGGGTTAGTTACAAAGGTCTGACCGAGACCAAGAGCAGGTCCTTTGCTGTTAAGAGCTCTGTTGAGGAGAGGCAGAAACAAGAGCATGCTCCTCTTTTGGTTTGGGAACTACATTCACCTGAAGCTTTACTGCAGTGCCCTGCCGGCCACCCATACCACAGCTGTGCAGCAGCCACATCTGTGCCCGATCTTATACTTTGTTTGTCCTGACCCTGACACAGATCCAACAGCTTGGCTTCCTGGCTGGGGCTCAGACCTGTCTCATCATTACAGAAGTGCTGGCTGATCAGCAGACTGCATCTGGTCTTCAGCAATGTCTCTGAACCTGATCCTCACCCGGACCTTCTGCTCTGCATCCTGGCTCCTTGTTGGTGAGGTACCTGCTCATGTCTGCCTTGTTATTGTGCTCTGGTCTCAGCTCACTTTTCCCTTGAAAAGCAGCTTTTTTGTTGCTTTCTTATACAAAGTTGCCAATTAATATTAAGCATAAAACAGACCGTATGTTTTCTTTGCCCTGCTCATCAGCTGGTATCAGCTTGAAGAGTGCCAGTGCCACACACACACACACGCACACACTCTCTCTCTCTCCATGCACAGCATGTTTTGGGGAAGGTACAAACACTCACCCCTTCCAGCAGCTGGTGCCAGTCCAAGGTCTGTGTGTGACCTGTACTCCAATTCCAGCTGATAGTGCTGAGCCATGCACTCACAGTGGTCACCCCAGAAGCTGCTTTTCAGGGTACAAACTGTTCCTCCCCCCGTGGCTGGAAGTTAAAGATGCCCCTCACTCCATTTGCTGGCACTGAGACCCCCCTCACTCACTCTGAAGCCAGCACCTCAGGCCAGAGGCACCCACAGCCTGGTCCAGCTCCAGCAGCCGCTCCCCGCTCCTCACGCTGCTCCCCCAGCCCCTGGCACTGAGTTCTGCTCAGCCAGGTGCCTGGGATAGGGAGTGAGGTCATGCAGAGAGGTGGCTGAGAGCAGGCAGGACACACTGCGGTGATCAGGCGCAGGGCTCTGCCGGACGAGCCCCTGAGCAGCCCCAGCTCACAGGCAACAGGGGCTTTCTGTACCCTCGTCTGCTCACCCCAGCTCTTTGTTCCTCCCTGCTCCCTCTTCCCTGCACATCTCCTCCTCGGCTGGCATAGTCCCACTGACCCACCCCAATACACTGGATCCTCAACTTTACATCCATATGCTTTGCAAACTTCCAAGTTTTCCAACGGACTCTTGAAAACTCACCAGCTCGTGTGGCTGACCAGGTTTGTTTGTATGCAGGCTTCTCTTATAACTCGTCAGTCTGGTTTCTGTCTCTATATGTCCTTATTTATAGCTCCTTTGACCAGATACCCTAAAGGAGCAGAGACTCTCCTTCTGCATACCCTTATGGGATTTAGTTGGATATCATGGGAATTACCCCAAGAAAGTCTAATGAGACAAACCTACAGAGCACAGTGTTAACAACTAGGAGGAAAAGAAAAAGGGAAAGGTAAAAAGTTTGTAAAGTAATTGGAGGTGAGTCATGGGACAAGTCTTTTCCGCTGTGTTGAAAACTTACTTGTCATTTTGTATGGCAAAACCAGATGTCTTCACTTCTACAAGTAATTTCATTTTAATTAGCTTTAAGTTCACAGCTACCAAAACCTTGCTTTAATACAGATTTTGAGAAACTAAAATTGAGGTGAAAGGTCAGCTTTATAAAACCCTGAGTAATTTGGTAGAGATCAAAGCTTCATGTATTTATTCTCTACTTGCTTCATTTTTACAATAAATGGTTCTTTTTAGATTGTCAAGCTTTTCAAGAGAGGAAAAATTCCCAGGAATTTTTCCTCTCTTAAAAAGCTTTTTTACTGGTTTTGTAAAAGGTGATATTGTAAATACAAAAACTCCTTTTTAGCCCTAGTTAATTGGATACTAAAGCTTTGCAGTAGAATAACTCATACAGAAGTTTTTAGAAAGTGTAGTATTAAAAAATAAACAGTAATTGGACTTTTGTTTTGCCTATCCTCAGATCAAAAAAAAACCACAAATAAAAATCTCCCCAAACCAAACTGAGCCAACTAACCAACAAACAATCAAAACTAAAACCAAATCCCCAAAAACCCCAAACCAATGAAACAAAAGCACTGACCAGAATATTCTTTCTTTGGCATGGTCTTAGCTGACCCATCTAGACAGCCGTATTATGATCTTTGATTTTTTTCTTTTTTAATCTGCATTCAGATAGAAGAAAATATCACTTTGCTTGCACAATCCTTGATGCAAGTGTGTAATCTCAGTAATCTACCCACTTCAAGCAGTTTGCCAGAAGGGAATTAATGGGAGTGGGATCTATGCAGAGGAAACAGTGTTGCAAGAAAGGTCAATTGAAATGGAACCAGTTTAAGTTTTGAAAGCCTTAGAAACAAAGGGAATTTCGCCTCTTCTATCACAAGTTTTTGCCTGTCAGAAATATTTTTTAAGCATATAGCCTCATTTCTCTTCAGCCTTGGTGAATCAAGTGTCTTATGCTTCCCACTGCCATGTAAAGAGTAGAAGTGTACAGAAACATCCCTCTTCTCAGTCCTGTTTTGCTGCGAAGACAGCCTTTGTTAAAGAAACAATACGTTGACATAACCATTCCTTTCCTCCCAAAAAAACTTCTCAGTAATTTTGTCTCAATACAAGTGCTTGAAAAGTTTTCTGTATCTTTAGTAGAGGCTACTAGCAAGGCTCTGAAATGAGTCATAGTTTCTGGTTACTCTGTTCTTGTGTCAAAGTAACTGGCAATGTTTGACCTGACTGCCACATGCAGCAGCAGATCTGTGACATCCTGGCACATGGGGAGAAACAGTTTTCAGTATGATCATTAAACAGGACTCACTTGAGCACAAAAGCTGCAAAACCAGTGTCTTGAACACCAGGATTCAGCAGCCAAGGTTAGTGACATCCCTGAGAATTGTGTGCCCAGAAAATGTCATCAGCCGGAATATCTGTATATCTCTGTACCTCAGTGAAATCCTAGGCAGGTGGGCCAAAGGATGGGAATGGCTGGCTTAGAATAGCTCATTTGTCCTGGTGACTGTGAAACTGCTCCACTTTGAGTATTCTCAGATGTCTTACTGAGACTCATACTGACTGAGCCTCACGGGCTAAGGGAATCCTCAGCAGTGTTCAGATGAAACAAAATCTGGGAGGACTGACTGAACGCCAGATGGTTGTGCGGCCATTCAGAGGGAGCTTGACTTCCATGGCTACTGTCACAAGTGTGGCTTGTGCAGGCCCTGTGTGAGCAACAGCAACTCATCTGAGTAGCAAACTGGCAATTTTTATATCAAGGCACAGGGGCAAACCTCATGCTGCCATCACTTATTCTTACCAGCACTGAAAAACTCAGAAGCCAATGGAGATCAGCTAAGGAAGAGTGCTAGGACAGGATTCTTTACTTGTGGCTGCAGCTCTTAGCTCAGGGCAGAAGCTTCTCTCAATCGACTCTGTCAGGAGATGTGTGACCTTGGGTCACATGGCACATGAAAGCTTTCCTTTGGCTACACAAAAAAGTTTTCTAGAGAAACAAAGAAGACAAACAAGGGGGGATGTGCGCAGCAGCACGTTATTTTGCAGCTGTGCGGAGGCAGTGGCTCTGAAACTGCAGTGAATTTCCAACACGAGACTACCTTCATTCATGCAGGTGATACACAGCCTGTATAAATGGCACTGTGCATGGTAAAGGCAGAGTGTTGGTCACAGACCTCACAACACCAGGCTTAGATGATTTATCCACATTTGCACGACCAGTTATTAGTGGGTTAGCCCCAGCCCAACACAGCCACTCACTCACTCCCCACTAAGCGGAATGTGAAAGGGCGTCAAGAGGGTAAACGTGAAAACTTGGGGGTTTAGATAAAGTCACCTTGACAGATAAAACGAAAGCTGTGCTACCAAGCAATGCAAAACAAGGAATTCTTTCACTGCTTTCCAAAGGCCAGCAGGTGGTCAGCCTTCCCCAGGAGATCAGTGATGTTCTCTGTGCATTACATGTAACAGTTGTTCAAAAGACCAACACTATAACCCTGGACATCCCCATCTTCCATTCTTTCCCACAGTTTTTATTGCTCAGCATGGTGTATGGAATATTCCTTTGGTCAGTTGGGGTCTGCTGTCCTGGCTGTGCCACCTCAACTTCTTGTGCACTCCCAGCCTGCTTGCTGTGGTGTAGAGTGACAAACAGAGATGTTCTGACCCTGTGCAAACATTGCTCAGAAATAACTAAAGCACCACTATGTTACCAACATTTTTTTGGTCACAATTTACAAAGCATTGCGCCATGCTAACTCCTATAAGGAAAATTAACTCCATCCCACCCGAAACCAGTACACCAGTAGTGGCAGCCTAGCTCAGCCTAGTTATCCAGAATCCAAGAACAGAGTTTTCTTGAAGTATGAGCAGGCCTCCTTCTCTTTAACATCACACTCAACACATGCTCCTTTATTTACTGTAACTGAAAATTTCAGCAGGTTTCTGCACAAGCTTTAATGTGTGCCTTGCAGCGAGGTCTACCTAGTTCAACAGGAACAGTTTCCCCTGTGACACATAACTGCACTGCTGTTTCTTCCCTATGGATGGCTGGTGTGCTCTCGCCACAGAGTCAGGACTAAGACTCTAGCTGGTCAACCCACCAGTAGACAGCTTTATCTGACAAACATTCAGAGTTGTGTCCTCTGTCAGAAACAATCCACCATGACAACATGCCACCCATTCCTTTTTGGATGGATGGCAGATTCAAAGGAGGATTCATTTCACAAGGCTCTACTGGTAGCAAGTATTGCTTGATTCTCTATTCCCTTCTCTGCTATCATTGTTTCATGTTTTAGCAAATGGGGTCTTCTGGGGACTGATGGGGTCCATCTGTCTAGAAGGGGAAGAGCCATCTTTGGCCATAGGCTTGCCAAGCAGGTGAGGAGGGCTGTAAATCCATGGTGTCAGGAGATGGGAACCTCCATCCTTTCCACTCCAACCAGTTTGATGTCAGTGTCAGCAGGAGATCCCAGAGCTCAGAGTGGGATCACAGGTCAGGAGGAGAACACTCAAAAATCCACAGAGGAATTCCTGACACTCCAGCCAGTAAGATGCCTTCATTGGGGACCAAATTTAAATGACTTTGTGCAAACACACAGAGCATTTGGAATGAACAAGAGGAGTTAGGGATGCTTGCCCACTTGCTGAGCCATAATCCTACTGGTAACCCTGAGATGTGAAGGGATGCCTCCTTGAATGGAGAGTTGGAGTGGAAGATACAGGTTCTTCAGGGAGGACAGGAACGGGAGACAGGGGCATGAAGTGGCAGGACTAGAGGTAATGGCTTCTAGCTAAAGGAAAGTAGTTTTAGACTAGAGGTCAGGAAGAAATTCTTCACTATAAAGGTGGCGGGGCGCTGGAACAGGCTGTTCAGAGAAGCTGTGGATGCTCCATCCCTGGAGAGGCTCAAGGTCAGGTTGGGTGTGGCTCTGATCAACCTGGTCTAGTGGAAAGTGTCACTGCCCATGTCAGGATCGTTGAAACTAGATGATCTTTAAGGTCCCCTCCAACCCAAACCATTCTATGATTATATGATGATCATATAATTTTTTTTTTTTGTATTGTTCCTTCCTGCTTGCTGCAGTTTTGAATCTGATTAAAATGTTTCTGGCAAATCAGATGAAGCAGATCTGGATGTGGGAGACAGGATGTTTCCTGAAAATTACTACTACGGGTGTTTCCATTTCAGTGATATCAAAGAATACAGCCATTCTTTCCCCACTTCTACTGCTGTTACTTCCTTCCCCAATAAGGGCCAGGATCTGATTCTAAGATTGGATTTAACCTTTGACGTGACAACACAGATGACTTTCCACCACAGCCAAGAATGCTACATCACATTAGGCCTTAGTTGTAACATCAGCATTCTTGGGCCAAATTGTCTCCAAACTACGCTCCAGCCTCCCTTTAAAGCCCTCAAAGGGGGACAAGAGAACCGTCTGTTTTGAATTTTTATGGTAATTCCTCTTCCATACATTATCTCTTCTTCTCTGGTTCCAGGAAGGTACAGGTGAAACTATCACTGTAAATTCCTTTGAGGAGGGCTGGTACTGTGACAATCTGGGAGTGCTGCCAACCTCCACCCATTCCTGGAAAACTGACAGCAGTGTAAGCCCTGTTTGATTTCAGCTGACAGCTGAGGGACGTTATTCACCTATGTTGCTTTAGGCACCATAAAAGATGAGCTCACACAATCCATCCAGAGCAAATAATCAATATGCTATTTCATACTTACGAAGAAGCGCAGAGCTTAAAAAATGAAAAGGGTAAAGTGAAAAAATCCACAATAATGAAAAGCCACAAGGGAAGACACAGTCTGCTCACTGCAGGAGTTCAATTCTCCAAGCTTCTGGTAGTGATTTTGTTTGAGCATAATTGCTTTTGTGAATCAGGCAATCACATGATGCAATAAGCAAAACAGTAAATCAGTTCAAGCAGTGATGTACCTTATAATTAAGCAATGCAAGTAATCAACCCAAAATGGGACCCACATGAAATTATAGTGTCATCAAGCAATAACTCAATCACAGCTCTGTATCCAATGTGGTAATCATGTGGAAAAGGTTGTTTAATTATTAAGCCCCACAATTTTGAAATTTCTGGTGCGACCCGGGCAATGTTTAAATGCCCTGTCAGAAAACAGAACTACTTTCCAGTTAGTAGTTTCCCTCACTCTTGAACTGTAGAAGACACTTTTATCTTCCCTGAAGCCCCAGGAGAATTGGCTCTGTAAGCGTGTCTTTGCTCTGAAAGCCTTTATTTTAAAAGGAGGAACACCGTGTTCGTATCCTTTTTATTCCTCTCCAAAAGCTCATCTAGCCTCAGAAGCTGACAAAGGGATCCTACCATGGTATTTTGCAATCTTTCCTGGGAAAAAATATATCAAACCCTTGCCTTTTGCTCTATGGAATCCCTTTCCACAAACAAAGCTGTTTTAGACTTCTTTGTGATCAAAGTAACTCCTTGTAAAATTAAAAGAAAAGCTTTTTTGAAGCAGAATTTCTGTTGCAGTTGAAAATATTTTTCTTCTAGAAACTGGAAGCAGAAATGAGCAATAACTTTTAAAATAATTAGGCTTTATCTGTAGCATTTTTTGTGGAAGTTTTTGATTTTCAGCTGGTTCTGACAGAAATGTGTGGAGTTTAATTTTTTTAGTTTAACATTTCTTGAACTCTGTGAAAACTTAATCAAAAATAATTTGAAGAAAAAAAGGAAAAAAAACCCACAACTATACTGAAGTAAGGGAGTCCTTTTATAGAAACTGTCATGAAAGATATTATAGATATTATCATCATGTGGGTTTTATTCCAATTCTCTTTTCTAGAGCTGGGGTTTAACACCATTCTCACAAGATGCATTTATTTCCTCGGGAGTTAAGTTCTCATTAGTGTTTGCTTGGTAGATGCTGCTTCATTTATTTCAGTTTCTGCCTTCTGCGATATTTTAAGCTGCAGCCTTCATGAAGTCAGAAGAACTCTCATCTCAGCTGCATCACGGGGAGTGTCCTTTTTAGACAGCTAAATATATCACCACGACTTGAATTTTCTTCTGGGATTTGTGAATTAAATAGATAGGGTTCTCCATTCCCTCTGGACTGATGTACAATTGGGAAAGCTTGACCTTTACCTGCTGAATACCCATTTCATCCTAGCCTGACAATAATTCAGTCTCAGAACTGTAATGAGATTTCCCAAACTTGTTTGTTTGCTAATTACATAGTTTCATTCTATGCTGGGAGTCTAAGAGGGAACTGGTCACCAATTAACCATGACATTTCTGCTGTTTTTCTGTCCCAAAGTGACCTGACATGTCCCACCAATCTTCTTCTTGGGTCTTTAGGCAGCCTACACCATATTATTCTGTATTTTTCCACTAATATATGCTGTAGGAGACAAATGTAATGAAACTCAGTGCAAGACCTTATGGGAGGTTGAGGGACTATTTTTAAACTGTCTCTAAGTAGGTTAAAGCTTGGCACTTACACTTTCACATCCAGTCACCAGCACCAAGAGGAGTGTGTCCAGCTGCTCTGGTTAAGATCGATGCTGTACGACACAGAGGACAATGGATACTCACTCCTGAGTCTCCACTGCATCTCTTGGGTTTGTTGTGGTAGGTTCTTGGATTAACTGGTTTTCAAACACTTCAGGAATCCTCAGGTATTTTACATTGACACTTACTTGAACCTCTGTGAATACTAAGGAAGATAAGCTCATTGTCCTTGTTTCCTATTTTTAGATAATTTTAAGACCGCGGTCTGTTTTCTTGTGGAGACAGGAGGAAAACAATCAGCACAGGATACGCTGTATGTAAGTGCATTGCCATCTTCCTGTTAAGAAAGGTGTCAGTGACAGGTCAAGCATGCACTGTGACCTTACAAGAGCACTCATTTTCTGGGGCCAATTCAAAAAACACCAGTTTGTCAGTGTTTAGCAGTTCAATTGTTGTTTCTCACGTCCTTGGTTACCAATACAGTGTGCTCCTTTAAAACTTCCTCTGCAGTTTCTTGGGTGCATGCACATACGCAAGTGTACACTTTTTTAATAGTTCATCTTTCAAACAAATTGTTCTATTTCTCTTAAAAATCTTTATAGAATGACCTCAGAACCAGTACTTCACCACTGAAGTCAGTAATTTTTTTCAGAGCCTCCACCCTATTTGCCTCCAAAAATACAGGATACTGCCAGGATCTGAGAGTTATTTGACATTTGTAGCACAGAGAATAATTATTTTTATTCTTTTGACTAGAAAAATATCCAAGCTTTTCTAAGGATGAAGCTATCTGAGAAGGAACTAGTTCTGATCTGCAAATTATTCCCACTGCCACCTCACCACTCTTCACCTTGACAAATATTGACTCTCTCAGCATCTTATTCTGCAGTCCCTGGAAGTGAGATCAGTTTTTTAGGGACAAGTGCTCTTCCCTGGGTATCCACAGCCTTCTGATTGACAGGAGAGGTATCTAGCCATATCAGTTCTGCTAGCCAACGGATGAACATGGTTCAGTCTAGGCAAGATTTCCCTTGGGATGCAAGCCAAAATCCAATTTCTGGCACTTCTGTGGCCTTACATGGGCAGTGGAATCCTACTTGCTCCTTGATGTTTCTGTACATGCATGATCAGTATTTTGGTGTCATCTCTGCATAAACAAACTCCTAAGAGGATCATATGGGACTGACACCATGTCTATTGCTAGGACATTGAAAATCACACATCTCATTTGAAAGTGAAAGGGCACTTCCAGAGAAACCTGGACACACTACTATTCTTCTCATGGGTCAAACTCCTTTCATGCCCTCCTTTAGTAATGATTTCAACATTTCTACTTGACCTTGCTGATGAACTTAAGGTATCTGTATTTGTGGTATGGTGCAGTATTGCTAATATTGGACCTGCTGGTTCATATTAGGAGCAACAGTTCACTCCACACTCATTTCCAGACACTTGTGTTCAAATTCTGCTCCTGCAGAGAGGTGATGCCTTTCTTGTTCTGCTTACCTTTGCTCATCATGGTGTAAGATTGTCTTCATGGGTATACCTTTATAAGGAGTGAAAGAAACACACGTCCAAGGAATTTTTAATAAATGAATAGGGCAATTTGAAACCCATGCACATAACAGGCAGCAGACTTTTAGTGCCTCCCAGAGCTCAATTTCTAGTTTTTATTTAATTTTCTAGTGACAGTACAGTCTCATATGGCATGGAGCAGAAGGCAAATCTCATATCCACAAGTGTACATTCATTTAAAGTTAGCTTATAAAGTAATTTTGTGACAGAGGTAGCTCCAAGTGGAAAAAAAAAGCGTGGAGAAGATTAATTCAGTTCAGTCTCTCACCATTTCAAATTGAAGGGGAAAGAAACCCAAACATACACCAATTTAATATAATGTCAATTCCTTGAAAACTCTCCTGAGTAGATTCTTTATTTCCTAGTAGGGATTCTTACTACAATTAGTCTCTCATGAAGACTTAATAAAATTTAATTCTCCTCTAACAAGCCAACAATTTCCATGAAATTAATCAAAACTCATAATGTGAGACTTTTACTCCTGTGTTACTTCAGGTTGAAACTTGCCGGTGGATTAAAAAGTCATGGAATGGATAGACAATACCAAATAAGTGTTCAGGTGGGTTGCATATATCCTATTTCCACATCAAATAACTTTGATTCTCTCATATTCCTTTGGAGTCTAAATCTGTTTTTCAGGCAGGTTGCTTAAATATGTGCTTAACTACAGAGCCCTAACCCATTATTTGAGTGTTTTTCATGATCCTACTACGATACTGGAGCAGGGAACTCTCTGAAGTGAAGGGTTTAGTCCAAAGTGTAATTGTGGTAGAGACTGAGTAGGAGCGAAAGAAACGATGATTTGTAGAGGAAGCCCCAGCAGGGAATTTGCCACCATTCCCAGGCAGCTTGGAAACCTGAGGAATAACACAAATGGAACAGGAAAACAAAGTTTTCTGTGTGGTTGCTTAAGTTGTCTTTGAAAACACATTTCTCAGCCCTCAATGGGCCAAGCCTGAAGCAACATCAGCCCGGCCTTCCCAACACAGCTGCCCCAGCCCTGGCTTCCCATGCCAGATGGTCTCAGAAAGTGGGCAAATACCTCACTCTTACTCACGTTACTGGCACATCAAGAGGGAGCTTGGACAGAGACGTTCATTTTTATGTGCAAGAATAGTGACCTGCTTTGCTTGTGTGCATCATCTGGCTGATAAATGCTATCATTTGAAGACTAAACATTACAAAAGGAGGTTAGGTGAGAAATGGCGTGTAGCTAATTAGAGAGAAGCAATGTGAAATTAAAAGGCAGATGAGCATGTATGGAACGATGTTTGTATTTCACAGAGATTCAGGTATGTTAATGATTAAGCTTTCAAGTTATTGAATCCTGAAATGCTTTGACTCAACACAGGAAATTTTCCTCTTTAGATCTGCATTTCCCAAGGATTCTACAAACACAGCAAATTTTCTCCTTCACTTTGTTACTAATTTTTAACAAAGACTGATTATACAGGAAGGCCCTGTGTAAGAGTTAAATTGACAGATCATGTTTGCAATCACATAATTTCTTTTCAGGGAAACTCATCATATGAGATGTTCAGGCTTAGAAGAACTAATTTGGATTCAGCACACATGCACTAATGGAAGTGTCCAAGTCCAGTTATTTCAGTCTATTAAGTTTAACTCTCTAGTGCTTTAGCTTAAATTGAAATCTGTGTTTTGGCCACACTTGTCTAATACTCATCATATTTAGTTGTAAGAACTTTATTAAGGCTACTAAACTGTAATTTCCACTGGCCAGTAGTCAGTCACCTATTTTGTGACCATTTAATGTGGTCACAGCTGATGTGTTTCACTGGCATTATACAGCATAGTTAACTCTTCTCCTTTTTGTTAAGGGATTCACTTTCATGAACTGGACATGGGGAGGATGTGAAAATTAAAAGAAGAAAATTATAAACTATTTTTTAAAATCAATTCTAGCTATAAGAGTTATTACAGGGTTAGACTAAATCCTTGGGGTCTGACTAGTTATCATAGCCCCTGAAGACAGTGGGATAATATTACAGGCTTAATAGATGTGGTGTAAAAAGTATGTCAGTGGGAGAAGAATCAATAAAAGATGCAACATTTCATCTCCATTGCATTGATTTGCACACAAAAAGAGCACTTGCAGCCAGAGAGATGAAATGCAAAGCTACAGTATTGTCAGAAGCTGTGCCAGTTGCTGAAGAGAGGAAGTCTTAAAAAACATGAGAAGGAAAAAAATTTATAGGGACTATGACATATATGATCAACTGGCAATACAAGGATGAAGCAGGAAACGGGATGGTAGTAGATGTCCTTGGAGCCTCATGGAGAGAAACTGATGCAAGAACAATGTGATGCGTTTGGCTGTGGATGCCCTGGTAGAAAGGCTTCCCCACTGCATTGTATTCCTTGTGCTTGGTTTGTGCAATGCAGGGGGATAGAATCTCCAGCACTGCTACCTGCATGCAACCTTGTTCCCACAACACTGTGGAGCTGTTGATTCACTGACACTGAATGGATCAATAGAAGAAATGTCATGCCAGTAAAGGCAGGGAATGAGCTGGCTGCACACTTTAATTTATTTATGTGACATTACAAGTTACTTTTTACAGTTCCACTGAGGTAAAAAAAACCCAAAAAAACAACAACCCAACAAACACATTCTAAGCTGATGTATATGTCTACTTTTTGTGGACTACATACATTTACTTTCAGGTACTGCTATTCCCCTCATCTGATTCAGCTAATACACTCTACCTAGAAAATTACTTCATCACATGCTTAGTTTTGCTATCAAACTGATGCAATGGAGAGCAAGTTCAAAACTGAAATAGGAAGGTATGAGAATTCCTGAGCTGTCAGATTGCATCTAACTAGCATCTGTCTCTTCAGAAACATCTGAGTGTAAAGAGCATAATATTTTAACAGCTTAATTTGTCAGCATCTGCATCACACCTAAGAGTAATTGCCCTACAAGTATCTGAAGTATCTAAAGATAAGCACACATTCACCTAACACTTAATGAAAAGTTTAAAATACTAAACAATTAATTTGTTGTTATGGCTCAGAGATTGACATTTTGAGGTGAGGACTTTCCTTCCAAGTCGAGGTCAGAACTTGGGACTACTCTTTTAACACAGGAAAAGAATTACAGGCTGTAGCATCTGACACCAAGCTATCATCTCAGCCAAGTATGCTGTTTCCCTTTGATCATTTTCTTTTCCAAGATGCAGAGTAATAAAACAAGGCGAGACACAGAACTACCAGGGAAAATAGAAATTTTGTTGTAAAGTGTGTTTGACATTTTGAATCTTGCTTGCACTTTAAATTGCAGCAAAGAGGAAAAATGTGACCTCTTTTTCCCTCTCCATGACACAAGAATTCTGAAAAAAACCTGAATTACTCTCCTATGATTTTGTTTATTTTTCATACAATACAGACATGTATTGCTTGAAGCAAAGAATCAAGGCAAAGTGATTTCGTCATGGAAAAGGTGCAGCACTTTTGATACATCAAAGCAGAATGTCTCAACAGCATCAAATACAAAACAGTAAAAATTTTTTTTGCCTTCTTTGCCTCTAAATTTCTGTATAACCTGACACATTCCAGAATGCTCTGGTTTGGATGACTTATTCACTGGTGGAAAAATTCCTGCCAAAAGTACTTGAAATAATAACCTCATGACAAAAACTTGATATGCTTTGGATAGAGACATCATTACTTAATCACTGCAGTGATAAAGATGGATTCTTGGCTTTATGGTCAACTTCTGTCTGCCAAAGAAGCCTTGAAATGCAGAGCTGTAAATCCTGGAGATAAGAGCTACGGGATATTTACCTGATCATGCTTATCCACAGGAATCAGAGCCTTCAGTTAGTCTGGTAAGGCAACAGCTTGTTAGGACAATAGGAAACAAATAAAGAAATGGAGCTACGAGGACTAGTGGGGTAGAAAAGGTAGAGTACAAACCCGAAGTCGTCAGCTTAGGAGCTAGAAGCTGTAAATGGCAGTCTACCAAGGGGCTTATCCATAAACTAGGCTGGGGCGTCTGTGTTCATTAAAAAAAAAAAAAAAGTATATCTAGATATATATAATTTGTATTCTTGTGCTTGCATGTCATTGAGACAGAACAATCAACACAGGTTTGTTTTAGTTTTTCTAAGGGTGGGGAGCTAAAATTTGGTCTTGTGATAACTGAAGCAAATGCTCAACTAGAAAGTTCATTGTCGAGAGATCTCAAGGGACCAGGCTTTCAGAGCTATCAGAAATGGCTGAAAAGTCCTTTTATAATTTTGGTTTAAGGGAAACACACACTTTTTAAAAAGAATATTATGTTGTTTGTCCTTCTATTTGGTTGGAAAATAAAGAGCTTATTTAAAGCCTGCTACAAGAAACAAAGCAATACTTCTGAAGAAGCAAAAAATGCTCGAATTCTGAAATGTTTTGACAGTCAGAATTGACAGTTGAAGAGAAAATGAAACATACAGTAGATTTGTGTTCAGTGAAATAAACCACTGAAGGGATTGCAACCGATGTACACAAATTACCCTTAGCAAGTACCTAACTCCTCTGTATCAGTAGCTGTATTGATAAAAAGCTAATCATCTTGCTCCTTGCATCCCCTGCAGGTCTTGCCTTCAGTCCACTGAGCAGTGCAGCAGTTACAACAGTGAGAGCTCATAATAAGATAGCAGGGGAAAAAGAAAGGGAAAAAGAAACAAAGTATGTTCATTTTGGGCAGCTGCCTAAGTATTTTCTATAACCTTTACACTTTGTTTGTGAGCTTTCTTATTAGTATCATTTTCAGATAGCATTGGTTTCAGTTTAGTAGTCAAACACCATATGGAATTGAATAATCAAACATTGCATTTTAAGATGTTGAAATGAAACATCCCGACTAATTTAGTTTTTTTTTCTTCTGAAAACAGCCCTTTCCTTCTTTTTGGAGATCCAAATATACATTTCTCTATGGAAAATGTCACCAAACCCAATTATTGGCTTATTCCACTTCTTACATGGATATCAATAAACACAGTTTCCCAGCTGGTGGCCAAGGAAGGAATCTGAGTTCCATGTACAAAACTCCACAGAGGAGATTTTTGCTCAGTTTTCTGTACTCTTCATCTGCACCAAGCAAGGCCACAAAGTGGGTTCCTACTGTTCTGGGTCTGTAAGGAAGAACAAGCCTATTCTAAGAACAATCATATGATGAAAAAGAAGTGTGAGGAGTTTTATGACAGACCCAAACTACAAGCCCTGTTTAGTCATATAGGCACTTGGGGAGGCAACGCAGACTAGGAAGTGGCTTTGGTATTTGGGGAAGTTTTGGAGGTGTCAGAGGTAGCCTCGGCATGTGTGGCTGTTCTCCTCTGTCCATGGTGCTGGGATAGATCTCCTGCACAGACACTAGTCTCTATCCCTCGCTCTGGTGGGAAAACACTGCTATCTCTGAGATTTGTTACTGTCCTGTAAATGTTACAAAATTGCATTACTGCCAGATTCATACTCATAAATTATTATGAACCTAGTATATTGTTATATGCCATCAGGAAGAAAATGCATGTGGCATTGCTTGTATCATTACCATGGCTGCAGGAGCTGTTACTTCTTTTGTAGCAGACATCATGCACGGCAGGTAAATCAACTAACAGATCCCCACGAGTCCATCTTTCCAGCTGGGTTTCTTGGCAAATTGAGTAAAGGTTCTGCCTCCAAGGTAAAAGCCTTCCCCAGGAGTCTTTCTGAGACTATGAATAGACACAGATCTATAGACTACATCATCTCTTTCAACTGTGTCCTTTTCTTGCCTCTGTGCCTGATCCTCATGTGGTGAGGAGTGTACTGGTGGGAACTTTCCTGACTGAATGGTAAGGGTATCACCTGGACAGGATGTACCCAAATCAGATGCACAAGTGATTGGATTTTCGTCTGGAAGGTACGTCCTGTGGGAGTTATTTGGAAGCTGGTGCTTGAGGCAGGGAAGGGATGCTGAAGCTGGGACTATGAGTATCATGGTGGAGTTTGTGATTTGATGATGATGTGCCTTGTTACCCTGAAGAGGAGGGAACTGTGAGGTAGCTGGTGCTAAGAGCTATGTTTCACTGTCTCATGTGTCATAATTTTCTGTGTCAGCTGTATAATCTGGAAAAAGTGAGTGCAGTTTGGAAGCAGAACCACAAGTACGTGACCCTTGGAGAGTCAGCTGGCTCTGGAAACAGATCAGCAGTTCTAAACAGGTCAACAAGAAGCTCAAGGATCTCTCAGAGACTTTTTGACGTCCCTATTTTTTTGTCCGGCTTCTGAAGCCCCTGTGGATGACATCACCATTGTCTGCACAGAAGGGAGGACATTTGATATTGCAAAGCCTGTAAGGAGCCTATGAACAGGAACACTGACATTTCTCACCAACCCCACTCAGCTCTGCTGACCCTCGGCTGCTACAGGAGTTCCTTGACGTAGCATGGTCCAGAATTCCCAAAATAGGAAGAAGAAAGCTGATTTTAGGCAGTTGGGTGTTCTAACTATTAGCTCACACTTTTCTGATCCTTCTGTTTGAGGGTATTTGAATTGTTCCTTCCCAGACTCCAGCATATAAGAGCAAGGTGTGCATATGAAGGTTTAGTAGTGTGGGGTGGGGACACTGTCCTTGTCTCTAAGAGCAATTATATGATGAAAAAGGAGAGTGAGGAGTTTTATGACAGACCCAAACTACAAGCCCTGTTTAGTCATATAGGCACTTGGGGAGGCAACACAGATGTGGAAATACTGTGTTAATAGAACAAAAACCTGGGCACACAGCTCCAGCAGGCTCCTCGGTTCCTTTCTGGAGCACAGTTATCTATGCTGACACACTCCTGTGTTGTGTATGAGAAAGCATCAAAAATACTGCATTATGACCTTTGAACCGTAATTTCTGGGGGTGACTTAAGGCTTAAAACAAGAGGGGTTTCCACTCCGTCTTGGTATTATTTTTCCCCTTTTGAAACTTGTTAGTAAAAGTGCAGCTCATGCTTACCTAGGTGAGTTTCTTAGACTAGCACTAGTGTCTGCTGCAAAAGTGGTTTTCTGGGAGCCTATAGAATAGAACAGAACAGAACAGAACAGTTCGGTAGAAGGGACCTAAAAAGGCAATCTAATCCAATTGTCTGATCACTTCAGGATGATCGAAAATTAAAACATGTTATAAAGGACATCATCCAAATGCCTTTGAAACACTGACAGGCATGCGGCATAGAGGCAGACCCAGGTGGTAGACGCTGTCCTAGGTGTAGAAATAAGCACTCCTGCATCTGCAGCTGGCATCTGAAAGCTTTGCAGACTGCAGAGCCCCGATGGCCGGCATCGCTGCCCCGGGAGGGATTGACTCGCCCGTCATGCCTGCTGGATCTGCGTGCCTTTCCGCGCGGTGCCAGGTGCAGCCCCGGCGTCCTTCCTGACCTTCAGACGAGGTCGCCCACGGGCCCTGCCAGCGTCTCCCCAGGAGGCGCCGCTGCTCCCTATCCCCGGGCTCCCATTACTGCCGGCAGCATTCCGCCCTAGCCCGCTCCCTCCTTTTAGACCCATATAGGTTACTTTGGGGGTTGCTGTCCCACCTCTCCTGTTGGCAACAAAAGGGCGGATCAGCAGCAGAATTCGTCTCCTCCCCACCCAGCTCCAAGCCGGCTGTCGGCATCCCTAAAGGTGGGCGCCGGTGCTGTGGAGGGGGTATTGCCCTGCTTTGCCACGTAGCGCTCGCACAGCTCCTTCCTTCTCACCTTCAGATGCCGTCCCGTAAGCGGGCTGGACAACGGATCGCTGCACTCGCGTCCTTCAGCGACAATCGCAGGGAGACGACTTTCCTCTCTTCCCCCATCCCGCCCCCCCTCCGCCCTCGCCCCCCCACCTGGAGAGCAAGAGCACAGAGACGAGCAGCCGGCGATTCTTCTCCGGCCACAGTTAATCCGAGGCGAAGCAAGAGGGAGGAGAAGGGNGGGGCGGGGGAGCCGGAGGCAGGGGGAGGGAGAGAGTCCAGCTCCCGCAACGAGGGGAGGAGGAAGGAGGGATCGTGTCGGTGGGATGGTCCGGAAATGCTGTGATAAAAAGAGGGGCGCGGGGGAAAAGTAGGGAGAAGCTCTGGACTCCTTCCTTCTCCCCCACTCCGCACCCGCAACTTCCCCGGCAACCCTCGGGCACACGGGGGCCGGCCGGAGCCCGTGGGAGAGGAGAGGAGCCGCAGCAGCCGCCACCTGCCGCAGCCACCTGCCCCGGCCCGGCCCGTCTCGGCACAGCGCCCGTCGCCGAGCGAGGTATCGGCGCCGGGGCGGGCGGGCCGTGCCGAGCCGAGCCGGGAAGGGCAGAGAGGAGAGGCGGGGTGCGGGCACACAGAGACAGGGACAGCTCTCGTCCCTCCAGGTGCTGGCACGGCTGTGACCCGGTGCCGGAGCCGGGCGGGGGGTGGGAGGCAGCAGCCGGGGCGGCGAGGCTGCTGTGCTGCACCTGGGGCTGGCCGGTCTCAACCTTGAACCGTCCCGGCTCACCCCGAGGAGGTGTAGCCCTCGCTGGCATTGCGCTGGGGGCTTTCCGAGGGGTTCTGGTGGGGGACTGTCCATCCCGCCGCCCGGACTGCATCCGCATCCAGATCGCCCAGCATCCCCCGCTTGTTCTCCGGGCACTTGCAGGGCGCTTCACCTTCAAATGCCCCCTCGGCGGTCCGGGCGGAGCTGCCACCGCGGAGCAAACCCTCTGAAAACCGAGACGGCGAGAAGCAGGCGGGGAAACGAGAAAGTTCAAAGCTTTAACCCCTTGCTGCCCGTGTGCAGGAGAGAAGCCGTGCAGGGGCGCCTCATTGCTCCTCCGCACTCGCTCCCGGGCACTTGCCCCGTGTGGGGGAACCACCGTGTACCCCTGACTCCTCCCACCCGCTGACCGCTCGCCAGCATGCGGCTCTGCTCCTCAGGTGCCTTGTCGTGCAAAGCAGGGTCTTGAAGGGATGGAGGGTTGGAAACTTGTCTGCACTCAGACAAAGGGAGGAAGGCTGAGGGAAGAGGGCTGAGGAAGACCAAATCTTTTCTTCTCCTAGAGACACTATTCCTCTTTTGATTGTGCCTCTTTGCAGGCTGCCTTCCAAGGATTCCTGGTCTCTCTGCATGTGAGGTGTGAAGGTGGGCAGGACCCCAAACAACAAATCATGGATTTTGTTATGAAACAAGCTCTAGGAGGTAAGTGTGGTTGGCACACGAGGGGCTTTGAATCCCTCCTACTCCTCCCCTTTGCATCTGGTGAGAGAGGGGGATGGTCTACTGTGGTAGGGTCTGCAGCTGGAATAACTCTTTGAGGACTTGAAAGAGCATGCTTGTCGCTGGTTCATGATCCCTGAGTGGAGTGTTTGAAGAGTTTGAGCAGGAGAGGGCAGCAACAAGCAGAGACCAAAGCCCCATGTCAGAGAAGAGCCCTCCCACACAAGGTGTGCTGGCCCTGGGTCATGCCTAATTGGCACCCTACCATCTGGATGCACATCCTGCTGCGAATTGTGCAGGTCTTGATTTGCTTCATGCCATGCCACTGAGGCAGGTATTATAAAGGATGCACACTGGTTTAGGCAGAGTAAACCCAAAGAAAGAATGGCATTTTTTCTATGTATGTAAGCCCTCTTTCCTCTTTCCTCCAAAGATTGGCCAAATCCTGAACAAAAAATGACCAGTGCAGAAATTTTTGTCCCTGATATTTTGAGAGTTATTTTTTAAGTAAGAACACTGCCACAAAAAAAAAGAGGGAAATTATAATAAAGTATTCCTACACACCTTACCCGGATCTGAGGCCAGCCTTCTATGTGTTTCTGTATATTAGCTTACGTGTGTGAGGAATTGTTTTAACCTAGTGTTGGGAAATAGAAAGAGTAGGGATGTGTGTAGAAGAAATTGAAAATACTGCACAAATATTTGGGAACGAGGTTCCTTTTTTCTGCCACAGTTACTTTCTAGGCTGCTTGACCTGGACATTTGGTCTAAGCATCACTGAGGCCATGCTGGATGCTGTTGGGAACTGAAATATTTGCCTCAGAGGAAGTTGATCATTCTCTCTTGTACTCTTATCTCATGTGTGCATTTTTAATTCTTTTTCTTTGAAGAAACTGTAGAATCATGGGGCTGTGTAAATGTTTAATGTGTGGTGATACTGATGTCATATACAACTTCAACATTTACTGCAGGAATCTCTTCCATGGCATGGAAACAATGTTTTCATCTCTGAAAGTGGTGGGTTTTTTTCACCAGAGGAGCAAAATTGTCACAGTTAAGAACAGAGCAAGCAACCCAAGTTTTAGCTGGGGTATTTTGAATAGGGAGATCAAACTGGAGAAGAAAGGGACTAATTTGGTTGCATGAAATAGCGAGGTATGAAGACATCTGCGTGAGAAGGTAATGGTTTGTGTGGTAGCAGTGCTGTTTCATTTCACTCTTCAGTGCCTGTTTTGAAGGAGAATTAGTGTTAAGATGTGCAGGTTTTGCACTGTTTGCTGTAGTGTGAATAAGGTTGCTTGCTCAGAAACGAACTAATGTACCTGCAAACTGGAGATACAGTCACTACAGCTGGAGATCCATGAATCCAGTAAAGGGAAATAACTGCTCAGAGACTGCAGTTAAAGGCAGGGGGAGGAGGGCTGCAGCAAAGGAATAATGTCTATGGTGCCTGCTTTTTTCTGCAGCTTGGTGACTTAACATGAGTTGGAAGCAGTGTCTGCCTGTGCTTAACAACATTCACGCTGGGCAGACCTTCATTCTAAGATGATGTTGCATGCCAGGGCCAGGATTTGTATGATAATAGGACTTTCTGAGAAGGTAAATTCAAAAAGCATCTTTTTGCGAAGTCTGAGCTCCTGATGTCTGTCAAGATGCTGCCCAGGGCACCAGCTCTTCTGCCTGATGACTTAATGTGTCTGGAACTTACCCACTTACTCAATAAAGGAGAAGTCTCTGCAGAGTGGTAAAATCCAGGAAATGCTAATTTATTAAGCAGAGTCCTGTTTTTAAATTATAAATAGTTTCAACAAGATAAAACAAGATCTCCCAGTGCAAATATAATATGGAAAAATAAAGGTGGTTTTGGACACTGATTTCTCCTTGGAGTTAAAGTGCAAGCTGATGCAAATCCTAGCTGGTCACATTGGCACAGCAAGCCAAGGACTAAAGGTTATAGTTTGCTTCGTTAGTTTTAGAGCCAGAATCCTTTCTGTCTGCCAGTTCTGATATCCAAAGGGAGATTTATTTAAGAGTTCAACTCAATGATCCTTCTGGGTCCCTTCCAACTTCACAATCTGTGAATTGTGTCCACAAGGATGGTCAAACTGAGCAAAGCACCAAACCTCTAGTGACTGATAGGCTTGCTTTGGCTAGGATACATGGTTTGATCTGCTAGTGACCATTTTTATTATCCTCACTTTCTGGGAGGTCTTTGTGTGGATTTCATGGCTCTTTGATTTTAGCTTAATATGACTTTTCCCGGAACACCTCTGAATTAATTTGTCTGATAGGAGTTTTTGAATGCAAAAGTTCTTATTCCGTTCTGAAAATCTCTTATGGCACTCCTGGAAGAAAGAAAAAAATACTGCAATTTTGTCAGTAAGGTCCCCTCTAATCTACACAGAGTCAGACCTGCTATAGATTCTCCTTGCAGACCACCTACAGCTAAGGTAGGTTAACCCTTCAACTATCTCAGCTGGTGACAATTCACAAAGGCTGAGCCAGCTGGGTGTCCTTGACAGAGCATAAAGGGTATGCCATTTTCATAACGGGTAAGTCATTTTCTCTTCCCAAAGAGAGAGCCCCAAAATGAGGTTTAGGCCAGAGCTTATGATAGCTAAGAGCCTGGATTTGAAATCTGTTTGCAGGCAGGTGCTTTTGACCTTTTCCTACTGGACAGGTCTATTGGTCCCTACTATGTAGGTCTCTGAAGCGCTGGAGGAGTTTGGGACCAGATTTTGTCATAGGGAGTGATCAGATAAGGTACTGAAAGAAAAATGTCATTGTTCTCCTACCTCCTCACTCACCTTATTGAGGAAGAGGAGGTCTCCCTGTCTGCTAATTAGCAATAACACTAAGCTTAGCAGAACGCTTCTGTGGGAGTTTTGCCATTGCCTTTAAGCAAACTTCGAAGATATTACAATTGTCTCTAATGGCACAGAATGATCAGATTTGCTTTTCCTTGGAGTTTTGCCCATCGGGGAAGAAGGCAACGAGTTGTTTTGAAAGGTGAGCTAAGTTAGCAAGCAAGGAAAGGCAGTTATTTGGTGTCAAGTTGCTTTGTTTGGAAGTTGGTGTGACTAGGGTATTTAGGTTTTGTGAAATCAGTTTGACAGGTTACTGTATTGCTGAAGTTGAATGTGTCCTTTCCCTAGCTTGTTGTTAAAGAGGGTCTGCAGAAGCCTGCTCTTTCTGTGCAGTGCAAGGTCATCCTCTGCTGTCCTGCCAGCACTTGGATTTTGCTGCTGTGTTGGCAGCAGAGTTTCTGCCTGGAGGTTGACCAGCTTGAAATGTGTCTTTTTAAATCCGTGGCTTCTTCATGGAAAAATCCTTGACCCTTTCATTAGCAGTGGGGACTGCAGTCCAGGAAAAACAGTACAAAATAGTAGGTTATTTGGCCAATTTGCTTCTGTGGCTTTTTTTTTTCTTGTGCTTCTCAGACCTTTCAACACCCTATATGGAAGTCAAACTATTTATTGTCTGACATTGAGAGAAGCCATGGAGAAGTCATGATGCTTTTAGCTGTGCAAGACAACAAGAAGAAAGTAGCAAGAGGAAACCTAAAGGTTTAAAATTGCTGCTTTTTCTTCCACAGGAGTAACAGCAACAGGATATTTTGTGCCTCTGACCTTGCTACATCACCAGATATGGACAAAGGTGTGTAGCCAGGGTGATTGGTCACTTTGCTGTTCCTGTGATAGTTCATTAAATGAAGACAATCAGAGTCATTTCATGACTATATTTTACACTAGAAGTGCTCTTTGCCAAGTCAGGTGAGGTCTGGGCCGCTGTCATTATGACCCATGATTTCCCAGGAGAGAGCAGGAACTGGAGGATCTGAAGTGAGTCCTGAAGGAGTTTAGCTATAATGTGCATGCCTTATTTCTTCCTAAGTTTGTGTGAAAGCAGATTGTGCATGAACACCCGACTCCCGTGCTGTACTGCACTCTATCACTTCCTCTGTCAATGCGGGCTTGGACAAATAGGGAAACTGGATGGAAATAGAAGACAATGAACTTCACGAAGCTCTTCTGTGTGTCATTCTGTTACTGGGTGATTTGAGGGCCAAGGGTCTGAGGCATTTTCTTATGAAAATGAAAAGGGGATACCTATGGAAAGTGAGGAGAATTTACTGGAATGTTGGATCATGATGTGTTTGAAGAGAGAGAGATTCCCTACTGCAGAAAGCAACATTCTGCATACCAGAATATTGTGAAATTGTGGATATACAGAACACACAGTGGCTATAAATATGATGCTGCACAAAGCCCTTTTAATGTGCTGCTTCTGCTGCCATGAATAGGAGGAATGGCAAGAACTGGATGGTAAAAGGTTGGGATGCCTGCCTTAAACATTGACTTTTTTTAATGTCAGCCTGTGGATAAATTACACAAATCCTTTCACATGTAACAGTGCATATGAATGGTACCGTCTAAATTTCTTCTTCATGCTTCCAGCACCCCTTGAATTCATTGTGCAATGCAAGCCCCACTGGGAGTAAGGGTACATCTGAGTTTCTGGATAGATATTCAGTATGATAGATATTACAGGCATAATTTTCTGATTTATTGGCAGCAGTTTAGAGTGGGAACTGCGGCTTCACATCCGCTTCTTCTGTCAAGAATCAGTGGACACTTGCTTTGGTTCAGAAGGATTCTTGAAATACTGTGGGCAGAAGACAAATGCAACCAGATTGCTATCTGGAGCATGTCAGCAGGAGACTTCATGTCCCTTACCAGCAACTTTGATTCAGCTAGGTATACCACAAAACACAGTCTAGAGGGAGTCCCCTTGTTCTTGAAGGCAGACAGAGATCCAAGCCCTCATGAAGAGAATGGGATTTAAGTCACTGTGTGACTTAAGCTGTGAAAGAGCGGCTCCTGTGCTAAGCTTGCATTAGAGAAGACGTGAGGGTGTGTGAACACCAGATAAGACTGAATGAAAACCACACTAGCGTTTAACATCTTAGCAGTGACCTTCTGTATATTCTGCTGCTGCGTTTGCCTCACTTTAGTAGCTTGTGACTTGAGGATTAAGTTCTTAATTTTTCCTGCAGAAGTTAGCAAGATTGAGTGCAGTCCAAGGCAATACAGACCTGTTCAGGGTGGAACAGACTGTGAAATAAACACAGAGATTTCTGTTTTCTCCTTCTCCAACTCACTCTCTTGTTTCTCACATTTCCAGTTCTCTGCTGAGCCTCTGTGCTGCTCTGGAACCTCATGCATCAACTAGGCTGTGCTCCACTGCTTGAGTTAATGTACGAAGTTCTGGAGCAGGACAGAAACTGTAATGCAAAACTGCAATTCATAATGGTAAAAACTGCTGGTATTGACTTCTGGGGTCTCTTTTGTCTGTGATCCTGGAAACATTTAACACATGAGGTCTTTCATTTTGCAGTCAGGTGCATGCAAATCACAAAGACCAGAGAATGTGGCAAGAGACATGAGATCTCAAGCCTGCTGTAGCATGTGATAGGTGTTGGAGGGCCACTTACTGTAATTCTCCGATAAATTCTGCCTGTATTGTGTGTAATTCTGGGCCCCACAAATTAAAAAGATTTTTAAGGGAGTTGAATGTATCCAGAGGAGGGCAGCAAAGCTGGTGAAAGGGCAGGAAGGCATGTCTTCTGAGGAGTGGCTAAGGACCTGTTTTTTCTATTTTGGAGAAAAGGAGGTGGAGGGGTAACCTCGTTGCTCTCTACAGCGTTTTGAAGAGGGGAAGTGGAGAAGGAGGTACTGATCCCTTCTTCCTGGGATCCAGTGACAGGAGGCAGGAACCTAGGGTAGGTGGCATATCTGATGCATACATTTTTCACAAGGAAATAAAGGAATTAAAAGCCTTATTTTCTTCCTAATGTATACTGGTGGCAAAGATATTTTCTTCAAGAGATTTGATAAAATTGCAAGATGTCTTCCAAGGAAGCAAATGGTTGCTGTTGAGATGATACCAGTGAAACAACTACAGTGATGGTCAGCTGATTTATTCCATCCATGATCCAAACCAGGAGATGAAAAAATGACCAGGTCCTTTCTTCCTGTGCCTTTCTTGAGAAAACTTCCTTTTATATTTGCTTGCCTCTGTTTGACCTGTTGCTACTAGGCTCACATAAAACCTCTCCCTTGTGTCTGCTAGTATCTTACTTATGTTTGTCTTACTTGCAAGCAGGCACTGAGAGCAGTGTGCTTATTGAAGTATCCTGGAGGAAATGTGCAACCTTCAGCTGATTGCAGAGGTAGGCAACAAAGAGCTTAACTAAGATTTGTCCTGCAGGTCATATGCTTGCCAAAAGCCTGCTTGGAGTGAAGTGACATGGATAAGCAGGAAGTTTTCTCTCTCAGAGAGGGAGAAATAAGGAAATTTCATATATGTTAAATAGTCTGTCTAGGATTGATTCATGGCAGAAAAAAAGATTCTTCTTGGTTTTTATGTCCACTTCAAAGGAAGTTCTGCATACTTTTGGTTTTAATATCCATTGCTGTACACATGAATCTTTCTGACTTTTATGGGTTTTTTTACTTTTCATAATTGAAGCAGAGAAAAGTGGTGGTTTCTTGCCAGCTGCACGGTTTTGGCGCAAATAGGACTTGTCAGTGCTGAAATTTTGGCCTGTGTTGCATAGGATATGCTATCTGCAGCAGCGGATTTGGAGCTGGGCTGGAGTTTAGTGGATGGTGTATTACAGTTACTCAGATCTTCCTGGTGAAATGGGTTGCTCTAAATAAATGGTTTGCCTTTGTGCTGGTTCTTAAGGAGAGGGAAGTTCAGGATGTAGTTCAAGTCTTAGCTGTGGAGACCTAGGCACTTGCTCATGTGCTGGCAAAAGGACAAGCGTTAGAGAAAACTGATGTATACCAAAGCTGATGTACATGGAAGAGCTTTGTTCTCTGGCTAGAAGAGTAAGGTTTGAATTCATAAAGCTATGAAATCAAATCTGTGAGGGCTACCGGGGGTTTAGAAATCTTGCTGAGTTAAGTTGAGACTGTATGGTCTGTATTTGTTAGCACTGCAGTAAAGAATAGGGCTCCAAAAGCCCTAAGTAACCTCTGCAAAGGCTCTCCACTAAGGAAAGACAGGCATCCTACTGTTAGAGAAGACAAGAATGTCTCTTCCATGCTGGGACACCCCCCAAAGGCCAACAGAACAAAAATCCACCCTAGCAACAAGATGGTGTCACTGGAAATTTCATGCGGAAGTTGCATGGAGATGAGAAGTTCTCCAGCAGTCTGAGAAATTGTTGAGGCCTGGAAGAGGAATGGCAATAAGCAGGGAAGGCTGGAAGAAAGAAAGGGTTAGATCTCTAATTTGTTGCCATTGGGTTTTCTCATGTCAGAGGGCTACATGCAAGAGGCATGTTCTTCTGTTTGAAGGCCAAGGTCCCTTCTCTGAACTTCATGTGATTGTGTTCAGAGAAGAAAGAGAGGGAATAGGCACTGGTGCTGACTCAGAGACAAATACAGGTTCTAGTGTTATCTAGAGTGAGAATTCATAGTTTTCCAAGCCATTGGAGAGAGGATATGGTTCATGAAGTGGTAACTAGGATGTTAGTCCCTCAAAGCTGCAGAGTTTCTATTCCCACTTCCAGCAGCTGTAAAGATGCTCAGCAGCATATTGAGGGCTCTTCCAAATTCTCCACTCTCCTCTTTCAGTAGTGGGTCAGAAAGTACTCTGCCTTAGCCTTGGATGCTCTTCTTTGTGAGGCTGCACCTCTGCACTGCCTTTTTATACTCATTCCACGTGCTGAAATCTAGTGCTTGATCAAGGCAACACAGAACTGTAAACATTTGCTAACTTAATGCTTTGAGCACTTTGCTGGTTGCCATCATACTTTCTCACGTACAGGTTGACTGTGAGAGCTTGGATATAGTCAGTTATGGTTCTCTCAGGTTAGTTTTTCGGTCTTGTGTATGTGTCTCAGCATGTAGAACATTGCTGAGAAGGCTGAAAGTTTCTATCAACTGCTGAGCAGATGCTCATGTGGTTTGCTAAAGGGTAACAGCTGCAGTTACAGACATGGCAAAGGTTACTAGTGGTCTACCACTGGTACGAATCACAGTGCATATTAGAAGCAAAATACTTCAAACAAATCGTGTCTCTCTGCTAGGGACAAACTGATGACCACCCCGTGCAATTTGAGGATTGATTTTTTTTCCCCCCCTTTCCTCCTGTATTTTCAAATGAGCTGCTTTCAAGTTGGGGGGATGCAGTCACTGCAGAAGTGCGTTAATACAAACAACAAATTTAATCTGCTGACTTTGTGCATCTTTTTGCAATTTGAATTTGTCATTACCTACAAGAATGAAGCTGCTTAGTAGCTACATTTTTGCATCATGGTTTGAATCTCGTAGCTTATTTGCAGTGATACTGACCTTGAAGGAATGTCAAACATACAACAACATCAACATAAATTTGGGATTCAAATGGC
Source organism: Ifrita kowaldi (assembly GCA_013398055.1). Classification (NCBI taxonomy): domain Eukaryota; kingdom Metazoa; phylum Chordata; class Aves; order Passeriformes; family Cinclosomatidae; genus Ifrita; species Ifrita kowaldi. Next base: position 84,826 of record VZRS01005176.1, on the reverse strand, counting down.
TTTGAATTACCTTCTGTGGAAAATAAGGAAAGGAACAACAACAACAAAAAAATCCAGGTGGGGAATGGTGGAGCTGTTTTGATAACTCCGGTCTCCTGAGAGAATTGGAGCAATGAAGGGGAAGGCAGGCAACAATTAAAGGAAAAAGGATGGGAAAGAAATGTGTGTCAATGCCTAGGTTGACAAATAGCTGAGCTGCCGTGTCTCTGTGTCCCTGATTCTCTATCTTCTTTTTTTTTGCTGGTGAGCTCAGGCAAATTTGACCACCAGAAAAGAAGTTTGAACCTTCTGTTGAAGGTAACTGGGTGTAAGATTGTTGTCTCAACTGCTGGCCTTATCTGTGGGGGCACCCTGGGTATGCTTGGGAAGGTAACCTGATCTCTAGGTTAAATGGTGCCTCTCCCAGTCTCCTTGCATAGAAAGCAGAACAGGACACCGTTATTCCAAGAAAACAACAGACTCAACTAGACACACGGGCCTCAGAGCACTGCCCTCCCTTTCATGGGAAATGAACAGCATTCTTCTGTCCTTCTGTCACTCCTTCTGCTTCTTACTGCCAGACAGAGCTGAACTTCCAGACTCAATGGACTTGAAAATTTATCCTTGACTTGATATTGGCAATGAACCTTTCCTGCTATTTCTACTTCACTGCCATGGTGTTACTGCATGTAGTGTGAAACTTTCTGCAGCCACCCTGAAGGGACAGGGACTGTGTGGGACTGCCTGGCCTCTGTTCCAATGCTTGTCCTGAGTATGTGTGTGTGTCTCTTGAATTCTTTGAAAATGCATATATTAATCAAAATCTTAATTTGCAAGAGGGCCTTGGAAAGGTTTTACTAAGGCTGTGTTGTTTTATTTTTTTTTTTAATGGAAAGCTTTTAAACCCCTAGTTTGTTTTTTCTCAGCAATCAAGAAAAGAAGACATATTGCAAACATGAAAGACTATATGAGACTAAGACATCATGTCCAAACCAATGTATTATTAATCTCTGACAGTTATTTATTTTATGCTGGAGCTGAGTGTGTGCATGCAACTCTTCCCTGAATCTGAGTGAAATGTTTTGTTCTTTGTGAATAAGATTTCTCTTTGCAGTTTCCTTCAGATTTATTTTTGCCTTAAATAAATAAATAATAAAAAAAATTAAAATCCCAAACAGAATACAAGTAAGTAAAAAACTGTGGAGAAGGAGAAAATACTCAGAGATTTTGACAACATATGTATATAGTTCCTCCTCCACACAGTTCTAGCTGGGAATAAAAGTTCTTGGAAGAAAATTTAGAAAAAATCTAGACTTCATTAGAAACAGATGAATATTTTTTAATTTTGGTGTTTTTTTTTTTTTTTTTTTTTAATTCTTTATACTTAAAACACTTATCTTGACAGTTGCAACTTTCTCCTCTGTATTTTGCTTTAAATATCAGAAGTTTCTGTTCCATGTCACCCTGGTTGCACAATGTCAAGATTAAAAGGTGCATGAAAGGAAATTTATAATTACATGGAGATAGATTAAAATGCTGAGGAAAAAGGTTAAGCAGGGACACCAATACTCTCTCTAAATGCTTGAGTGAGGTGAACACTGCAGTGAAGGAAGAGCTACTTAAAGTGAAAGACAATATTGGTAAAAGGATAATGTGAATAAATTGGTCATGAGCATCCTTGAGTCAGTAATTATTGTCTCTTGACTAGTGGGAGAGAAGAGAGGTGCTCTCTCTGGGGAACCCTGCTGCTGCAGCAAGCACAAAGAAGTAGAAACTGAGTCTTGGGTGCAGTTGAAATAATTGGACATGCTCAGAGAGGTAGGGCCAGTGAGGCGGGAAATAATTATTGGTGCTGTGTACCTCAAGAGAGAGTTGATGTCTTTGAGTCTGTACTTGTAAGATTGTCCATAGTAACAGAATTTCCCTAAAAAGTGGTTTCGGTTTTACACAAAATCTTGATTTTGTTCCAATATGTGATAACATCTGATGGTATCCAGAATGCAAACCTAGCTTAGTGGGAACCAGCATCATGTCCCTCTGGGTGAGTTAGTTACAGAGCTGTGGTAAATTTTCCCTTTTCTGAAAACATTAGCCCCTTTGTATTTGTATGACAGAAGAGCTCTGCCAGCTGTATTATGTCCATGCTCACGGATGATTTGAAATCAACTCTCGGATTCAGATTGAAAGTGATTTTATTTCAAAAGACGTGGTGGATTTACAAAGTAATTTCTAGAATAGATGGCTGCACTGTATATCTTTCCAGCTGTGGTGCTTCAGCCCAGGCAAGGATTTTGAGTTTCATGTAACAAGCACAGCTTGAAATTCCCTCCAAGGTAACTTCTACCTGCAATTTACATGGAAGCAGCTGTTTTCAATGCATTTGGTAATTGTTTTGTTTTATGGTACAGTTGAGATAGAAGTAATTTAAGAATTAGGTGTTTCTCTGGGACCTCTTCCTAGTTTTCAATAATTGTCTGAAAATAAGCTGTTCTTTCTTCCTCAGTACCAATATTTACTATTTTTCAGACTGTTAGACTCAGATTACACTCCATAGTTTATGCGCCTACTGTCTGCCAATATTCTGGACTCAGGCTTACATTGCAGTATGACTTAGATTTCTTATCTAGGCAGCGATTTCAGAGAGTGACTTGTGCTGGCCCAGCACTCAGAGAAAGACCCATATTTTATATGCAGGACTGAATCTCTTGGGCCCAAATGCCTCCTGCATTCTCCTTCCCGATGGCTGATAACTTTTCAACCAGGTCTCCTTAAAACTGCCTAACTAATTCAGGAGTGCCTGCTGAAAGGAAACCTTCAGCAAGGGCACACAGGTGAGTGGTAGATCCAGATCACTGTCATTGTAAGCTGTTGGCTTCTGGAAGACGAGGAATGTGCCATGCCTTTCTTCTGATTGTGCATGTTGTTATATTGCCAATGAACACTGTGCCAGGTAGAGATCTCACTGCAATTCGCAGCTCTCTGAACACCATGTCAAGGTGTTTAACATGTTTTTTGGTCATGTGGTCTGAGATCCCCTGTTGAGGAGACAATGACTTGCCTCATGGCTGAGGTGCTTGATTGGGACTTCTGGTTTTGTGTTTTGAATGTCATCTGGTAGAACTTTTCAGATGGTACTCCTTCTGCCTGGTACTCAGCACCTCTCCTCCAAGGCCGTAGCATGCGCTCCTGCTAATGCTGGCAGATGCAGTAACAGTTGCTTAAAATAGGTGTTTAAAATGCATCCTCTCAACCACTACCACAGATGAGAGTGTTCTATTTCCACACTGGAAAGTGAAGTCAAAGTGCAAAGTTTTGAATTTGCTTCGCATATTGAATCCTCTCCCTGGGTTAATTGTAGAGTGTATCAGTTTCAATGCTGTTTTTACTCCAGCTGACTATTGTGAATTGGCTGCCCTGAGTTAACAACACCCATTATTTTTTTTCTCTCTGTTATAGGCATGCTGTCTTATTGCTGGTTCTTATGTTGTTATTTGTCTTGTTTTTTATTCAGGGATCACTTTAGTGTACATTTTGCTTTGCACTGTACAAGATCCTTCTGTACCAGGTCCTTTTTATGTACTCAGAAAATTAGTTCTAACTAAAAGACATTAGAGCTATTCTAGCCCAACAGAGACGATCTCTGGGTGACCAGGGAAACTCAGCACTCGATTCTGCACAACAAGGTCCTGGGCACTCATATGCTCTTCTTTGATACAGCATAATGTAATTTAAAAATTTCAGCTGTCTTTCTTGACTGACATCTGTCAATCTACAGCAGCTGAAGACCAGCATTTCTATTAAGTCCTTGCAGATGCAAGTACAATAATCAAAGGGGTTTTCTTCCTCTACTTAAAAACTCACAAAAATCCCCTCAAAATCTCACGGGCTGGAATATTCCTTGTTTTCACACAGTCTGAAAAGGATAAGTCAGATCTATCACCTTCGTGTGCATGGAAGAGGTATTTATGGCATATTATTAAGGATGGTCTGGCTAACCTAGGGACGGTATTAGTTACATAAGATTTCAAACATACCTCAAGTGCAGCATGGATGCTGTGGAGTGAAGCAATTATCTATTTTGCTGTCTTAAGAACAGAGCGACCTAGTTTCTCTCTTCTTTTTTTTTCTCTTTTTCTTTTTTTTTTTTTCCCTCCGTTTTTCCTCACAGGGTGGCCCACTTAGTTGATTAAACTGCAACTCAATTATAACTGGTTATGTTACAGTTGGGAATAAAGCAGATGTAAAGAGAATGGAGCTGATAAAGAAATTTATTTTTTGCCTTACTGGTTAGCTGTAAATTATGATTAGGGTTAAGTGACAAACATTGGGTTTAGCAGCTTTTGGATGACAGATATTTCACAGTAGTCTTGGCTGGCAGTATGGAATGCAAAAGTGATTCAATGAAAAGGTGTCCATTTCATGGCAAGAAAAAAAAAAGGTAATAGTCTAGTTTATGAAAGATTTGAAATAAGCTTTAAATCCAAAAGAAGCCCAAAGTCAGCAAATGCAGGGACAGCATGGTTCATGTTTTGTTTGAAGTGAGTAGGTAAAACACATTGACACTGGTGCATTATTAATTTTTATGCAGTGAAAATTCTCTGATAAATTATTCGAGGCATTAGGAGGGTAAATAAGTCATCCACATAGGAGGAGGTGACCAAACTCCCATCCTGCAATCTTTCATAACAAAATTACCCTTTAGGTTAGGGACATGACAGCCAGGTAGCATGTGGTCCATGCTAAAACCACTGAATTTAACGAAAACTGACATTGTCTTAGTCTTGTATAAATTTCCTCATCTATTCTCTCCCCTCACTTAAGGCCCAGGGAACAGAACAAAAGAAAGTCTGTTCAGTGCAGGACAACCTGGAAAGCAAAACTCCTCTTCCCGTGAAGTTCAGGGTGTGAAAGGATCCAATAAGAACTGATAAGCCCTGACGACATGTAGAATCAGTTACATTCCTAGGCAGATATCTCTTGGGAGTTATCTACAGCAGGGATGAGGCTGTGCTTGGAACCCAGCACCAGACTTATGCAGGGACTCCAAGTGCTGGGAGGAGTACCTTCTGTCTCCCTGGGCTGGATGCTTAGCATGGGTTGTTGCTGTGTCATGGCATCTCCTGCAGCTGAGCAATGTGCCTTCGCACTGTTGCCACCTGCACATTCAGGCATGACGACGTAACCAGGTGAAAAAAGCCATGGGAATTCTTCTCTTACTTCTGTCTCTGACACTGTGGAAAGCTGATTCTGTAAATACATTCCTTGATGGCAGGGCAGGGGAAGCCTACCCATTCTTCCTCTGAAAAGCCTCATTACCCAATTTCATCTGCTGTGTGCTGTCTTGCTCCTCACTTATCACTTCAGTTTTTGAAAGCTGTCTCAGAGCTGGAAACTCTGTTCTCTGCAGTGTGAGGTGGCTGCTCTCCTTACCTGCCTGGATTCCCATTTGGCTTCAGCACAATGGGAAAGAAGTGTCCAACCGTGTCAAAATCTTCTTTTCGTGTCTTGCGCCTTAAGAACTTTCTCAGGGATCAGAGAAGAGCTCATGGACAAGGGCCTTCAGAAATCCTCCTTCTTGCATTTGTGCTGAACTTCCCTAAGAGGAAGGAATGGGCTAGTAAGGAAGCAGTATGCAGATATCCTGGGAGACAGTGTACAAGGCTGATGACTGAGTTCATTGGTTATGGCAAGGGCCAGATCTGCTCCAAGTGCAGTTCGCTTAGAGCAAAAGAGAAAGATCACACTGTTCCATCTTCAAACATTTTGTAAGGATGAAGTGCTAGTCATCTTTGTAGGGAAATTTTTGTCTGTTGAGAAGGATTAATCAGAGATACCACAGAATGTAACAGATAGTCATGTAATTGAGGACCTTGAAGGTCCTAGAAGACCTTGACTTAAAAATGACTGACATCACAGGGAAGGCCACACTTAATTTCAAATGGTCTGAGTGTCATTTGAAATTTGAAAGTATCTGAGACACATATGATTTCAGATTCTTTTCTGTACCTCTTCTACTTGTGTTTTTATAGTGACTTTAATGGTTAATTTTCTTTCCTTTAAATAGCTGACGGGCACAGACATAGACATTGCCTTGTCTTTCAGTCTCCTTTTTTTCCTCATGCCAAGAGCCCTCATGTCAGAAAGTTATCTTTCTGTTTTACTTTTGTGCTAAGATAGCACTACAACTACTTAGGAGAGCTTAGGAACATCTTGAGGTGTATCCACCAGGATCAGACTATCTGTGTGGTATTCCTCATCTAAAATGCGGTGCCCAGCAGGAGGATCTAATTGGCATCACTTGTCTCAGCTACTTCAGGACTGCTGCAGTGTCCTGAGAAGGCACAGAGGGGATTTGTTTGTTTAGTCATGCCCAGGATGAAGAATGATTTACATATTTCTTGTAAGAAAGAAAGGCAGGCCTTAGACCTGAAAATGCTTTCTTTCCTGTTCACCTTATCACACAAACTCCAATCTAGCTTCTCTCTGAAGGCACCTGGTGATTCATGCCCATGTTATCGCCCTGCACAGAGCAGTAAATCACCCTTGTCTACCTCCATGGCACTGCTGGGCATCCCTTTCTCATGTATTCCTTAGGAGCAGACACCCTTTAATGGTGCAGCTGGTGGGTGGTGACAGCATGAATCTACTGACATTTTGCTAATGCTATTTGTTACAGCTAGAGCTTCTGTCTGTGCTTCATAGAAATTCTGGGGGCTCTTCTTCCCAGTGACCTGTTAGGACCATCACAATGATGGAAGGAGGGAAGTGAAACAAAAATTCTTGTTTGAGGGCTCTGCTCTCCACTTACCCACCGATGAACCTATTACCCTTTTTTGGACTGCTGCAACATTCTTCCTGCAACCGTGTGTCTAGATTCTGATGCTTGCCACTATTTAGAGCCAGGTGTTTGCTGGGCCCAGCAGTGAGAACAGAGACAAAGAAATGATAGCCATGAATTTGCACAGCTCAGCAGTCGGGATTACAGGGCTGATATTCACATGGTACTGCTGAAAGAAGTGTTACAAATGCCAGTGGAACATATGTGTAGGGGTTAATGTGCTGTGATTATGTCACTGACAGCCTCTGAGTTGTTAAATTCAGTTCAGGGCTCAAGTGGAGAGACCTAAGGGTCCCTATGTTCTGAAAAATGCTCCCTGTTCATGTTTGCTAACCTTTTAATTAGAGAACCAAATAGAGAAAGTCGTAAGAGGTAACTGTCTTGAAATGCAAAATGCTCAGTAGAGCTTTATTTTAACAAGGTTCCTATTCCCAGTCTCTTTAACTACAAAGCCCTTATAAGGGAGTCAGCTCATGAATCAGTCTTCATTAAGACATGTATTAAAACTGGCAGTAACTGCCCTCTAAAAAAATAAGAAATTGGTTGTGTTGGGCACAACAGGATTTGTTGGGATTTTTTCTTCTCATTTAAATCCAGTTCCATGCCCTCAAAAACAAAACAAGCAGTGTGCCTGGGATAGTGAGAGGAGAGAACTGCACTGTCACAGTTTGTCTGCTCCTTGTAGAAGCTGGCCTAACCTTGCAGCCTTGTTGCTTAAGAATAGAGAGCAAAACACATGTAATCAGCTACTCAGAAACCTGCCTGACTTTACCTGACTCTGCAGTCACGAGCACATGCCAGTATGGTAAATGAGACCGGTTGTCTATCTACAGATTTTTCTCTTATTTTCTGGCCCGTAGGATAATTTTTCAAAGGTGATATGGGAAGTCCCGTCTGTTTTCCAGAATATTTTGGGCCTCTGAAGGATACTGGGGAGCAGAAGGTGTTAGCCAAGAGTTTTCTTCTCTCTGTCTGCCATCACCTTAGCCCACTATCAAAAGCAGAGCTCCTTTTTTAGCTCTCATTCCTGACATGTTATTGACCTCTGGTCTCGGATGGCAGTCAATTGTTAGATATTTTTTCAACACTGCCAGTGAATTGTCAGCAGGTTATGAGAAGCCTTATAGGCCAGGTTATGAGAAGCTCAGTCTGGTTTATACCAGAGGGCAGAATGTGTGCCTGAACATTACTTTCTTCTGAAATCACGCCTGTAGCAACAAATGTGTGAGAGGAAACCAGCTGGACAGGCAGTGGTGCTGTTACTGCTTTTTGGGGCAAGGCCTTCAGTGTTCCAGTTCAGTGTCATGGCATAAGTAGGCTGGACTTCAGCTGTCATGGTCTATCTGAAAAACAATGGTGCTGTGGTTTCACTGCTGCATGATCTATGCAGGTAAGCATAAGCAGAGATACATGGCTGTGCTTCAAACCACTTAGCCACACAATATCAAAGGATGCAGAGAGCTGGACTCGTTTTGGTGAAAGGACGTATTTGTGATGAAAAGCTGTTATCTCAACTTCAGCTTGATTAACTTGTCTGTGTAACATTCCAACTGAAGATCCTGACCAAGCTCATTACAGAACTCAAATGGATAGACCAGTTTGATAATGGAAAGTAACGCAAATCATTTTAACTAGAGACTAGTGGTTCATTATTTAACATCTAAAAAATGTGTCTTCCCCAAGCAGATCTCTGGGGAACATTTACAACTTCTTCCTATGAGGAAGCATGTGTTCCTTCTCTGGCCCAAAAGGTGATAATGAAGTGATTAAAAGGACCTGTAATAGTTCCTTGCAGAGAAGGATGAAATACAGCATTGGCATATGTTCTGGTCACTAATGAAAAGAGCAGGGTGAAGGTTATAAGGTCATTTAAACATTTTCAGCAGAACACAATAACACAATGACTCGGAACATTGGGATGATTTTCTGCCTGATATACTCACACTATGTCAGGATGAGGAAGAGCTGTATTTAGTAGCTCTTCTCTTTAAACTCCAATATAAGCTATTTCCTGGCACACTGCATTGATTTTCCTCTCATTGTGATCTTGTAATAATTGTAGGGGCAGGGAAAAATGTAATCGTGTGTATTCAATGCCTTAGCTGTGACAGTAATTTAGATATCTGTCATCATCTTTTCAGCAAAGCTGCCAGTGAGTTCCTTGCAGGAAGTGTTCATGTGCACTTGTACTCTTTTAGTAGGCACTGTTGGTTTTGCACTTTGTCTGTTTCATTTCATTATTTGAGAAGACTTATAATGCTAATTTTGCCCTGTGGGGCAGCATTTTTTTTGCTTGCCCTCATCCAGATACAGAACTGAGGAAGGCTGTTGTGCTTGAAAGCTGCTCTGTTTTTTTCTCTGGTGATGAAAAGTATTCTGTCTCCTAACAAGACTTGCATTGTTACTTTCTTGCATCACCTTCTTTGCTCTTTACAATGGGATAAGTGTCCATGTTGTCATTCAAACCATTAATTAAAATGAAGGATAGACCTTGCAGAATATTCTACCAGCAGCACATTCTTCCAACCTGACAGCAAATCAATTGTGCATCAGCTTCCATACTTGACAAAGCAATACAAGTGTTTTCCAGAAGCCTTTTTGTGGTAGCTTCTACAAACATACTGATGGCTACAACTAGCACTGTTAACTAGGAAATTCTGAGGTTCCCTCAAAGAAACAATATTAACTGACCTTTTAAGGAACCTGTGAGAGGCAATGCCTTCACTTAAGGTGATAGGAGAGAACACGGGAAATGTTGCTTTACCATACCTGCTGGATGCCCATATTAGCTGAGATTGCTCCTATCAGGATTGTCTTCCTGGCAGAAGGTCACAACTGCCGACCCAATTTACCCTGGCTTGGAATGCTTGCAAAAAAGAAGAAGGTCCATAGTTGCTTTCAAATCTGCTAAACAGCAGTCAACTTTATTGCTTCATTGCAATGGTTTACTCTTTCATTTCTTTTCTTTCTCCTGGGGAAGTTTGGTAGGGCAGTGGAATTAGGAGGGGTACTGTGAAACTAAGGAAGGTTTTGAGTGTTATGAGGAGGTATCCTGACAGCAGAATATGGCATCTGACAGGTCTTGTCTTAGTAGCTGCCTCAGAGCTTGCGTTATCCTTGAACTGAGACATGCCCCTAATCTTCTAGAATTTAGATAGGAGTGCTGGCAAAGCATCTATGAGTTTTGTGATTGGTGTTACACTCTAACCAATGAACCAAGTTGTTATTGGTGTTACGTCTTCTGAAGTATTGCATTCTTTATAAGTGCAAGGAACAGGTGATTGCTTGTTAGCACTGTGCTATTACCTCTCTCCATGTGCTCTTCGGTCTGCTTTGTGGTTTGATGGATATTGGTCTTTTTTGGAAAAAACTAAAACCTTCTATCAGTATGGGAGTCCTCTCAAAGGAGTACTCTGTTCATATTAGAACAGGAAGCATCTGAACCTTAATTCAGTATGCAAGAGGCTGTTTCCATGGTGGTATGTATTTCAGGGACCTTGCTTTGTGTTTTGAGTGAAAGGAAGACATAACTAGCATGAGCCATTTTTATGTGCTGTGGCTCCGTTTGTAGAATCACCAAGAGGCTGATCTTAAATAGGGCCAATATAGTGAAGATGACAGGTGAGGATATGGGGGAAAATACCTGAGATTGCCATGTTCACAAGAAGAGAAGTAGGGTTTACAGGAGCTGAAAAAAGAGTACAGTGGCATGTGCTGGGAGCAGGTCCCTTGAGCAATTGCTAGAAGCTGCTGTGAAAAAGATATGCTGTCCTTCTTTCTGACTATCCATGACAGTTGCACTTTTCTTGAATAGGAGTAACTGGCATAAACTTACAAGTGACACATGAATTTTTAATATACTTACCAGTCAAACAACATTTCAAGTTTCCAGCCTGGAGAGACAGACATTGCTTCTTAATTCTGTGTTCCATTCTGTAAAAAAACCAGTCTAAACCCTTGGTGGTCTTCAGGTGTACTAATTTAGGACCGTGTTTGATCTTTCTTCTAGCAGCATTGACATTTAATCTTTTTTCATGCCAGCTATTAGGAGGAGGTGTGATTTCCCAGTTATTGTGGCCAGTATAGTGACCTCTTGTGTGTAGGTTGCCTGCATGGTGGTGGGAAGAGTTCTTTCTGTACTGGAAAACAGTGCACTGAGTTCACAAAACAAGTTAACCTGGCCTGTTCTTTTAAAACTATAGCTGGAAATTCCTTGATGGTGTTTGCAAAAGGAATAAACAGAATGGAAGTGACTCAAGGATTAATCAGATTGTCCCATTTGCAACTGAGGCATGACACTCAACAAAAAAGTTTACCTCGAGAGCATTCAAATGTTTCTCTATTAGTGATTTTTCTCTCTTTTTCATTATGTTTGAAACTGGAACTTTGTTTTAGTATCTAAGCAAAAACAGTGCTTAAAAAAATGCTTAAAAACCTATTCCCCATCTCTCCCCATCTCTTGATCTCTAAGTCACTGTCTGTTTACCTTGCCACAGACTTAAAGGGGGTGAAAAAAAATCATCAGCTTTTAACAGTTGCATTGGTTCTCGCCTTGAAAGTATAAGGTTTCCCTCATGTTAACATGTAACTTTGTCTACAGCTAAAAAGTTGGGATGTTTAGCATAAGAAGATGTAGATCAATGGGTTTGCTGTGATTTCACCTCATTCTTTGTGGCTTTAATTTTGAAATGCTATAAGTTATGGTCAGTAAGGTAAAAAGCATGAACTAAAATTAAGCATATGTATTGCTCCTTTACTTGGCTGGGGCTCTGTCGTTTTCTGTAAACTGTGAGGAAACTAAAACTTGTCGAGCCTTTATAGTTGCTCCTTCTTTGTTGTCTTGGTCTAGACTGAGATCTCTGCATGACAGAAAGCTGAAAGTGTGTGCAGAGCTATCAACAGCTGGCAAGAACATCAGTGAGAGCCATGATGTGTTGAGACTTGCAAGGAGATCCAGGCTACAGCCATTAGTTGCTATCTCTCTTTATAAGACAGTCCTTAGGACTTGTTTCATGCAGCCACTGGCATTTATTCTTGGCAGCAGAAAGCCTTGTTCACCCCTCGTTTTAAACATTTGGTGTTTGGCCCACTTGAAGAGTGTGAAGTCACACATTTTTCCAGCCATGCTTCTAGGTCATGTCCCATCTTTCTTTGCATCTGTTCTCTGTCTCCAGTATTGCTTCAGATGCAGCTGTGCTTCTGGATTCTTTCGCATAGCAGATTTAAAATTGTGATAAGCAGCTGCTAGTTGGAATTGAGGCTTAGGGACTCATTAGCTCACAGAGACACTTATATTTTCATTTCCATTTTGGGGGAGCTTATGATACCCTGTAATTACAGTGTCTGAAGGCTCTCCATCTTCCTGGGGCTGAGTAGCCACTGTTTTTCTGCTCATTTGATATGTAGCAGCAAAATTAACCATTTGTTTAGAAAGCAGCTAGATTTCTTACACTGTTGTCCACAGTGGTGGTACCCTCCTCATCCCTCCTGCATGCACTGGAACAGTTTTTCAGTGTTAATAATAGATCCTGCTTCTTTAGAACTGCCAGACAGTAAGGTATTTTCCAAAGGATGGAAAGGTCTTTACTGTTTTTCACAGAAGAGTGAATTAAAGCTCAAAGGTAAAGCCCAGTCACTGAGATGTGAACCGGGTTAACTTGCCATCCTGACTAGAATAAATCTCTTTATTAATAAAATTGTGACAGGTTAAGGTTTGAGAATTGCCAGTGATATGACTGTGAAAGTATGTTCAAAGTAATATACTAATTCAAAGCAATACGCTAGCAAGCTCTACTTCCCCCTCGAGATAATCATTCAGCAGGCACAGAGTACTTTTCTTACCTAATAGGTGGCCCTGGCGGGGGGGGAGAAGACAGGTCCAGCCTGTTGACAGATCCCAGGAGTTAGGATGGAGTCTTCTCTCAACATTTCTGTATTTTTAACTAATTTTTGTACTACTTCTTCATGTTTAGGTGGAGCTTGAGTGACTTTAGTCATACATCATACTCAGTGAGTGAGGGTTGTATCTTTGGGGTGGGTACCTGAGATAACTTTGTGATGGGGACACTCCTTCTAGTATCTGTTTTCCTACCCTATTTTGTGATGCTTGTTGTTTCACTGCGCCTTGAGGTCCTGAGAAAGATAGCTGATAGAGGGCAGGGGGGGCTTAAATCACCAGTATTGGGAATCATTCATCAAGTTTTTAGTATCATGTTTTGGATTTGAAAGGAACTTCAAAGATCGTCTATTTTCACTGTCTCTGCCTTCTACATGATCAGGTTGCTTCAAGCCCCTTCCGACCTGACCTTGAACACTTCTGGATGGAACATTCACAACTTCTCTGGGCAACCTGTTGTTATTACAAGATTAAGGATTAAGGAAGTACATGCATACCTCTATTCTCTCTATCACTTACCTCTATTCTCATGTGTGTACAGTATGAGAGGTCTTGCCTGCGCAGCACTGACCAACCCGATCCCAGGAGTGTGGCTGATCAGCAATGGAGAAGGGTCTCTGAATCGGTGATCCACATCATGGAGTTTGGGGTCAACCAGGCATCCTCAGTGAAGGAGATGTCATCCAGAGAAGCTCCCACAGAGAAACTTGTCCCGGGTAGCTATTCATTTTGGTATGATTTTAGTACAGACACACAGATGAGCGTAGGGCATAGTTCCCAGCTATGTATTTGAGAAAAGCCCCAACTCTCATGTGGAAGCTTGGAGTACTGGAGAAGAAAATACATGTGTCAGCAGGCAGCATCCACAATCTAGTTGGAAAGGATTAAAACGAAGAGAGTGGAGGGTATTAAAAAAGATACCAGTATTTTTACTGATAATGAATGATCAGGAAGGCTATCCCAGGAAGGATACTTGATCAAACACTGGTTTTTATAGCCTGAACCAGTCCAAAGTTTTATGCAACAAGGACACATGTCTGAAAACAGGTTTTGTTTTTTTTTTTCTGAGGATGAGCTACAATTTTGACTTTCACCGTGCATGTAGGTTACCCATCCTGCACTTTTTCTGACATGTACCAAAATAGATCACAGGTCTCTAATCACCAGGGAATATTCTCCATTGGTGTGACTTCACAGAGATGCAGGCTAGTTTACAGAATGTAAGAACTCAGCTTTTACATGTATCTCTCAAAAGCAGCAGCTTCCACGTCCCCCTTACACACACTTAACTTATTGGTGATGCATACTGACTAATCTATGTGGGAGAAGATTACTGCAGTATACACATATCTGAAAATGATGAAAGGTTGCAAATGGTTTGAATCTGCACTGTACTCTAGGTTAGAAATGTAAAGACAGAATAAATTACACAGGAATAGAATTTCTGCCTTGCAGTGAGTGGGAGCAATTTTTGGTATTTGGCATTGCAGGCCTATAGGAAAGCATTTGTTATAAATAGACCCAGGATGAACACAGAGGGGATCCTGATAGGAAGGGAAAAAGTGCTGAGTAAGAAAGATACCACCTTGTGGCACTCAGCGCTGCTCAGTATGCAGCGGGATTGGGCTGGCTCATTGAAAGCAACACAGTTCCAATCGTGTAAGCTGAAATTCTTCACTTCAAATCCAGTTGGAATAAGCACCGGGCAGACAAATCTTAATACAGAAAATTCTATTTCTGTGCCCTAGCTCCTGTTAGTTCCTAGAAGCTGCTTTGCACCTATGATCACTGAAATTTCCTCAAGATTCAATTCCTATTGTACTACCTCATGCTGTAAGTTTAATCTTTCCTTTTGAACAGTGGGCACGCCAGAAGAACTATGTGCAATCTCTTTCACTGTTTATTGTCAGTTCAAAAGCATGTTAGAAGGCAGGACTCTTGTCAGATCCAATGTAAGGACCGTCAAGCCCAGTGTTGCCTCCAACAGTGGATGTGTTGGAAAGGCAGCAACTGTGCGAGTGTGGTGGGGATCTACCCCAGAACACTGTCCAGCCTGCAGTGACTGTGGCTTTCAAATCCATGCTTGTTACATCTGTACATACCTGATAGTCATAAGGGTTCTTTATTTGGGTGCTAGGGAGTGTTTATGTGAAAAATTAATTAGATATGGTATTTGAAGAGGGAAAAGAATTTCATATTCCTCAGTTTTGTAGAACTGGATATCCACCCCCAAACCTGCACTTTGTATTGAATTGTGTTTGTCATTCAAAACAAAGTTCTGCCATTTTGTACACTGTCCAAAGTAAGAGGAGAGCTTAAAAGGTTGTGAAAGTCATTGTGTGCAGCACACTGTGCCTTCCACTTCTGTAGGTCCTAATCAGATAGTTTGAATGGGAAGCCTGGCTGATGTGTGATTTCGGGTGAATAAAGAATTTTGACATATATTCTCTCTTGTGATAATGATGGGTGAGAGCTATTGGCATAAAATTACTATAAATCATGCTCATTGTAAAGATAAGGGTCTTGATTGCAGTCAGCACTGAAATCTCTAGCTCATTTCCTGTAAATCACTCACTTCAAAGGTAGAATTAAAAGATCGTGTGCTAGGCAGGCTTTACTGGGGAATTTGCAACTCATTGGCTGTCCATTTGTGTAATTAGGATACATAATATTTAGAAAATCTTACCAAAAAGCTGTTGCCTACTGTCATTTAAATGCTAGCTTTGGCTGTCCTTTTCTGCAAAGAGGTAGGCAGATTTCTGCCTACGTCCTGTACCACTGAGGTTAATGTGTAGGTTTTTTAAAGTTCTGAAAAGGCTGAGTGGAGAAACACAGACCTTTCTGACCCTGTGTGTGGTGTGGGCAGCTCACACTGTTTCACCAGAGTCTCGCATCATCTGCTCACTGTAGGGCCTTTTTACTGTTCTGGGATCCAATGCTCCAGAAGTGTGTGTAGGAGGGCAGGTCTACACTGTATCAAACCAATGGTCTGTGATATTTCAGCAGCTGTCTCCAGTACTGGCTAAAGGAATGCTTTTTATGAAAATGTAAGTACAAGGCAAAATAATAACTTCCCCTAGTATTTCCCCACCCCTCTCATTCTCTACTTTTAGTCCAGTGGCTTTCTGAGTATAGAAAGGTTTTCTGAATACAGGTAGGTTTTCTGTATTTAATGATCCTCAGTGGAATTATCTGCCATGAGTTTGCCTGGCCTATCCTGGAACCTTTGGAACCTTCTCGTGCCTGCAGCACTACATGCAGGTGTTCCACCAGCCTGCTAGACGTTGCCTGAAGATCCATTTCTGCCTGAGAGCTTTGTACCTTGCCCCTCATCCCTTCACTTGATCTTCGAGCCGATTTTCTGGAATTTAAATTGGGATGGGGAAATGCAGTGAGATCTGTTACAGCCCCACACCTAAAGGGGTTCTTCTGAGGTGTGTGATTCCCAGTGCATATCTCAAGTATTCAAGAAGTTCTTATTGATGACAGTTGCGTAATCAAAAGTGGAAATCGCATTCTCAGTGGCAAAATCCACGTTGTCTCCTGGTACTCTAAGAGGACTTGTGGAAGACATAGGGTATGCTGCTGTGACATTGAAGCAGACTCACAAAGACTCTTGAAAAGCACTTGTAGGAAATGGGACTCTCAAAAGCACTAGCTCTGATCCTGGTAGTAATTGAATCTGATCAATCAAGAGCACAGCCTCTGTACAGTTTTCTTGCTATACAATGCTTGCTTAGCCTTCATAAATGAATGGAATTTAGTCGTCTACTCGTCATAAACCTTCCTATTTCTACAAAGTTGTCTCTAAATATTCACTACATCAGTTAAGGAGCCATAGAAAATGCTCCCTCACCTAAACAAATAGTTATTTTTCTGATGTAAGGTAGAAGAAGCAGGATGAGTTCTGAAAGCTCCATCACTTGCCAGTCATCTGCCTATGATCTTCTGGCAATGTGAAGAATAAACAACAGCACCCTAGATGACTGAGAAGAAGAAGATTGAGTGATACTGCTAAATTTGCAGCAAAATAACAATTTATTTGGAATAATTAGATTATGGCTCACTTGTTTGTTCTTTCCCCAATTTACTTGATTTTATACAAGTTGATGAGTGTGACTTGAGATAGGAACCCAGGTCACTGCCCCGCCTATTTGATTAGAAAGATGGTTCTTAAAGAAAAGCAACAAAGAAAACAGATTAGCTTTCTCTATCTTTTTTGCTTTCAGATGAAAGGGACAATTCCCTCTTGGTAATTTCAAACTATTATTGCTGTTATTATTATTGTTGTTGTTGTTACTTAGTTTTTAAGCTGATCTGAAAAAATAGCATTAATGAAAAAAAATGGAGAAAAAGGATCTGCTCTAATGCTGACAAGAGATGGGTGAATCAAATGGTTGAGGCTGAAGTGGGAAAGTCTTTACAGAAGAGCAGAAGCTTGGCAGTTGTAGCTTTCTCTTCAGTGTTTTTGTGAGAGCCACCTGTTTGGAACAAATTTCTTCTTCATGAAGAAGTGCTAAAGGTAGATGCTTAGAACTATCTGAACCTCAGCTCTTAGAAAAATAGGATGGTGTAAGACAACTGCCCACCTTTTCCAGCATTATTTTTTTCATAACTCCCTCTCTCATTTGGTAAAACCAGACACATGACTATGTACAAATATCATGTTGGTGGCCATGAGACCTAAGAACTTCCAAGAGACTTTCCAGTTGGTTAAATCATGACTTAAGCCATTAAACACTTTCATGGGCTGGGAATTCAGACTTCCTCTATTATCCAACTCAGCATAAAAATTTTAAGACAAGATATCTGTAAAATGTTCAGAATAAGGGGTAGTCTTGGAATATGTAAAGTCTTGGCTTTTTTTTTTTAGCCTGAGATGGCAGTAAGAATGCTTCTGAAATTAAATTGAAAACTCTATCTACAAGTATAATGCACAAGTGCTTTTGTTGCTGTGTTTCATTTTTCACTGTTGTTGTTGGGGTTTTTTGGTGTTTTTTGTTTGTTTGTTTGTTTCTTTTTTGTTTTGTTTTATTTTTTCTTTTCCCAGGAGCCTTGTATTTTGTACAGGTTAAAGAACTTGCTTGCTTCTCATGCCTTTCTCTAGCAAAAGTAATTTCGCCTTGCAACAGTTTTGCCTTATACCTGTAGCCAAGATACATTAGAAAGGGTTTACCAGGATAGTAGTCATCCTGCTATTGGAAACACAAATATTTCACTGTAAATTGATTTCAAGGAGTTACACTTGCCAGTTGGTTCCTTGGAATTAAATTTGCCATTTCCCCCTGTTCCGTGAAGAAGTTGCAAGGCAAAACTTAGTTCAAGATGTTAGCATGCTTCTGTGGTGTAAGTGTTGGTGATTTTTGCCTATAAAACAGCCACAGTCTGTAGTCCACAATTGTCTTTCTCAAACTGTTGGAGGGTCTCAGGTAAACTGTGTTGACTGCCTTTCAATTTGGCATTCTCCTCTAAAGAAAATCCTGTTAGTGCCACATTGCTCTGTAGGGCACAATGTCCTGTGTCACAGTGAAAAAATAATTTCTGTGGGGAATAATACACATGTGGCTGCTGATTCTTTTGAAGCAGAGAAGTTCCATCTTTTTCCTTAATATTTTGCCTGTGAATACGAGTTCCAGCAGATGAAATTTCTGGCAGCATTCTTTTACCTATTGCCCTTACCTGAGTAGTTTTGGAGGAGAATTGTTAGTTTCTTTTACTTAACATGGTACCATAGCACATTTGATAGGATGCCTTGATTGGATAAAAAGTGTCAGTTTTTAGTTAAATTACCAGAATGCAGGGGAAAGAAAACACCATTTAGATTTGATGTTCAGCAGGAGTGGGTGGGATCATGAAGGGGCTAAGAGATTTGAGGAAGCATAAGTATCCAGCTTTTAATGGCTTCCTTGTATACCAGTTATTCTGATCTACAGCTTTTCGTGTGTCATCCTGAAGAAAATTTTGCACATGCAGAAAATTAAAATCCCTTTTCGATATTTAGACACTTGGCTTGCTCATAATTCACTGTGGTGAGAGAAAAATATACCACAGGAAAGCAAGGGATAAAATAGTAAGAGAAAAGAAAAATATTACTTTTGTTGTGCTTTTTACTTTTCCGTGGTAACTCATCTAAGTCCTAAAGTGCACCTGAAACTCAGAAAACAGCTTAAAGAATGGATGCCCTGGAAGCTTTTGTTGTTACTGCAGGCACACAGCAAACTGTTATTTGTGATTCAACCAACAGCCCAGATTTTCCTTAGCACTGAGGAAAAAGCTTTGTGAATCTTTCTTTGTCCTTTATTGGCTCTTGCCTTTTCAGCTGTGAGCACAGTTGTCATCTGGGCCATGTGCTATGTTCGTTTTGTGAGGTGGGGTGTCACAGCAGTGACAGCAGAGTCCCTTGCTGCACCAAGTGGATAGCAAGGCAATGGTTGCCTTTTAAAGCTCAGTTTTTGCTCCATACCATCACATTATCTTGTACTGAGGCAGATTCCTGAACAAGCTGTCTGTAATAAGTAGAGACAGATCTGTCTGACAAAATTTGTCCTGACTGCCAGAGAATGTGAACTAATGAAGTCTTCAGCAGCTTCTTACCATCCCAAAAAAGCACACTGGTCTGTCTTGGACCAAACCCTTACCTGAAGGATCCTGCCTGCTGGTTTGGATCTTAATTCTGTTTTATACTCTCAGAAGCACAGAATATCAGGAATTGAAAGAGACTTCTTGAGATCTTCAACTTCCCTGCCTAAGCAGGGTCAGATTAAACTACCCATGACTGTACGTTGACAGGCTTGAAACATCTCCATATTTACTACTGAAGGAGGAGATAACTGTTCTCCATGCACATTGTGATGACAAACTTTATACTGATATAGGGAGGGGGAGGGAAACAGTGGACAGAATTCAGATACCTGGTAGAGAAAAATCTATATTCCTTCTTGGGCTGGGGTAGAATTTCTTCCTCTGAAGAAATTACAGTTTAAAAAAATCCATCAGATAAAGTGATGCAGAAACAGCTTTTTAGTCATGGTAGGAGAATGGAGTGTTGGTTTCTCTGGGATTTTTCCAGCCGTATTTCCCATGGTTGTTTTTTCCTGATAAAATTCTACTGAGTTATTGCTTTAATGAGGAGCAAAGATTTCTCATTTTACATTGTGATAAATTATTACAGTATTAATTAGAACTTGCATAGCCAATTTCATTTTTTCAGAGGTTTTAAAAAATGTTAATTACTTCATTAGTAATAATTAACGTGTTCTTTGGGAACTGCCAAACTTCTTTTTTTCCAGTTATTTGCTTGTCATTGATTTTTTTTCCCTTCAGATATATTTGTTTTTCTCACTGTGCAGTTCGGATGGTGTATTTTCACCTGGCCTGTTCAAGTTACACTAAATTTCCTCCCCCTGGCCCCTTTGTTTCTGATAAGATGGGTTATGGTGCAAAAATGAGTATGAATCTATGGTGAGGTCACTGTTAAAATGAGGAATGACTTCCAAATACCTCTTTAAGGGTCCTGTGAGTTGGAATTCCCTCACTCTGATTGTAGAGCTAGCCTGAGTTCTACCATACAATGCATCTGGTGTTGCATGTTTCTCCTATCTTTAAAGAGGTTTGAGAAGTGTTTTAGGGCTTTGGGGGAAGGGTGGTGGTGGTGATTAGTTTTTCTCCCTGGTAGACAGCTATTTTTCTGGAATGGTTGCAGTGTTCTGTGGTTTGATTTTGCATGTCATCCCCAAGACTTTTGAGTGTCCAGTATACAGATCCATTGCCAGGGTTAGTCAGTGAAGTTTGCTAAGTCATCATGATGTGAAATCAAGGATCCAGCTTGGCTCCTACCACAGTTGCTTCTGTGGCAGTGAGTGAAGTCAGCACCAGGTGCATGGCCAGCTGATTACGAGGAGAGTGGAAATATTTCCTGGCTCTATTGCTGAGTAGATTTCACATTGTCTTACTCCTAATACCTATCGTAATTCCTTGATGTTCTTAGGAAGTACCTTCTGGTGGAAGTAAAACTGTTCAAAACAAGGTCTCTGTGTATTATCGTAATATTGCTCAGTTGTGTCACAGTAAGTTTAGAAAACACTTGTTACATAAAAAGCACAATATAAGGAAAGATTGATGAACTGAAATGAGCACCCACAAGGACAGAGATGATGACTTTTACTATCCCGAGAGGCATTGTTCAGAAGACCATTCTGCATTTCTTTAGCCACCAATGCTGACCATACAGATGGGCAGTATAGGAAAGAACAAAGAAAATGTGGAGTGGGAACAAAGAGGACATGAAAAATAGCTGGGATGCTTTTAGAAAGCTAGTGCTCATGGCCTGCCCCATTTTATTTGTGTACAACGAGAAAACAGGGCTGAAACTGTGTGTCTCCCTCTGTCAGTGGGAGAGCAGAAAGAAGGATGATGTGGCATAGTTTATACCACAGGGTGGTGTCATATTAATAATCTTCCAAGGAAGCAAGCTAAAAGTCAGGGAAGATCCAAACCAAACAAAACAAATCAAGACACCAAACCAAAAGATGCAGAAGGTAGTACAGTTGATATTTTTTTCTGAGGAGATGAAAATGTCCTATCCAGCCCTGCCAAGGGAGATCTTTCAGGGGAAGACAATGCTCCAGCTGTTCCAGGTATTTTTACAGAATATAAACTTGGTTTTGACTGCTTGTCAGGATTCCACTGGAAAGTAGTGCTTTTGCAGCAAGTAATCACTTAAAGATGTAGGAAAAATCTTGTAGATGAATAAACCATCTGGTTTATGAATATCTTGCAAAGGAACACTGATTGAAATATTATTATTTTTGCAGGGGTTTGCTGCGTTTTGGTAACTATGACCCTTGCCACAGGGGTGTTTGTTGAACATCTGGATATCCAGAAATCTTATTATTAGATTGCAAAGTTTTCCTTACTAGTCTTTCTGCTCTCTTTCTCATTTAAAGTGGGAAAAGGGAAAATCTGCTAGTTTGAATTAAGTTAGATTTTTCCGTAGTGGGAGAGACTGAAATCAAAGTAGAAGGATAATGAGAAAAGCACTTCAAGGGCTCACAGCCTAACCAGGGAATTAACTGATCTTGCTCAAATCTTCAAGCTTGGTCATTAGGTTCACTGAATTGCAGCCGTCATGCTGCAGAGAAATTTAAGGAGTATGCCAGACTGTAGTTTCTTTTTCCCAAAGTTCAAAGAGAAACTAGGTTTCATCCAAAACTCAGGTTCCCAGCCTGCGTGATCAGGGAAATAAAGAATAATTGTTGCCAGTCATAAAGCTTGCAGGGTTCATCTTCTCTGTGGTTGGTTTCTTTTGTTACAAAACTTAGAGACAACTGACTGGCAAAATAAGCTCCCAAGACAGGACTGGATTTGTCATTGTGCCTAATGCTGTGCTCCTCTCTTCTCAGTCTCTTTCAGAAGCATAGAATATAGCTTTGGTGGATAAATTCTTCCACTGCCACAAAATAGGTTTTACTCCCAAATCCTCTGAAGACCTGGGCTGAATCTGTCTGTTGGTGGGAAGGAGAAGATCTGACTAATATGTATTTGTTTGCTGGTGAAGATCAACACAAGCCATCAGAAGAATGAGTGCAAGCCACTTGAGCACACTGTCATGCTCGAGTGTAGGATGTGGGGAAGAGAAGTGCCCCATTTGAGAGGGTCGTGTGACCTCTGTTACATGGAGGCAGATAAAGTGTCTGGTATGTTGTCCAGATAATAAGCTAGAGAGCAGGACTGGCAGCCACTTGCACGTTAAAACAGCATTGAAGTCTCTTCTTGTCTGCGCTAGAGAACAAATGAGTTTCTACAATTTACTTTACAAGCCCCTATCAGTCTCCTGTGCTGGGAGAACTTGGAACCTCCAGTGACAGCAATGGCTCCAATTCTTGGTTTCTGCAATGAGCCATAAGAGCATGAAGTCAAATAGAGTACATGTCATACCTGGGTCACTTTATCCTGTTTTGAACGGGTTTTTTGGGGGAGGTAGAAGTGTACCTGCATTCATTTATGCTCACACTGGTATGGGCACTGCTCTGCTCAACCCCTTGTGCTGCAGTCCAGAGCCCAAATGACCTCTGCCAATGCAGAGGACTAAAATGAGTAATACCTTTCCACCATTTTGTATGCTTTTGGAAAATACAGATAATCTTCTTTCTGATTTTGAAAGGAGGTGCGCTGAGTGAGAAAGGAGCCGTTATGGATCTGCTTGTTCGGCAGCTGAGGGAACGCCTATGATCTTGCTGTAAAACGCTAGTGCAATGCTCAGCTCTTACCATCTTTTTGATCAGCACAGAACATTCCAAGGCAGACATTTTCTGAAAAGCTTTTTTTTCTGGATCAAAAGCAGGTTTTTCTCCATTCTGGCCCTGCATCTACCTGGGATTTCAAAGCTAGGATGTAAATCCCAAGTGTTTAGAAGACTAAGTGGTTCAATAATGGGTAAAGCCATTGCACCGATTGACACCTTAAGCCTTGTACAGGCTTGAGTGATCCACACAGCTTACTTGGTGTATAAGGGTGTGAGACGCTGACACAGGCCCAGCTGGCAGACTGGATACGGAAGCTTGGCCCTCAGGTATTCCCACCTTTGTTTTAACCTTTGTGTTTTCTCCCTGCTTGTTGTGGGCAGAATGAGAGTTTCAGACAAAGTTGATCAGAGAAGCCCTCCAATGGAGTCACAAGGTGCAGAAAGCACCGCCTTGCTCTCTAAACTCCTTCTCAGTGGGGGAGTCTACATGTGGCGGATCCACTCTTAGCCTCAGACTTTGTCAATGGTTTATGTCTAAAGGACTGTATAGGTGTAATTGGCTCTTTATACAACTTTGTCTTGCATGTTGAAGGGTGGCAAACAGATATATTTACATAAATATAAATGATTTATTATGATACTGATTAAATAAAGAGATCTTAATCAGAATTACTTACTACACAGTATAGGTAGCTATAACTACTGTATAGTCTAGTGCACTATTTTTGAAACAATATTGAAGCAATTGTATTACAGTAATTATATTGAAGCAACCATGTTAAAGCTATCAAAACTTTCCATACACACTCCTAGAAGGAGTATGTTAAAAAACTCTGCCATTAGAAAGTGGGAGTGGGGTGATTGACTGACAGTCGGATGTCTCCAGGCCAGCTGTGTCAGCTCAGCATCTTTAGGTAAGTCATCAGTAGTATCACCTGTTTGTTCCTTTGTCAGGTCCTTTACCTGCTCTGCCACATCTTCACCTCACTATCAGGGTGGAGTCACACTGGCTTCAGCATTATTCAACACCAAAAGCAGAATGACACCCCTTTCTCCATTCACCACTGCTGAAGGCTGTTCTGTCATTATTTGTGTGGCAAAGTCTGCATAGCCTTCTGTCATGCCCTTGGAAGGTGCAAAATAAAGAAGAAATTAGAGTAGTAGCAGGAAAATATGTGGACGTGAGCGACTTGAGATAAAAAGCTCTTCTGCTTAGGCAGGAGTCTCTCCACTCTGTGAACCCCGATTGCTGGTGGCCAAATTCAAGAAGACAGAGTGTCGCTTTGGCCATGTCCCTTGTCAGCAGACCTTCTGTACTGTGAGACCTGAGATGAACCTTTGTGTGGGTTATACCTGGCTGCAAAGCTGTCTTTGCAGAAGACTGAATGCCATAAAGGTGGGAGGTGTGGTTGGCCTGATCAACCCTTTCCACATCTGTTGCAAGATTTCTGGGTGGGTCCTCACACAGAGCACAAGTCCTTATAATAAGTGTGGCCCTGGCTGTGTTGGAAATGGTTTGCTTACCATTACCTTAGCTGGGCCTGCTTTGCAGCAGACAGAAGACACACGTGAGGGGTGGAAGGTAAGAAATCTGCCTGCTACTCCCTCCCTACAACTTTCAAAGCTTAGTCCTTTCTTAGACTTCCGCTTAAGGAGTGGAAGAAATAGCATCAATATGGTGAAAGACTTGAAGTAAGCTTGTAAGAGTTTCCCTCTTCATGATCACTATGAAGCAATGTGGGGTCAACTTCTTGTTCAGACATTCTTTCTTGGAAATCACACAAGAAAATGTAGTATTTCCACTCAGTAAATTCCCAGGGAATGAGACTTTGGTAATGTGCAGAGTCACTCTTTTGTGGACCATGAAATGATGAGAGCTTTTGGAAAGCCACACAGACACTGAACACATTTTCATGAAGTAAACTTTCAGCAGATATCAGACAGAGACATGTATGAGAGTTGTCTGGGTTTTCTAAGGTTAGTTCTTCAATGTCTGGTATGATATTTGGTTTTAGAGCTCATGCCTAATGGCTCTATGCTATAACAGAAAAAAACCCCAAAAACCAACCCAAAGTAATGCTGCTATTTGCCAAGGATTTCTTCTTTTTATTTAAACAGAATGAAGTCAAATAAATAAATTTTCTTTATCCTCCCAGGGTACACTGAATCTTAAAATGGGAAGAAAATCTGACCATTCTGCTAATATTTAAACATAAAATTGAAGTCAGACAGACTTTATGTTATTGACTAGCTGTACTTAATGCAAAGATGAAAGAAAAAGACTGCAAAGAAACCAGGATCCAGGAGAATATGTGGGAAATTCTCTTGCAGGCTTGAGCCATTTTGTCAGTTCCCAAACAAGTGTTACCTCTGAGGCATTAAGTAGTCAAGTAGTTAACTGAATCTGTGAGCCATGTGATGCAGTTGGTTGTGTGCTGCTATTTCTTATGTTTCAGGGATGGCAGAATCAAACCAGGTCTGACAGAAATAGGAGGGGAAGTTGAAAAGAAAGACTCTTTCCTAGATCTTCTCTTTGAAGTCCTTAATTTATCTATAAAGCATAAAACGAAAAAAGGACAGGGGCAGAGTTGGGGAGTGTACTGGATGACAGAAGTTTCTTGAGTATGACAGATAGCTGTCTAGGATAAAAGCAAGTAATATCACTAAATTATGGGGTGGGGGCGGGGGAAGGGGGGATGCAACAGCAGCAACACAGTCCTGCAACAGAAGGGTGAAGACCCTTGCGAATAAACCGAGATGAAAAGCCAACCACTTTGTTGTAATTTCTAAACAGTACTTCACAGTGCTTTTCCAAAGGAAGTCAAAGATGTGCAAGTGCCAGTGGACATGATACAAAGTGGGCAGATATAAACGTCTCAAGGCATTATTGAGGATCTTGGTATGATTTTATGTTTTGGTCAGGGATGTTAGGGGCCTGGATGTTGGAGAATATCAGACGTCTGGATGAGGAAGAGGCTTTGCCCTCCATTTATTCTGGTTGAGCAAGCAACCTCTGTAAGCTTTTATGATTCTTGCTCTTTCACTTAGAAAATAATTTTGAAAGGAGAGGTTGTGGTATTCCTATGCTTGGAGGTTTCCAAAATGTGAATGGGCAAGACTATAGACAGCCTGATTTAACTCTGTAGCTAGCCTTGTGCAGAGAAGGCTTTGGTTAAAGGTCCCCAGAGATCTCTTCCAGCTTGAAGTGTTGTGTGATTTAGTCGTTGTCAGAGTCATGGAAGGGTATTCTGGACTTTTTACTGTGTGTTTTGCTCCTAGATGCCATACTTTGAAGGCCCTGGTTTTCCCCAAGAATATGTTTCTCAGTTAAAAAAAAAGAAAAGGATGAATCACTGGGGCTGCAGAGGTTGTGAGACTCCCAAAGTGCAGTAGGGGAGCTCTCAAAGGCAACTTGTCTCACGTTGCAACTGAACAGAAATACTTAATACAGAGAAAAGAGACAGGGTGCAGGGCAGTTCACTGTATAAACTGTACCTTTATCCTTGGTGGAAAGCTGATCTTAGCAGGTAAGGCAAGCAGAGAAAAGTAATATGGATTTGGATTTATGTTTTCAGAAACATCCGTTTCTCAAAAGACAGCAGAAAGTCAAGGGACTGCAGAGGTTTATCAGTATCAAACTGAAAAACCTTGATGGTCTGATCTATCAGAGGCTGGATGCTTGAACTTAGAAACTGGAGGTATCAATCACTAACTGAGGTTTTCAAAAGCCCCAATGTCATTAAAAAGTTCTTGGATGTGATGAGATTTTCTGCTAATGTCTTCTGTACTAAGTGTGAAATCTCAGGCTCTGTCCTTGAGATGTGTGAAGTAAAACAAGTGAGCTGGGATATAGATGAGAAATAGCGCAATTAAAATCAGTTTTGGCAGCTCATCAAGACCTCTTTGCTGCCTGTGTCACTCTGATGCATGCAGCATAATCTCTACAGCTCCCAAATGTTCAGCATGATGGTCTGTACCCACAGCCAAAAGACGCTACACTAATGCCTGAAGTGCTTCAGAACTTATTCTTTCAGCTAGTGATCCAGACCTGACTTTACCAGCCCATCCTGGGCACGGTGGGGATAAGACATGAAGGACGGATCAGAAATGAGCAGATGGTGTGCATGGCAGAGCTGGTCCTAGAATTCCGTCCAAACCCTTGTTGCCAAAAGCCTATGTGGATGCCAGATGTGTTTCAGTAGCCCGCTTGCCTGTACTTTCTTGTCTATCTTTGGAGGAAAAAGGAGGAGAGGAAGAGAAGGAAGATAAAGGTTGATAAACCAAGCTGTATACAAACAGCAAGGTCTGGCACTGCTTCAATATACATTTGTATTGGTTTAGGAATGGTATCTCCCAATTTAGTGCCCCCCCCTCCCCGCCGAGATTCCAAAACCACATGCTGCTCACTCACTTCCCCTCCCCTTTGCTTCTGCCCATGGGTGGCTGAAAAGAGGATTTCCAGGCACAAAAGGCAAAGATCCTCGGTTGAGATGAGGACTAAAAGCAATGAGATAAGAAATTGAACAGAAACATTAGCAACAATACTAATACTAATAATAAAATTGTACAAAGAGAGGGTGAATTATGTGCGAAATGCTCACCAAACCCAGGACAATGAAGCAATGGTGGACAGACCGTATGCCCACCACACTTGATTTCCTGACCAGAAAGGTACATCCTTCTCTCTCCTTGCACCTGGCAATGACTATAGATATTACCAAATAGCACTTGGGTCTTGGCCACGCCCACACAGCTGCAGGCTCCACTCACAGGTGCTACGAAAAATTAACCCTGTATGTAGCTGAAACCAAGGCATTATTTTTCATCAGTTCCGCAGGCTTTATTTCCACCTGTCCCTGTGATCCTTCTTCATCCAGTGTTAAATCTTCTTCTATTCGTCACTGTAATGCAATGGCCCTTATCTACTGCTCTAAGATCACCAAAAAACTTTGTGTTGATTTATTGTCAAGGGTGTCATAATAGAATCAGGAACTGGAAAGGTCCTGGTCTTTCCTCTCTTGGGGACAAGCTTTTAATTTTTGATTCAAATCAGATGAATTTGTGATGAAGCATTTCTGTAGAATAGATTTGGCAGAGCCTTGTGTTCTCAGGTGATCGTAGGTTTGCATTCTTAAGACCGGAGACCTACAATTTCTTTTTCTTCCAGCCTCTGATGTCACTAGAACTGTTGCACTTTCACTTCTGGACATTTAGACCTGAGTTTTGCAGCTCCACTGATATTTCCACTGTGTCTTAGCATTCAGGTGACTCTGTCTGTAGGCAAACTCTGCAAATTATTAAAAAGAAATGCAATCAAAGGCGTCTTCTCTTAAGGTACTGTTGTACGTTCTTTTTCCAGGAACAATTGGTCTGGGAATGTTTGTGTGTCTGGACATCCGTGTTCCAGAATCTGTTGAAGTCTAGGGTAGCTTAATTCCCTTTTAAAGATTTTCAGCTTGACACTTTCCATTTCTCTTTACCTGAAGGAAGGCTTGGGTGAAATATGCCACATGGCAAGTTGCATTTTGTAGGACTGTTGACCATACTAGCACACAACTCTTAACAGTGGTTAAAGGAAGAACTGTCTGTGGCTGCTATCAGAATTAACTGCTGAAAACATGATGATGATAGATTTTGCCTCTGTGGGGCTTTTTTGTGTGTATGTTTTCTTTTAACAAAAACATTTCTTCTTAGCGATGGAAATGAGATAATATGTATGCATTTTAGCGTGATGCCTAGGCAAACAACTATCTACATACTGATAGAACTGTAAAAACAGTAATTTAAATCTGTTCAGCAAATATTTTATCTTGGAAAAGATAAAATACTTCTCTTACTGTCAGATTCACATTTCTTGCCTGATCACCATTCACCCTTATTTTTGAAGATGGTATGTATGTGCTTTAAGTACTGAGCAAAAACTTCCAACGAAGCAATATTTTTCTGCAATAAATTAGAGTGAATTATGCGGATGTGTGAGCAAAATGGAGAAAGCTACCATAGCAAGCTACCATAGAAAGGGAAACTCAACTCAGATGTAAAGGGAGACATGAAGAATAACCATGTGGGCAAAGAGTAACACCTAGTTTCTTCAATGACATCTGAGCTTGGAGTGTTCTGCACAAGAAGGTAGGTAGGTATTGGTAGGTAAGTACTTTGGTAGGTACTTTTACTGGAACAAATGGTACAGTCACACTGCATAAAACTGGTGAAATCTTTCCATCCTAAGATGATGAGTGCTTTTGCAAGATCTCAAAATTGCTGCCCAAGGAAATCTGAAAAAGTAAGATTATGTTTTCACGGTAAATTATTTGAATATTGTGGGAAGTCCAGAGAAAAACTGATATTACTTCCACAGTTAAATCTTGAAAGGGAAAGAGGGTGACCCAGCTTCATCTGTATGTTGGAAAGATCAAGAAAATGTCTGACACAAGGAAGGTAAGTGCACCCTTCAACGTGTGTGATTTAATCAGTATCAGTCAACATACTTTTTCTTGAAAATGAGATGACATGCAAAACAAAGTTGCACTATTGTTGCAATCCAGTTACCTTAGGTTCTGGAACACAGGAAGGTAGGCACTGCATGCTATTACTGAATATATTAGGATATTAAATATTATTGAATACATCAGGATATATTCTGAAATATTAAAGCTGAATCATTGGTCTGTCTCAGAAATTCCTTTTAAACGGAAGACGTGAGTTTACAGTGTGCACTGTTAGGTGACTGGGAAGGGAAGGGCTGGTGAGCCTGTGCCGTATAGACAAAAGTAAATGTAAATCACCATGCTGCTGTTTGTTCAGCCGCTCTCATGACCCTGCAAAG
This sequence comes from Ifrita kowaldi, assembly GCA_013398055.1. Lineage (NCBI taxonomy): Eukaryota > Metazoa > Chordata > Aves > Passeriformes > Cinclosomatidae > Ifrita > Ifrita kowaldi. The sequence continues at coordinate 55,044 of VZRS01005176.1, read as the reverse complement.
TGCCACAAAAAATCTGCATTATTCTGATGGCACACTGTTGCCAGGTACTAAGTAACGGCTTAATGGCTTTCCGTGAGAATTAAGGCTGCTTGTACACAGATTTGTCAAGACTGCCTGTGTTATCTGCAATATTCTTTCCCAAGCATCCTTTGTATGATGCCCAATTGCTTTTCAGCTAGTATTTTCAATAAGTGAATTAGCCAGGAAAGGTTTTGCAGCTTTTCTAAGATGTTGCATGTGCAAAGACACATAATCTGGGAGAGGTGCATAGTGAAGTCTGTAACAGAAGGCTCAGATTTTGTGTTCCATATTGACATGTTCATCTTGCTGTTGTTGGAGTGAACTGGTTGCTCAGTCTAGGAAGGTTGGGCAGCCTGGACTCTGTCTTCCAATGTCTCCTTGGAGATTTGGGGGAAGCAGCAAAATGATCGCTCTCTAGTGATGAGATAGGATGGACTATGTACTTGATAATGACAACAGGCCTAGTGTTCTTCTCAAGGGCAGAACTGTATTCAAGGGCCTGCCTGTGCTTTGTGGTGGAAACAACTGAATTCTGTATTCAAATTTAAATTGTGAATACACAAGCCTCATTTAAAATGAGACTACTTCCGGCATGGTCAGAATGGGACAGTAGTTAAGCATTCCCCATCCTCTCTTATCTTCTTGTTCACCTCCGTGCAACATTAGAATAAAAATGTGTTCTTCACCAGTATGACAGTATATATTAGCAGCTTTCTATGCTTTGGGCTAGCAGTAAGATTGAATAGTCCATGCAAATGTGCAAGAAGGGGTCTCCTTTCCTTGCTTATCCTTTTACTAGATGACAATCAACATTAGACTCAGACCAGACATTTTTCAAGGTACCTGAAGAAGTATACAAGAAGGGCTAGAAATATTGATGAAAGCAAGGGGCTTTGTGAAAAAAGATGTGTTTTACATGTTGTGAGCAACAGCCCAGCTAGTGGAAGGTCAGGCTGCACCAGGCCACTGCAGTTTGTTGACTGATACCTTGAATGCAGCCTGAAACCCAGAAAGAGGGTTATATCTTGAGTTATTATGGGAATTAATTTAGACTTATGAATGTTGACAAGTTCATTGCCTGGATTTTTTGAGCTTAATTTGTAAGCTGCTGTACCAATAAATTATTTTTTAGCACCATCAGATTAATATTCAGAGTAGATTTCTCTGATGGCTGCATACAAATCTTACCTTATCGGCACTGTAAATAAAGCTCTTGTCAAGTCTCTCTTAGACCTTGTTCATGTTTTATATTATGGATGAGAAAAACGATAGAGGGAGAAAAAACAAGCTGATATTGCAAGGAGATCAGCAGAAAGCCTGATGGAACTTGTCAGCTGAATGTAATGTTTTAGAACTGTTGATTAGTAAAAAAAAAAAAAAAAAAATTGGGCAGAAAATCCTGTCATTTCACAATTTGGGCAAGAAGGAAGGTTGTGATTTATCCTGAATTTCTTAAGAACAAATACGTTTTGAGATGTGCCAGTAAATGACAAATAGAGTCAGTATGTCAAGCTCAGAGGATGTTCAAGACTTTGTGTGTTTTGCCAGCAGCAAATGAGATGAACATAAGAAAAGTGCTGATCTGCTTGAGTGTAGGAAAGCTCTGCAGAGAGTTCTGGGTAGTGCTGCTCTTGGGTCACAACAACCCTAGGCAGTGATACAGGCTGGGGGCTGAAAAGTGACCTAGCTGAAAGGACCTGAGGTGCTGGCTGACAGCCAGCTAAACATGAGCCATCAAATGCCCAGGTGGGCAAGAAGGCCAATGGCATCCTGGCCTGTATCAGCAATAGTGTGGCCAGCAGGACCAGGGTAGGGATTTTCCCCCTGTACTTGGACTGGCGAGGCCACACCTCGAGTGCTGTGTCCAGTTCAGGGCCCCTCACCACAAGAAGAGCATCGAGGGGCTGGAGCAAGTTCATGGCAAGGGAGCTGGTGAAGGGTGTGGAGCACAAGTCTGATCAGGAGTGGCTGAAGGAGCTGGGGTTGTTTTGCCTGGAGAAAAGGAGGCTCAGGGATGACGTTATTTCTCTACAACTGCCTGAAAGGAGGGTGTAGCCGGGTGGGTGTTGGTCTGTTCTCCTAGGTGACAAGGGACAGGACAAGAGGAAATGGCCTCAGGTTGTTCCAGTGGAGGTTTAGATTGGATGTGAGGAAAACTTTTGCCACCAGAAGGGTTCTCAAGCATTTCATCAGACCTGTGAAATGGTGAAGTCCAAATCCCTGAAGGTATTTAAAAGACATGTGGATGTGACATTTAGGGACATGGTTGTTGGTGGACTTGGCGGTGTTAGGTTAGTAGTTGGAGTTCCTGATCTTAAAGGTCTTTTCCAACCTAAATGATTCTATGATTCTAAGAAAAAAATTATGAATGGATTGGAGAGGGTTCAGAGAAGGATAAGAAAGAGGATCAAAGGACAGAGGAACCCGTTATATGAGGAGCAGATGAGAGGGCTGGGTTTGTTCCTCGTTGTGGAAAGAAGGTTTAGGGGAGACCTTAACACCATGTTCCAGTATTTAAAGTGTGACTGCAAAGAAGTTGAAGACTCCCTTTCTACAATGAATCACATGGAAAAGATGGAGAAGGGTACAAGGTACTCCTGGTGAGATTCCAATTGGCCATGAGAGGAAAATTTTTCACAATGAGAAAATCAGCCATTGCAGTAATTTCCCCAGGACAGTGGTGGATACCACTGAACTGGTGACTTTTAAGAGTCATCTGGATAGGGTGCTGGCCTATCTTGTCTAGCCTGTACTTTTGTCAAGCATGTTTTGGACCAAATGACTTTTGAGGTTACTTTCAACCTGGTGTTCTATGTTCCTATGAAAAGCTAAAGACAGAAGAGTACAGGACTTGTGTGCTGTGGTAACCTAGAAACTAGTTAAAAGAAATTCTTTCTCTAAGTTGTATATTATGTGCTAGTTTGAAGGTTATGTTGTCCTCTGGTGAGTAATAAATGGTCTGGGGGACTCTGAAGGTATAATTGTTCCCAAGGCAGGAGGCACTGAGGTCTCCAAAGAGTTAGAGGAAAAGTTCAATACTGGCAGCTTTAGTCTAACCCAAAAATTGTGGCAGAAGTTAGCACTTTTGTTTCCTCTCAGAATCCCTTTCAGTTGATAAGACATTGTAAGCACTAGGCTTCTTGTGATTAGGGAATCTGTAGTTTTAATAGTGCTCACAGGTGCAATGTGTTCCACTGTGTGCTGAAGTCAGTAAAGTGTCTCTTCACTGTTTTTGTTACAACTTTCGTTTCAGCATGAGTCAGACTTTCCCTAGCCTGAATACTCACTCTGGCCTGAATAGGTTAGCAAGCTGCTCTGCTTCTTCTGAAGATTGTCCCAGTACATCACAAGAATCTTGGTCTTTCTGGTGTCTGTTTTCCCAGTTTCATTAAAACAAAGGCCCTCTGTGAGAGAGTCTCTACAATCCCCAGCATTGTACAGATAGATTTAAATGTTTTGTTGGTGATATTTCCATTTTGGAGCAGATTATAAGTTTTCTCCTTGGTTAGCCTGTCAGGAATAAGGACAAAGCTAGTTGTGAAAAATCTTTTCTTGATAGTCCTTAATGATCTAGGTGGAGCTGGAAAAAATATACTACCAGGAATGGTCTGCAGTGCTACTGATACTGAGACTGGATGCTCCATTATGGAGCAGTCTTATGGAATAATTCGACATTCTTTTGTGGCTGTTAATGGTGTTTGTGGTACCTGGGTCAGCAGGAAGTCGCTGTGTCTAGCAACAGTAACTGCTTTTGAGAGTAGTCCTTTAACACTAAGCTGGAGTCTCTTATTGTAGCCTGGACTATGTAATGGGGTAACTCAGAGTCTATTATTAGGCAACTGTATTTTGTGTAGTTGCAGTACTCTTGGCAGTGTGGTCTCAAAAATTGCTAGATGAATATGAAAGTATACCAGTATAATTACCTAATTATATATTTACATAATTATGCTGATATCATGACTGCATTCAAAGACACAATCAGGCTTTGTATCAAAGTGCCTTATACTCTTTTAACCTGGTCTTTTCCTGGCCTGGAATCAATTAACAGTGGATTGGAAACACCTTTATACTAGTGTGTATTTCATGGCAAGATTCCTTGCCCAGCTGAATATATTAAAGGCTCAGAAAAGTGTCATTCATCTGCTTCATTGACACTGGAGACCTCACAGATCAATCAAATTGGCCAGTTCGGTTTCACAGTCACCCTGGACCACAGCCACATCGTTGGGTTTAGACTTTAGGAAGATAATTTCTGGTAGGAAAAGAAGGGACAGGAATTAACGGCAGAACATAATGAGTCCTAGCAATATGCATGTTGTCTGTACACAGAAAAAAGGATTGCTTTTTGAAAAAGCCTTAATTGCTATGGGATTCTTGAGGCTTTTGAAAAATGGTCTGGGTTTTTGTTCAGCCTCACATGTTGTGAAGCAAATAGTGCAAGCTGTGGTTCCAAGGATGTTGGTGTCCTCAATCCAGCAATTTCTTCTGTCACAAGTTCCCATCCATAGAATCATGGAATGGTTAAGTTTGGAAGGGACCTTAAAGATCCCCTAGTTCCAACCCCCTGCCACATGCAGGGACACCATCCACTAAGTCAGGTTGCTTAAGACCCCATTCAACCTGAACTGGAACACAGCCAGAGGTGGGACATCCATATCTTCTCACTGGTAACCTGTGCCAGTGCCTCACCACCCTCACAGTAAAGAATTTCTTCCTAGCACCTAATCTAAAGCTGCCCTGTGTCAGTTTAAAATTTTCAGTTTAATTGCCCCTTATCTGCCCATATAAAAAGTCCCTCCACCTACATTTTTATAAGCCCCCTAGAAGTACCGGAAGGCTGCAATGAGGTCTCCTTGAAGCCGTCTCTTCTCCAGGCTGAACAACTTCAGCTGTCTTGGTCTGTCTTCATGGGAGATGTGCTCCCTCCCTCTGGTCATCCTTGTGACTTTTCTCTGGACCCACTCCAACAGTTCCTCATCTTGCATCGAAGAACTCACACTTGGATACAGTACTCCGGGTGGGACTTCATGAGGGCAAAGTAGAGGGGGAAAATCACCTCCCTTGACCTTCTGGCCACACTGTTTTTGATGCATCCCAGAATGCAGTTGGCCTTTTGAGCTACGAGGACACACTGGTGTCTTGTGTCCAGCTTCTCATGCACGAGAGCCCCCAAGTCTTTTCTGCAGGGCTGCGGTCAGTGAGTGAGTTCATCTCCCAGTCTGTGTTTATGTCTGGGATTGGTGACCCAGGTGCAGCACCCTGACACTTGGACTTGTTGAACTTCATTAAGTTCTCATGGGCCCAATTCTCAAGTTTGTCTGGATCCCTCTGGATGGCATCCCATCCTTCTGTTGTGTCAGCTGCACTGCTCAGCTTTGTGTCATCCCCAAACCTGCTGGGGATGCATTTGATCCCACTGTCTGTGTCATTGATGGGGATATTGAAGAGCACTGGTCCCAGGAGGGCCCTGTCCCTGAGAGCGCTTCTCACCAGCTTCCACCTGGACACAGAGCCATTGACCACAACTCTCTGGCTGCATCCATCCAGCCAATTCCTTACCCACTGAATAGTCCATCTATCAAATCCATGTCTCTCCAATTTGGAGATAAGGATGTGATGTGGGACTGTATCAAAGTCCTACAGAAGTCTAGGTAGGTGACATCTGTCGTTTTTCTCTTGTCAACCGTTGACATCCCACCAACCTCCATCACAGAAAGTCTCCAGATTGGTCAGNCCCTTATCTGCCCATATAAAAAGTCCCTCCACCTACATTTTTATAAGCCCCCTAGAAGTACCGGAAGGCTGCAATGAGGTCTCCTTGAAGCCGTCTCTTCTCCAGGCTGAACAACTTCAGCTGTCTTGGTCTGTCTTCATGGGAGATGTGCTCCCTCCCTCTGGTCATCCTTGTGACTTTTCTCTGGACCCACTCCAACAGTTCCTCATCTTGCATCGAAGAACTCACACTTGGATACAGTACTCCGGGTGGGACTTCATGAGGGCAAAGTAGAGGGGGAAAATCACCTCCCTTGACCTTCTGGCCACACTGTTTTTGATGCATCCCAGAATGCAGTTGGCCTTTTGAGCTACGAGGACACACTGGTGTCTTGTGTCCAGCTTCTCATGCACGAGAGCCCCCAAGTCTTTTCTGCAGGGCTGCGGTCAGTGAGTGAGTTCATCTCCCAGTCTGTGTTTATGTCTGGGATTGGTGACCCAGGTGCAGCACCCTGACACTTGGACTTGTTGAACTTCATTAAGTTCTCATGGGCCCAATTCTCAAGTTTGTCTGGATCCCTCTGGATGGCATCCCATCCTTCTGTTGTGTCAGCTGCACTGCTCAGCTTTGTGTCATCCCCAAACCTGCTGGGGATGCATTTGATCCCACTGTCTGTGTCATTGATGGGGATATTGAAGAGCACTGGTCCCAGGAGGGCCCTGTCCCTGAGAGCGCTTCTCACCAGCTTCCACCTGGACACAGAGCCATTGACCACAACTCTCTGGCTGCATCCATCCAGCCAATTCCTTACCCACTGAATAGTCCATCTATCAAATCCATGTCTCTCCAATTTGGAGATAAGGATGTGATGTGGGACTGTATCAAAGTCCTACAGAAGTCTAGGTAGGTGACATCTGTCGTTTTTCTCTTGTCAACCGTTGACATCCCACCAACCTCCATCACAGAAAGTCTCCAGATTGGTCAGGCACAATTTTCCTACAGTAAAGGTATGTTGGCTGTCTTAACACACCTTCTGGTCTTTTATAAATATTAGCATATGTTCATAGAGGATCTGCTCTATGATCTTCCCTGCCACAAATGTGATGCTCACTCATCTGTAGTTCCCTGGATTTTCCTGTCTCCCCTTTTTAAAAATGGGAAATACATTCCTTGCTCCAGTCACTGGGGACTTCACCTGACCACCATGACTTGTCAGATTTGAGGTAGAATGGCTTGGCAACAACATCAGCCAGTTTCCTCATGTATGTCATCAAGTTCTATAGACTTGTGGCTATGTAGCTTCATGAAGTGATCCTGAANGAAAGTCTCCAGATTGGTCAGGCACAATTTTCCTACAGTAAAGGTATGTTGGCTGTCTTAACACACCTTCTGGTCTTTTATAAATATTAGCATATGTTCATAGAGGATCTGCTCTATGATCTTCCCTGCCACAAATGTGATGCTCACTCATCTGTAGTTCCCTGGATTTTCCTGTCTCCCCTTTTTAAAAATGGGAAATACATTCCTTGCTCCAGTCACTGGGGACTTCACCTGACCACCATGACTTGTCAGATTTGAGGTAGAATGGCTTGGCAACAACATCAGCCAGTTTCCTCATGTATGTCATCAAGTTCTATAGACTTGTGGCTATGTAGCTTCATGAAGTGATCCTGAACCTGCTCTTTGCTTATAGTGGGAGGGACTTCCCTCCCCACTACACCCACTCAAAGGATCAGGGATTTGAGAGAAGTGGGAAGCCTGACTACATGTGAAGACTGAGGCAAAGAACTCATTGATTACCTCAGCCTACTGCATATCAGTTGTCACCAGTTCACCCTTCTTGTATGTCAGTGGAGGTACACTCTCCTTGGCCTTTCTTTTCTGACCTGCATACTTATCCCTTGCCAAGTCCTGTTCCAGTATTGCCTTGGCTTTTCTGAGCCCATTCCTACACATTCAAACACTTTTACTCTCCTTGTGTCATCTGTCCCTGCTTCCAGTGGGTGTACATTTCCTTCTTACTCCCCAGTTTGAGAAGCAAATCCTTGCTCAGCCATGCCAGTTTCCAGCCTGCCATGCTCTATTTCCTACACACTGGAATGAAGAGCTCTTGTGCTCTTGTGNATCCATGTCTCTCCAATTTGGAGATAAGGATGTGATGTGGGACTGTATCAAAGTCCTACAGAAGTCTAGGTAGGTGACATCTGTCGTTTTTCTCTTGTCAACCGTTGACATCCCACCAACCTCCATCACAGAAAGTCTCCAGATTGGTCAGGCACAATTTTCCTACAGTAAAGGTATGTTGGCTGTCTTAACACACCTTCTGGTCTTTTATAAATATTAGCATATGTTCATAGAGGATCTGCTCTATGATCTTCCCTGCCACAAATGTGATGCTCACTCATCTGTAGTTCCCTGGATTTTCCTGTCTCCCCTTTTTAAAAATGGGAAATACATTCCTTGCTCCAGTCACTGGGGACTTCACCTGACCACCATGACTTGTCAGATTTGAGGTAGAATGGCTTGGCAACAACATCAGCCAGTTTCCTCATGTATGTCATCAAGTTCTATAGACTTGTGGCTATGTAGCTTCATGAAGTGATCCTGAACCTGCTCTTTGCTTATAGTGGGAGGGACTTCCCTCCCCACTACACCCACTCAAAGGATCAGGGATTTGAGAGAAGTGGGAAGCCTGACTACATGTGAAGACTGAGGCAAAGAACTCATTGATTACCTCAGCCTACTGCATATCAGTTGTCACCAGTTCACCCTTCTTGTATGTCAGTGGAGGTACACTCTCCTTGGCCTTTCTTTTCTGACCTGCATACTTATCCCTTGCCAAGTCCTGTTCCAGTATTGCCTTGGCTTTTCTGAGCCCATTCCTACACATTCAAACACTTTTACTCTCCTTGTGTCATCTGTCCCTGCTTCCAGTGGGTGTACATTTCCTTCTTACTCCCCAGTTTGAGAAGCAAATCCTTGCTCAGCCATGCCAGTTTCCAGCCTGCCATGCTCTATTTCCTACACACTGGAATGAAGAGCTCTTGTGCTCTTGTGTTCTAAGAAAAGGGTCTTTAAAGAACTGCCAGCTCTAATCAGCTCCTCTGTCGTTAAGGACACTTTCCCAGGTGATCTCATCCACTAACCCTTTAAATATCTGGAAGTTCACTCTTCCAGATTTTAGGGTCCAGAGTTTCTCTTTGCCGGCTTGCAATCCTTGAGATCCTGAACTCAGCCAGGGTGTGACTGCTACAGCCCTGGCTGCTTCCAGCCACAATCCCTTTAATGAGCTCCTCTGCACTGGTGAGTGCCAGGCCCAGGAACGCCTCAGCTCTGGCTGGCTTGTCTGATATCTGGCCAGGAAGTTGTCTCCCACATACTCCAGGAGTCTCCTTGTTTCTTGCAGCCAGCTGAGCTGCCTTCCCAGCAGAGGTCCAGGTGGTGGAAATCCCTTATCAGGATGAGAGCTTGCAAGCGTGATGCTTCCTGTATCTGAAGCAAGAAGGCTTTGTTGACAGGTTCCCCCTGATCAGGTGGCCTATAATGGATCCCAGTCTTCAGGAAAGCCCTGAAAAGATTTCCACAGGGACATTTGGGATTACAGTGCAAGAATAGAGTAAGAGGAGTGAATTGGGAATTCATCCAATTCTGTGACTGAAGGCAAAATATCAACCAGTGTCTATAATTTGATAAATAACAGCAGAAATTTTTAGTCTGGCAGGACACTCTTTACCTGCTTCAAGAAAAAAAAAAAAAAGATGATTTTGGGCACCAGACTCTTTAATGGCAAATTTTTCTGCATCCATATATCTCAGCTACACTGTGGAGCAGCATTTAGTACAACTGTGTGATCACAGGTAAATGTCACACACATGCACAAAGTTAAAACCTGGAACATAAGAAAATGCCGAAATAAAATACAGAATAGAAAAATCCTGAATATATATATTTCCCTTCTTCCCTCTTCAAGGCATAGTCCAATAACTGTAAATGACTCTTTGAGGAGAGTTTGTATTAGATAAGTAGCTCCACAAAATTTGCAATTCAAATTGGAAGTACTTGTGTCAGTGTTTGACAAAGCGTGACCAGTGGGGTGCCCTGTAATTCTGTCACTGAGCAGATGGGGAGATGAAGGATTATTGCTTGTTGTATTCCATATAGACAGCACACTGTACATCACAGATGAACCCTCACAGCTAAAGTTTGACAACTGCTGATGGAAAAACACTGATGAGGTAAAATGCAGCCTATTGAAATGGTAGGCTTACACCACGGGATTTTTTTTTTAATAGAACAGTTTTCAAACTTCTGGACTTCACAGGATTAAAGAAGTTACATCCATGTTCTGGCAAAAGAATGAAGTAATGAATAATAAGCAACTTATCTTTTCCTGTTCAAGTATAAAGTCTCTTTTTACAGATAAATAGTGTTTGATGATGGGCTTGGAATGGTCTCCTTGTCCTTCTACAAATTCTGATGGCATTCTTAACTTCATTTTAATTTCTCTGGTGACCTTCAATTTTACATTGAAGTACAGTGTTAGTCTATGTATTGAATTCCAAAAACCTGAAGTATTCTTGGATGTCTTGTTGATCTAGTTATTTCAGAGCTTCTTGTTTGATAGAAGCATATTCCTCATGTAACAGAGAAAGTCTTAACTCTCAAGGCAAAACAAAATTATGATAGAAATTACTGTATTTGGTTTTGGGGATATTATCTTCCAGACACTTTTCCTGAGTGACTGTGTTGCTTGTGCACTTAAATTACTAGCAGAAATAAGTATTCAAATGCTTACTTTGAATGTCTGTAACTGAAGAGCCCATGACCTTGAGCAGTATGCTTATCTTCTTAAACTCATAAGCCAATATGTAGCATGCTCCACATGCTAAAGGATATATTCTCTTCAGTCCAGCTCTATTTTTCACCTTCACTGACAGTTATTTGACTATTGCATGGTTTAGAGCTCATTTACCTACTAAGTCATCCACAAATGCAGTTCATATATGTGAAATAGAAAACCGAAAGCTAGAAGATTATTTGTAATTGCTCTGAAGACATGAGGTCCATTTTAGCTGTGTAAAGTCAGGCTGTCATTACATTTTCCCCACATTTCACTTCCTTAGTATTGGATACAGTTGCTTCCTGAACAAGAAGGACAAAATAATCCCATTAGAAGTGGGTGTGTTTGAGGGACAGGAAGGACTAGTTCAGTTGCTAGCAAGAGACTTTTGTTGCAGCACTCGGTTCATCTGTGAAAGTGATGTCAGCATGATCCGTCCCTTGACAGAGTCCATTCCTGTGGCCTGAAGGAATTTTTTCCCCATCTGTGATAGAAATGGAAGCAAGCATTTTACTTACTAAAGGATCTTTCTGGTAGAACAGACTTGGTATGTCAAAGTGTTCTGATGGTAACGGTCCTTTTGAAATTTCCAAACACCAAAATAATTATCCACGTCATGTAGCAACAATGTAAAATACTCACACAAATACCCTCAGCTTGCTTTCACTTTGGGAAATAAATGGCAACAAAAAAATCATGTCTTGATGGGGCACTGGGAAACATGATGCGCCTCAGCTTCTAGAAATTGTAATAGAATTTGTAACATCTTTTTTTTCTATTGTTTTTTTCCTCCCCTTTTTTATTCTTTTTTTTTCCTTAAGGACTCTAGCACACATGCCTTAATTCCCATTCATTCTCCCATTCCAAATCACTTTTTCCCCAAGGCACAGAGTGAATGGTGAGCTCTTGGCTTTTCACAGGAAAAAATGGGCAGCTTTTCAGTATTGCAGCCCATCTGTCTGCAAAAATGAGGTTGAATCCAGTTGCGGTTGTGATCACAGACGGATTGAAAATGACAGTCCCTCCTCCTGATTCTTCTGGAGAGCATTGATTAAATATCTCAATGCTGAAATTGTCCTTTTGCTATCCCTCCCTATCCCTGCAGCTCCGGGTTGTAAATGAGGATCCTAAATGTATTTAATTGGCTGTTGGAGTGACCAGTATTTGTTTCTGTATGCAAAGCTTTTAATTGCGCTCTTCCCTCCTTTCCTCTGCATATGTCTGTGTGTACGATTACAGCACTACATGTCAGCAAGTACAGCAGGCTACATGTTGGATTACGTTTCAAACAGCAAACAAGCCATAGCCTTGAAAGGATTCTGATTGTGCTGTCATGTCAGCCTTGCTCCAGTGACCTTTGATTCCAGAGCAAGTACTAAGGGTACAAAGAAATTAACCCTGAACAAGTTTCCTCATAGCAGATGATGCATTGAGTTTGTCAGCACCGGGTTTCACTGTGGAAGTGTGGCATTACTGCCTTGCTGACAGTGGAGTTCATACCAGTCCCTCCCAGTTGAAGCCTGAGGGCCTGGGGTCTCTCAGGTCTTCTTGTTTGGTTGTGAAAGCTTTGTATTTGGTCCTTGTGCTCCCTTGGGTCTCAAGGCTTGTGGACATGGAGAATAGCAAGGTAGTGTAATAGCTATAGACCCTCCAGGGATGAGGGGTTTTTATGAGATGGTAGTTCTACATTCTATCATATTAAGTAGGCATTAAAAATCCAGTTTTTTTCTCTTGGCCTGGGGTAGGGAAGGACAGCACTAGTAGTGTACAGAACACTCTGGTTCTGGATGCTGATGACTCTGTAGATAACCACAGATGTGTTGAAATGCTCTGGAATTTCCCTGCTCTCTCTTGGAAGTCTTGGGTGGCTGGTGGAAGCCCAGCTGGCTGGGAATACCTAGGTTGAGCAGCACTACTAACTTCACCAAGAGCTTGGAAAGGAGTGTGTTAGAGGACCTATCCTGAATGTGTCTCATCTGGGTTAATTCAAGTACGACTGTTACTATTGTGAGCACACATCTAGGGCAGATACAGGAGAAGCTCTGCAGCCACCAGAAATACTGTCCTGACATTTGATGACAGTATTCTGTCTTCTTGTCAGCTGCTAATACTGCAGTGCTCAGAGTCACAGCAAAGAGAGGTCAGTGTAACCAATGCTCTGTGCGTGGATTCTTCCCGAGTCTAGAGGACAGGTGACAGAAACATCAAACAGTGCCAAACTCAGAATTTTCTATTCAGGGTAAGCTATTGCTGAAGTTTCATGTTATCTTCCAATTAGTCCATTCTTAAGTCTGAATTACACTATTTCTGGTTCCATTTTGGCAGTAAAGACATATTAAGTCATATTTACATTCAATATAGTCTGTAGAAGATGGACTGTGAAAAAAAAATGGAAAAAGATAATTGGATAGTCATCTTTCCTCTAGGTAGGAGACCCCGCTGTGATGCTTCCATGACACGATTAAGCTACTTGACAAAGCACTGAATACTGCACATTTGTAAAACAAGTGGTTTGGTAGTAATTCAGATGTGGATCTGTGAATACAAAGGACCAATGAAAAGACTGTGCCTGAATAGAATATCTAGTTACCACAAGAAAAAAAACCACAGCTTTTTAGCATGATATGGGAAACTCAGATTACGAAGCAGTCCTTTTCTACACCAAGTGAATATGGTTGTCCTTTCTTCATGGCTCTGAGGGATTCTGCTGCCCCCACCTTAAAATGCTTAAAGAAGAGCAGGAGATAATCCTTCTTGATTGTGCTGGATTTGATGTTTGGGTATTTGGAACTATGTGTGCTACTTCCTGCCCTACCTATACCACATTGTACTATCAAGTTTTTGGGCATGGCTGTTTCCTCAGAGGCTCTTTCAAACCCTGACTTTCCTGTTGCTCATATAAGGCAACAGACGTGGCTGTGGCTTAAAAAGAGAGAATTGTGGAGGAATGCTTTGTACACTCCTGCTGTACCTTCCATTCAGGAAACAAGAGGGACAGAGTGTGTCTGGAGAATGGGCTCAGTAGACTTACAACAATAGACAACATTTCCCAAAGGAAAAAGAAGTGTTTGCTTGAACTATAGCTGTCTGAGCAGCCCTGGCTGTCATTTGCAATACTTCCTTTGGAGCACAGGAGAAGTGATACTCATACAAGTAATGACAGCAGGGTGAATGCAGCTGTGTTGCTTACATACAAAGCTTTCTCCATGTAAATCCATATAAATTCAGGGAGTCAGAGCAACAGTCTTGAACAACTCTTCCCTTGTCCTTTTCACTAGACAGGCATACATAAATATATTTTTTTGCTTTAGGACTATATTGTTACCTTTTCATTTGTGTAATATTTCTATGAGTTGAGGTTAATACGGAATTGCGAGCTCGTGAAATCTTGTTTTTGTCATCTTTCATCCCTAAATGAGGACATGAAATCTCAAATTAGGCAACAGTTTAAAGTCTTTTATAGAAAAGTTTTCAAAAACCATTTTCTTCTGGTTCAAAAGTGTTTCATGCCCTTCAATTTTCTTTTTACTCTCCTGAAGTAAAAAGTAAAAAGTACAGAAATTACATCAATTATTTTTCTTGCTCAATTATCTTCCGATCCCTTGAGCTTTTTCTGAGTAATTCTATAGACTGAGGTAACTCCATACTATGCTGAAAAGTGCATGGATCAATAGCAGGCATGGCCTATATATTAAAAAGGGTGAGAGAAAGAGATACTAATGGAAGCCTGAAAATAGAACAAGCACGTCTTGTTCAATCAAGGCTACAAGGTGACTTGCAAGAGGTCTTTGCTCCCTGACTATTCAGCAGCACTGTGGGGCTTTTGTCTCCTGAAGCAAATTAGTATAAAATTCTGCAAGAAAATTTACCTACCTTCCTTTGAGAACATTTGTACTGAGATCTGCATATTCAAAGTGGGTTGTGCAGTTCCCACTATGTTGGAGAATAAACAAGACACCATGATGTGAAAGAGGCACCAAGAGCAAAGCTGAAGCACAGACTTCAGTAATGTTAGATAGCTGGAGTGGCCTTAGACTTGTCAACAGATGATGAAGCCTACCTGGGAAACTGTCTCACAAATCTGTTTCTGTCCATGTAAAAAGAAAGAACAGCCTTTGTGTTGAGGGTGTTACCCATAGGGGTCTTCAGGACCCAGAGTCACGAATGTTGGAGTGAAAGAGACGGCTTTCCTACAAGGCAGGAACATGTGCAACACAAGTGATACATGCGTTGTTTTGGGAATAGAGGATGTTTCTTGCTCTTTCCAGATATTTGAAGGAAATAGACTTTGTTAGTCCTGAGAGATGGTTTTTCTGGGTGTCAGATTAGATTTACTACTCACAGTCTATGAGGCAGTTTTTTTGTTGAGGTGTTCAAAGGCCCAAATTGCAAACTGCATAATGAGATCCTTGAAAAGCATTTGCCAGCAGTGAAAAAAGTGTGAAGTCACCTTCACAGGGGGGAAGATAATGATGTGGAGCTCAGGGTTGTGTTAATCAACACTAAAGGCTAAACCACAGTCTGGTGTATATGAAGAGAGATAATAGCCACAGGCAAATATGGGAGCTGTGTTTCCTGACTCCAGAGGCATAGGGATTCACATTCTGACACTCTTTAGCTGCATGCTTGTGAAGGCAACTTATGTATGGAAGTTTAGGCAGATCAAACATTTCATACTGACTCTGCATCTTGCCAGGACAAAGATTTTAAGGTTTGTGGGTGAGAGAAAACCACCACAGAATAGCCAAACTATGACAGCTTGGAAAAGAACCTTACACATCTTACCTAATTATCATTCTTGAAGCATGAACAACAGTGCAGCAGACCTTTCTTATAAGTTATTTCTCTTTTTTTATTTTTATTCTCTATTTTTAAAAATAGATTGCATAAACTTGATTTGCATACCCAGTCTCTTAGAATAAGAAACAATGTAATACATTAATGACTGCCTTGCCATTGATTTTTCTTACTTTGTTTCAAATAAACCTCTAAGTCTTAGACTGACAATCACTTCAGTTATTTTATTCTCATGTCAGAGTTTTGGCATCTCAGATCTCTTGAAAGCTTTGAACTTACAAGGGTCTCCAGCACTGTTTCTTCTCCTATTTTTGGGTACTTTTTCATTTTTTCAGCTTTCTGAAAATAGTCCACTAAGCGGCATTGACAAAGAATCCTCAGTGATGTCCTGTGATGTCAAATCTGTTAATAAGCCTGTGGTGGTTACAAAACAAGTGATTTGAGAAGAAGTCACATCTCTGAAGTTTTTTTTTTGGTTGGGTTTGTTTGTTTGTTTGTTTGTTTTTGAAGTAAGGGAAGGTAATGACTTTTTGATAGCTTCTCTTCTGAAAGTCCTGGAGGCACACTTAGATATTTAGTCTCTAATTTTTTCTTCCAGATAGATTTGTCTGTTCCATCAGTGCTGCATCCTGGATGGAGCTCCCACATAGAACTGAAATAACCCAAGCTACAGGGAGAGGAGAGAGAGCTCCTCTGGCTAGCAGATACAATATTTGTGTGTGTGTGTGTGTGTGTATGTTATGTTTCTGTCTGTGGGTGTATGAAGAAACTGTTGAGAGCAACTCAAATTTAAAGAGTTCTTCCTGGGCACTACACGTCTGCAATCACTGGTTATTTCTTCACTATGGAAGTTCCACAACTTCTTATGAAAACCCTGTCTCCTCCACTCACAGCCTGCCTACTGGCTCTCAGGCTTGACAAAATAGGACAGATCACTGACAGAAATTATGTTAACATTTCTTCAAAGAAAACTCGATTCTATTCAATAATATGAGACTTACAAACTCCTAACTTGACTAAAAGCCCATTCCAAAGAGCGTTTTTCTCTGGTGTAGTATCATCCTGCTGAAAGCATTAGCTACCAAGAAGCACCCCAGCACCAGCGTATTGCTATGCTGCTGTTACCAAACATTCACATTTCTTGAAGTATATTAAGAAAATAAGTGAAGGTGAAGTAATTATTTCTAAGGAGTTCCTACCTTTTCTGTTGTGTAAATAGTTTTACCAGCTAAGCTCTATTAGAGCTGTTTAAACATCTCTTGCTGCTATGTAGAAGTTCCCAATGACATCTCATCATAAGAACTCAACTGCATGGGAAAAGTTCATAAAGATTCTTGAAGATTTGACTGCAGTCTCTTTAGAACTTCGCTGTGTTAGGATGTTGTGTTTCAATGTTTGTTTAGCTTATAACTAGTCCCCGTGCCCTTATGCCTTGTCATTGCTTCCTGCCGATACATTAGTCTGTTTCAAGGAGACATGCCTTCTTAGAAAATCTGTGGGGGAACAGTTTGCAATCTCCCACCCGAGTCCCTGAGGAAACTGAGGCAGCCATAATATCTTGCTAATGTGTCTGGTCTTCTGGTTTATTTTGCCTTCTTTTTTTTTTAAATTAAAACCCCCCTGCTTTCTTGCTCTTAGTACTACTTAAAGTTTGGTGCTAACATAGTATTTTGAAGGTATCTGGTAAGAAATCACAGAATAGTTTGTTGGAAGGAACTTTTAAAAGGTTATCTAGTCCACATCCTCCTCCACCCCTGCCCCAGGTATAACACGAGTAATCCGGAACTTGGAAATCCATATAGGAGCAGCATTTAATGCCCCCTCCATGGCAGCAGAGATAGGTGGCTCACTTCCCACCAGAGAGAAGTCATGTTCTTCTGGCTTCCTCGGTCTCACAGCTGTCCTCTAGATAGGTTTGTGCCAGCTGCCAATGGAGAAATAGTCTATGTATATGTACTAAATGTGTCACCAAATTCACTGTTGTATGGTGTTGCTCCAATCTCTGTTAGCCTTTCTGTAAAGCAACAGGAAGATTCCAGTCAGCAGGATTATCTTACAGACTGATGTTTCTGGGCTTTCTGGATAGAGTCATCATCCTCATCAGTCAGAAACTGTGGAGAAGACCATCATTTTCCAAGGCAACAGAGAAGGTCTGGAATCTGTCACCAGGATGAATTTAGGAAATCTGTTAGAGCAGCAGAGATTTACACAGTTAGCATTTTTTTTTCTTTTTAAATTCAGCTGTTCTTTCTGTGCCAAAGTGAATAATTTCTCTGAAGCAGGAAAGCAGGGCTGAAACAATCATAAATCACAGGCAAATAAATATTGTGGCAAGCAGATCTGCTTTCAAGCTCCTTTTTTTTCTGCGAGAGCTATAAACTGCATGTGACTAATGCCAGAATGCTGCAATGCAGGTGGGCTCATGTGAACAAGATGCCTACGTTCATTTTTCCATCAGTAGATCCCAGGCAAGCAAGTCCAGAGGAGAATTCTCCTCCTAAAGTAGGTGCTTCCACTTGGCCTGAAGAATCTCATCCCAAGATCTGTGACTAGCTGGAGTAGACCTTCATGAACTACAAAAGGAACCTGTGCAGTGCAGAGATTATTTACATCTAAATCCTAGCTGGATCATGGGGGGAGGAGGACAAGACAAGCATTTGCCAGGGATTATTGATCAAAAAAGGAACAGAGCCACTGCATTTATGTTATACAGGAAGTTGTTCCTGCCTTATAGTTGTGGGATTACATGGAATAGGACTGCACCCTTCCAGGTGTAAATCTGGCTCAAAATTGCATACATCCAGAGGCTTTCCAATGCAAACAATGAAGATCAACAAAATTCCTGAGAAGGAGAAATGGGAGTGCCTCCCAAAGGTGCATGCAGCAGCTCTGAAATAGAAGCAGTAACAGAAACTTACATTATCTTAATTGCTGTAAATCTTCTTAATATTAAATTGTCTCTTAACACCTTACCAAGTAATAAAAAGCATCACCTTGTCTTTTAGGAAAAAGATTTGTGTAGTAATTCTGAAGAACAGTGTGTGGATTGCTGGTTTTGTGTAGTGCATCTGGAAATGTATTTCTACAATGTGCCTGAAAGCAAGGCAGAGTGCTTTTTAACTAGACTTGTGCACACTTTGCAGCATAAGTAAAAGACTGTGGCCTTCCAGGTATCTTGGAGTAGTCATGATCCCTCCAAAAGAGGAGTCAGGTTTGCACTCTTTAGCTGGAAGCTCAGTCTGGTACCCCCATTATGTCTGCATCATTTTCATTTCTCTTCCAGTGCAAGCTGCCTGTAGCCAGTGGGGGCAGAGTGGTTGAATATTCTCTTAGTGCTGGGTGCCGAAGACTGCTGGTTGCTTTTGTTTCCAGCTTTTTGCTTTTTCCTCTTGCTGCCTTGTGTCAGGGTTTAACTGTCAGGAGGAAGGTAAAAGGAGTCCCAGGGACCTGCCTGCTGTGTGTGTTGGTCTCAGGAACAAAGATACCTCCTCCAGGCCCCTCCTTGCACAGCTGCAGGAACTTGAAGACTTGCAATCTGGTTCTCTTCTGCAGCGGACACAGGCATCAGTGTGGAATGGGGAAGGGATAGTGCTCCTTCACGGTACCTGTTTGTTAAAATATATGTGAAGTATGTGTGAGTGAAAGCCTAACTTCTACCCTTAGAGGGATCTGAGCCAGCAAGGTGATCCGCTGCATTTTCCTGATGGTGTGCCAGCAGCCCAAGGCACATTTTTGGGTCAGGCTGACCCAGACACATTGACACTCCTAACACTGACCTTTGCATGTGCATCATCAGGTGTTTCCTTGTATGACAAGTTTGGAGATACAGGTGTGCTACTTAAACACATATCCACAGGGAAGTAAAACCTTGCATAACAAAACTGGAATATAAAAATATGTTTGAAAATTCTATTCTTTCATCCAGCTTTCTGTTTTCATCTTCAACAGGACTTGCTTATGTGAGCTCATTACATTTCCAGACGATCTGTTTCCAATCAATGCAATTATTACTTTTATGAGTGACTGAAGCAATAGCTTATCCTAACGGCCTGTGTGTCTTCAAAGGCAGTGTCAGAAGTGCTTCACCATGGTTTGAGTGTTGCAGAATGTGGCATTCAGATGAAAATGAAACCAGCCTTGTGCAGAATGGGGGATGTGTTTACATATGGAACTGAAACTAGGTTTCTTTCTTTTCTTCTGCAAAACCTTACCCTGCCCAGGCCAGAGGTAGCTGATAACCTTCCTGCAGCTTCTGCCTTTGCACATTTGTGTTGTGTGCTTGTGTCAACCATCTCATCATGTACCACCATCTTGTAGTTCTCAACATGAAATGGTGTCATACGATATTTATAGTTATTTGGCATACACTTGTGTATCAGAAAATAATTGTTCATGCTGCCTTGTGGGTTTCATGAAAGGTCACAGAGCAGAAAGAGAATAAATGAGGCCATCAGAGAATATTAATGATTTCAGCTAGGAAGTGTGCTTTTTTTTTTTTTTTTAGCAGAGGAGGTTTGCAAGCTAATGGATGAACTGAAGTGAACATTTCACTCCTCAGAGATATTAACTATACTAAATCGAAAGTGCATGGCAGAGTACGAGAAAGATGCTAACTCTGGTGCATACAAATGAGATACAACTGACAGGCCATCAAGAGTGTTTGACATCTTTCAGAAGCTGATTATAAAATGCAGTACCTGCTTCAACCTGGTAAAACACCTATAGGATCATTTTCAGTAACAGATATGTATCAGCCCAGTGGTGGTTTCTAGTTCGTAACGAAATGAAAATTGTGATGGGCAATTAAGAAACATCAATAACAAATGAAAAGCGAAGTGCAAGGTCCTGCTGTTGTGTCAAAACACCACCATGCAGTGCTACAGGCTGGAGGCAGAGTGTCTGGAAAGCTGCCCAGCAGAGAAGGACCTGGGGCTGCTGATTGACAGCAGCTGAACATGAGCCAGGGGTGTGCCCAGGCGGCAAACAAGGCCTGTGGCACCTGGCCTGTACCAGCAATAGAGTGGCCAGCAGGACCAGGGCAGGGATTGTCCCCCTGTACTTGGCACTGGTGAGGCCACACCTTGAGTGCTGTGTCCAGTTCAGGGCCTCTCACTACAAGAAGGACATTCAGGTGCTGGAGCAAGTCCAGAGAGCAGCAATGGAGCTGGTGAAGGGTATGGAGCACAAATCTGGTCAGGAGTGGCTGAGAGAGCTGGGATTATTTAACCTGGAGAAAAGGAGGCTCAGGGATGACCTTATCCCAATCTCTACAACTGCCTGAAAGGAGGGTGTAGCCAGGTGGATGTTGGTCTCTTCTCCCAGGTGACAAGGGACAGAACAAGAGGAAATGGCCTCAAGTTGTTCAAGTGGAGTTTTAGATTGGATATGAGGAAAACTTTTGCTACCAGAAGGATTCTCTGGAACATTGGAACAGACTGTAACAATGAAGCGGTAGGTTCAGCATCCCTGGAGGCATTTAAAATATGTGCAGACGTGGCATTTAGGGACATGATTGTTGGTGGACTTGGCAGTGTTAGGTTGGCAGTTGGACTTGATGATCTTAAATGTCTTTTCCAACCTAAATGATCCTATGATTCTGTAAAAAATAAGAGAAGCCCAAAGGTCCAGGATATTGTGACTGGAGGTCAAAGATGTGATCAAATGAATGCCACCTGAAAATGATGTCTCCACATAAATTTCATAGGGAACTTTATGTAGTTAAAGTTGTATTGAAAGGACATGACACCAGTGCAAAGAAATAAATAACATACTAAGTGAAGAATTCACTTACAAACATGAATTGCTAGTTGCAAGCTAGAAGGTGACAATAGGAAAGGGATTTATCAATTTGTTGCACAAATGTGCAGGTTCCAGGGGATTAATGTTGGTTTGTGTGCAAGTACTGTACTGTCCTATGTAGCTGTCACTGTGCAGAGGTGGAGACTTTGCAGAGATAAAAACATGGAGACTAAGATTTTAGCTAAACAATTATTTTAATGAGGATGGCAAGGTCTTGCTCTAAAAAACGTGCTTTCTTTTGTCTGCAAAAGAAGACTATTCAGCAGCTTGTAAGGTAAGAAAAATATTTTTCTGTTAATGTGGCTATCTACCTCATTTGCTTTTTGGCTTCAATACCCATCTGCAGAGTGAAACATAGGTCTTGCACATTACAACCAACTACTACCTCAAATAATGTGGGAAAAATAATTTCTAGAAAATTCGAACTGCCTCCATATGGCTCTGTACCAAGCTGGCAAAAGGCCTTTCAATGTCAGCCCTTAAAATCTACTTCGGTTTCTGCAAGGGAAATGAAACATTACCATAGTGGTGATGTTTCAAAATAGTTGGGAGTTCTAAACACCTCCAAATATCCTTAAATGTCTCATGCATCTGTAGAGAGAATTTGCTCAGCTTGCCAGTTTGTTTCCCTGCAAGAAAAAAAGTTTTTGTTTGGCAATACAGTTTGTCTGGGTTGGATTCAGAGGGAGAGAGAAAGACTGAAGTAAAGTACCAGAGACAGAGATAGCTGAGTCTGGGGAGGGTGAATGGATGAAGCAAATGTCCCCAGTAGCAGATATTTTTTCACTAGTGTTAATTTATAAACAAAGTGAACTGAAGCTTTCAGTGCTCCTTTTTTACTCCTTCCTCTTACCCCTTTTTCTTCTGCTACTGCATAACTTGCACAGGACCCATGGCTCGTCACTTGATATGTTTAAATGAACCTCACTGAATCCTTCCAGTATCTTTCCCATGACATCACAGAAAAGTTAATGCTGAAGCAGATAGGCTTCTCACTGACCTGGAAATAAGCATCAACTCATAGATTGTCCCAGGAAGCACAGATGCGTACAAATATGTCCTGTCTCAATTGTGTAAGATTTGTGCTGAGCAGATTAGGAAAAGTAAGCGGAGAGAGCTATTCATGTTTACTCTGAGCTTTGAATTTCATTGAGAATTTCTTAATTTAACACAATGTTAATGATTCTTATCAGAGATCCCTACATTACCAAAAACACCAGAAAATAGCATTCTCCAAGATATTAGGATTTCTCAAATGAGTTCCTCGAGTGAACTTGGCTGAAGTTCTTTGTTTGCATAAGGAATCACTAATCCATTTCAGCAGGTGTATTAGTTACAGTTAATTAATAAATTATGATGGTTCCTTTGGAGCTATTCAGTACTAATATATAAACATGTTTTTTTGTTCATGGAAGTACCACTTTCGAATGTTACACAATACCCTCCTGAAGGGCTGTTTCATTTTTATTGAAACTGTAGCAGGAGGAAGTCAGATGTTTTGGTTGTTTTTTCAGACATAAGCTTTGTGTCATGGTCTTGATGATCTTCATTGATATAAATGAAAAGTACTTAGTTCAGGTTCTGAAGTGATTCTGCAAAAATGAGTGACCCGTTCCTGCTCCAGAACAGTACTTGGTGATTATCTCCTTATGTTTGGATGATGTGCTAAAGAGACATGCTGTGATTTAGAGACTCTGAGGAATCAGTCGTCCTGTCTGTTCAGTCTAAATATGGCTCAGCCCCAAATAGTACTTCCAAAAAAACCCCTGTAAAATTCCCTCAGCGCATGCCCGTTTCAGGTAAACCTCTTGCTGTTTCCTCTGAAACCTGTGATTGAGAGGGACAACTTCTGCACCATTCTCTGATCTAAGCACACACACACAGGCATTTTGAAAGACAGGTTTGGGTATTGCTTGTCTACAATACGAAATTAGATTTGTTCAAAGGAAAAGCTTTTGATTTCACGTAACTACCTTACCGGAAACATGGTGTGTACAAATTTCCATCATTCTTTAATTAATTAAGAAGGCCTAAGATGTTCCTATTTCTACATAACTCATCCTTAGTAATCCTAACCCTGTAGCTTTTCCAGCATGCAACTTTGCCTTCCATATTTAGTACATTTTTTTAAATCAAGTAACAAATTCAATGCTGCTGTTGCAAGTTGTTTTGCGACTTTATGTTTTCCAGCATGAAAGCTGGATAGATGTCAGTCAGCTCTTGAGTGGTTAGGTCATAGTTGGAGGTGCTTCTGTAACAGAGGTCTGGCCATTAAGAATTTATTTTTCTTCAGATGCAGGATATGTTTGGGCATGAACTCTTCACCATTTTCCTTGCAAAATTAACTTCAGTCACTTTCAGATGTTATTTAAACAACTTACTTGTGAGGTCTCAGAGAGTCACACAATATCTGAGGTTGGTGATCATCTACAAGGGTTGTCTAGTCCAATCTCATTCTCAAACAGGGTTACCTACAGCAGGTTGCCCAGGGCTGTGGCTCATGAATTTTTTTATATCTCCACAGACAGAGACTCCACAGCGACTTTCTGCAACTCAATTTATTTTTTCTTATATTTAAATTGTATTCCCTGTACTTGAGTTTGTACACATTATCTCTTGTCCTGTCACTGGGTTGCAGTCTGATTCCCTCATATTCATTCTGTTTCGTTGGGTGTTTACATATACGACTGACACCCCTTGAACCTTCTCTTCTCCAAGCTAAGCAATCCCTGCTCACTCAGGCTCTTCTTGTATCAAAGATCCTTGAGTATCTTAAATGTCTTCATGGCTGTCTCACTTCTTTGCTGTCTCGCTCCACTAGCTCCATCCCTCTTTTGTATCTTCAAGCCCAGAACTGGGCACATCACTCCAAACTTGGTCACAAAAGGGCTGAGTAGATGGGAAGGATCCTTCAACCTCTTGACAACAGTGTTCCTAATGCGGCCCAGAAGAGTTTTAACCTTCTCTGCTGCAAGGACAATCGTGAGCTCATGGTCAGCTTGTTATCCACCACAATCCCAAGGACTTACTGTAAAACTGCTTTCCAGACAGATGACCTGCTTTTCAGCTGTTTCATTGGGGAATGTCTCCCACATGTTACTCTTTTTGAGATGCATAATGACAATTTAACCCAGCAAAACTCAAACGAAAGCGTATGTCATGTTCTAACCCCAGCCAGCAAGCAAGCCCTGTGCAACTGCTCATTCGCTCCCCCACCAACTAGAGAAGTTGTGGGTTTGAGATAAAGGCAGAATAACAGGGAAAGCAAAAGCCACACATGCAAGCAACGCAAAACAAGGAATTAATTCACTGATTCCCATGAGCAGGCAAGTGTTTTGCATTTCCAGGACAGCAGGGCCCCCTCATGCCTCACAGTGACTTGGGAAGACAAATACCATCACTCCAAATGTTCCCTCCTTCCTCCTTCTTGCACCCAGCTTTAAATACTGTTCTGGAATATCCCTTTGGTCAGTTTGGGTCACCTGTCCTGGCCATGTCCCCTCCCAATTTTTCATTCACCCCCAGCTTCCTTGCCAGCATGGCAGTACAAAAAGCAGAAAAGGCCTTGTCTCTGTGTAAGCCCTGCTCAGCAGTAACAAAAACATGTCTATCATCGCTCTATTCAGCACAAATCCCAAATGCAACCCACATGAAGTCTCTGTGAAGAAAATTAACTCTACCTTAGCCAAAACCAGCACATCATATTGGAGTGCACCCATAGTAGTTAGCTTAATATCTGATTGTTTATCTGTTTAGCTCATATGGGTTAAGGGAATTACTATTACTTTGAAATAACTGCCATGCCACTTGTTTTTGAAACACACCATTTCTGGGATGGTTTTCCATATGGAAGGTTTTTATCCTTTGAGGGCAGGGCTGTTTGTAGCCAGAAAGGTGACAGTTGGCACAGGTTGTCCTGGAGCTTTAGCCATTTCTGTTTTCTTTCTGTAGCCTTGTCTAAAGATGTTAGAAATAATGTTGATTGAAACTTCTTACTGATTAGTGAATAGTGTGGCAGTGTCTGACTTCTCTTTGTGTCATGGTATATGTCATGGTTGGGCTGTGAAAGACAAAAAGACAAAATAAAGACAAAAACCCTCAGGCTTATCATATGGACAGATTCAGTAAGTGTGTCCTTCCTCTGTTTTCATGGAAGCTTCAAAACTGGGCTTAAGGACAGAAGAACTGCTCTTTCCTTCTGCTTTTGCCCATAACTGAGGCACCTCAGCTACACGGAGATGAATTCTCTGGAACCTTTGCTGCTGAACGGCTAAAGCCAGAAGCTGTTATCCAGGGGATGTTAACAACAAAGTCTGCAGTTTAGGATGAAGAACCAAGGAGATGGAAAAAAAGCTTTTCTAAAAGCAACACAGGAGTCCTTAGTTAAAATGTAGTGTAAAATTTTATTTCTCATAATACGTTTCCTTCCAATTAGTTAACAATGATACCACAGTGCAGCATTTTGCACATTTAGAAGGTGACTTTGAAATCAGAGGTGAATTAAGAGAATCTAGGAGGATCCTGAAACTACATTCTTGTTCTTCTAGGTGTCCTGTATGCTGAATGGCTGCAGAACGAAATGCTTTAAGTATTTAAAATCTTGGTCTTGTCTAAGAACTAAAAGAAAGTTATGCAATTTCACTTGTTACATGATGAGCTGAGCTGACATTATAGCTTAATGATAGCCTAGAAGTAGTGCTTAGAGGAAAAAAATAGTCTCTTTCTGCTGCTGAATTCTGTTTCCTAAGTAACTAGAGTATTATACTGTTGGGGTAGCTCTAACTGGAGAGAAGCTAAAAAGAAATAAACTTGATAGATTATTGAACCCAAATTAGTTTGATCATCAGTGGAGAAATGTTGGGGGGGACCCAGAAATTAAAGGTATTAGTGAGATTAGTGATCAATGGAGTATGCACAATGAGGCTGCTTACAGAAGTTCCTGCAGTACGGGTGTGTGACCCAACTAGGCTGTATTTCCTTTTCACTTGCTATGAAATTTTAGCATACTTACAATTTCAGTTAGCCTTCCTTGCACTACGAGAAAGAAATCACCAGATGGTCTGGGTAAATTTTCTGTCAATATGCAAGAATTTCTGTACTACTCTGATCCTGCAGTGGTGGATGCAAAATGGTAGTAGAGGAAGGCTGACAGTAGACAGGGACCATGAATATTCCAGGTGGGGTTTGTCTGGGGTCCCTAGGTGTCTTTTTGTTCTAAGCCACAGATTTCCTAACAATGGAAGTGTCAAGAGGTTTGTGGTTAGGCAGCTGAATAGAGACAGTCATGTTTACTGTTGTTATTTCCCACCTAGCAAAAAAACACCTGTGTATTACAACCAGATCTTGTAAGGCTTAAAATTACCAGTTTCCCCATGCTTCTCTGTGGGAGATGTAAATGGGGCACTTCTCTGTCACATTGGGGGGGTTGGAGGGTGTTTTTACTCAGTGTTGTTTTCAGTTTAGAGCTCTGGGAAAATGTGTAACCCGGAAAAGAAATGTGGAGAGAAAAGTGATCTGCTTACCTCTTTACAAATTCCTTGGTGGTTATTGGAAGCAATAGTTAATCTGAGAAGTGCCATCACTGGGGCAATTCAGGAGGAATCATTCTGATGGGTTGCAAAGGCTTCTTCCCTTAAGGACCAAGGTTTCACAATCACTATCCCAAGAACTGATGTGGAAAGAAAGAGCAAACACAGTCCTCTAGCAATGTTGGCACGTTGAAGAGTAATTTATAAGGGTAATTTATAAGGGATTGTGACAACCTCTTTCCTTCACTTAGCCTTTGATAAGGCTAACAAACAATTATTTGGTAGGTCTTTGATAGTATCTCCTTCCAGCTCAAGCCTTGTAAAGGCCAGAAACCTTTGCTTTATGCAAAATGAGGTGTTGAATATGTATACTTGTGACTGTGTGTTAGAACAAGGCTGTCCCAGATTAATTCAGTTAAATCTCAGCCAGCAATGAGCCAATGTAGAGGTGACTCAGCATCTAAGGACCTACAGAGTTTTTCCAGGGTGAAGGAACCTCTTTTAGTAAAAGATTCGTGGTGTTTTCCTGCTACAGGCAAGGTCCAACACTGCTTCCAAAGGGTATGTGTTTTCACTTTATCCATGTAACCAGGCTTGATCCTGCTGCAGCCCTCCAGTGTCCTGATGATGCTGTATCACAGTAAATGCTCTTCCCCTTTTCTCAGCAATTGTTTTCCTCCCTGGCTAGATGATTGACAGTCATTTGCTAATGAAAATGTCTCTGAAATACAGGGTAAATGGGTTTATGCAGCTCTTTGGGGATAAAGGGGCATGCAAGAAATCTCCTCCTCATTTGCATGGTTGTGCAAGCGCTTTGCATAAAAACAAAAAACTGGCTCAGGAGTACCCAGGGACTGAAAATTTGGGAACAGTGTGTATTCAGCAGTAGAGAGAGAACAAGACAAAGAGAGGTTCCCACCCAGGTACTAAGCATTGCAGGCGTTGGTTTCCAAGAACAGATAAGAGACATGCAGAGCTGCTGCTTCTTTCTGATCCACAGTAGGAGCGTAGAATTCATCAACTCCAACTGCTCGCTAATGCTGTGTGGTCCTACCTGTCATGGGATGTGTAATTTCTGACAACAATTAAGACTGTGATTACTCATCCCTGCAATCAAGATTTCAAATTCCTTTCCCAGTCCTGATGTCATTTTGTTCTGGATGTATTACCTGCCTATTACATTAATGACCTTTCAAAATCAATCTTCAGTCACTTGGCTGAGCTGATAAAGTGAAAAAGTGGTGTGGATGACAGCTTGTCCTTTTCATGACTGCAAACAAACTGCGCTGCCATCATGCAAACCTGCAGATGTAGTCTCTTCCTTGTGCTGCTGTGCTTCTCCCACCAGTGTCAGGTAACTAACCTGATCAGGTTGAGTGCTTTGTCCACCTCCTGCCTTGGTGGGGAGTGTGCTGCCTCCTCAGTGAAAGGAGAAGCCTTTCCAGGTGCAGAGGGAAATGGCCCTGAGTGTGAGGAAGGAGAGAGCTGTCATCCTAGGAGTTTTCACCACATTCCTACAGGGCTGATTTTCTCTTGTGCTTTCTCTAGGGGCTACCAAAGACATGGGAAAGATGCTGGGTGGGGATGAGGAGAAAGACCCAGATGCTGCTAAGAAAGAAGAGGAACGACAGGAAGCCCTTCGGCAACAAGAGGAAGAGAGGAAAGCCAAATATGCCAAGATGGAGGCTGAAAGAGAAGTTATGAGACAAGGGATTCGGGACAAGGTAGGTATCTGGCTTTCAGCACACACTGGTCAACTTGTAATGCCTGGTGAGGAATACCTGTTTTCAGCTGATTTGTGACGAGTTCCCTAGGCACCTGGATAGAACCAGGTAACTACTCTGCCATACTGAACTTTCTGATTTTGTGCACTCTTCCTCAAACCCTGTCCCTGTTCAAACACACCTCCCACACAGCAAAGCCCTGCAAAGTTGAAATCGAGAGTGAAGGTGAGGGGAGAAATCTATTTTTCTCATCATCTATTAAACACTCACATTACATTAAGTGTAAGAGGCTTCCTTATCCCTTTGAGGATGCTTTCCAAGCATGCATTTGTGGTTTGTGGGAAGAGTCATTCAGTGAGTTTCTGGGAGATATGGTGCAACTATCTTCTGTATTGATTCCAAATCAATTTCATTGTATTTGTTGTGTTGACCAGTGATATGGGACAAATCTAGTCTACTTTTCTTATTTAGGCTTCCACCACTCACCTGTGATTCACCTGAAAGGAAGAGAGTTTTCATACATTAACTATTAGGGATTGATGTGAGGAGGGAGAAGGCAGTTTAGATGCCTCACTGTCAAGGCCACTTAGGTTTATAATAAGAGGTCCTGTTGTTCAGATATCTTGGAAAGAACTGTGGGCAATGTTTGGACAAGGGGTTTCTAATGATGAAGGCCTGTCTGGTGACTTACATCACACTCCAAATAAAATAGCTGTAGATAAAATTATGAAGTCTTGCTCAGTGTAAGAGGTGTTCCCTGTGCAGTTCCTATCTCTGTGCTCTAAGAACATGTCTTGGAACAGACAAACAAAACTATATCTGCGTTGGGCCAAACGTCTGACCCAATCCTTATGATTCAGGATGGAAGCACAAATAAGGGTGATTTTCTCTGGTGGCACAGTGCATCTTGCAAAGAGTTAGTGAGAATAGTTCTGCAAATAAAGGAATTTGTGGTGCTGCTTCTAAGAAAAGAAAGGACTTAGAGGGAATTGTCTACCTGTGACACTGCCAGAGAATTGTCTGCCTGATCACTGCCGTTGATCGTTTAAAGTGGGTACTGCTTGACAGAGATGCACAACCTCTACCTGGTCAAAAATTGTTGTTTTATAGTCATAGAATCATAGAACTGTCAAGTGGTTTGCGTTGGAAGGGACCTTAAAGATCATCTAGTTCCAACCCCTCTGCCATGGGCAAGGACACCTTCTGCTAGACCAGGCTGCTCAGAGCCCCATCCAGCCTGGCCTTGAACACTTCCAGGGATGGATCATTCACAGCTTCTCTGGGCAACCTGTTAGAGGGCTTCACCACATCTGAGGAAAGAGTTTCCTCTCAACGTCTAATGCAAACCCATCCTCTTTCAGTTCAGGGCAAAACATTGCCCTTGTCCTGTCACTACATGCCCATATAAAAAGTTCCTCTCCCTCCCTTTTATAAGCCCCGTTAAGGTATGGAAATTTACAAGGAAGTCTCCCTGGAGCCTTCTCTTCTCCAGGCTGAACAACCCCAGCAATAATGTATTTAATGAATATATATCTAGAGAATCTAGTATATTAATACGAGCATATCAATGTGTGCATAATGTATTTAATGTGTCTTTATAGGTAGAACTGTTTCTAAGAAGTGACATAGGTCATGAGGGGAAAAAAAAAGAGTAGTCAATTTCTGAGTTGCAGGCAAATGAGCTAATGCCCTGTTTTCACTGGTGACTGTCTCTTCTGGGCCACTGAATTGTTTCCAGATGTAGATAGGGGTTGCCTGTTTCTTGCTGTTGGGCAAACTGCTGTAAAAGCACTTCAAAAGTCTGAGGTGTTGTCTGTTATAATTCCAAGGTGATCTCATTAGTGAGTAGGATGCATACAGCCTGAGCTACAGCCAAGTGGGATTTCTCTGTGATGCTGGCAGCTATCTGGACTTTGCTGAGCTGGTTGAGCACTGAGTAGCAAAGTCTCTTAGAAATGCACTGAATCCTTGAGCAATACGGCAAGGAGTTGAGTCTGCAGAAAAGGAGAACAAGAATACTTGGAGGAACGTTATTTGACCTCAGTCAAGACTCTGGACTGCAGCTTTTTAGTGATATGGTGGAGTACCTCTGTGATCAGCATCAGGAAGTCCTGCTTTGGGCAGGGCATGAGTTCATTTTCCTGTAGTTTTCTTTTTCCTGGGAATAATCCCAGCTAGCATGCATTTGAAAGATGAAGGTGTTTTCTGCAGAATCAGAAAAGATGGATAAAGCCATAGAAAGGAGCTGTATTTTTCTTTTCTTTTTTTTCCCCATAAGTTTGAGAGCTTCATAAAAGAGAGATTACTTCGTCCTGACAAAGAGATGGATTTGATGACATACAAGACTGTCTTCTAGCAGTGTTGATTGGTGGATAGAAATATGAAAAAAATGTTGAAAGAATTAAAAAATACCTGGATTATTTAATTCATTACTTGATTATTTAGAAGTTACCTTCATTTCTTCTCTAACTCCAGTAAAAAATGCAGAAAAGAAGAAAACTGAAACAGATGTTCTGTCTGGTATGTATACAAGCAGAAGTTGTTGTAAGTAGGTATGAATAAAATAGAAGACATTTTAAGTTTTAGAAAGCTCCATGATGATATTTGCTCATTTCTCACATAAGAGAGTGAAAAATGAGCAATTAGTTCGAGTGACTGAGTAGGAATTATTATGAATTAGATTAATTATGCAGAGCAAAAGTTTGAAAGTGTGTGTCCTAGGTTATGAAGCCAGTTTTACACTTTTTCCTTAGTGCAGCTGCAAGATGTTAGCGAAGCAAGCCAGGGAATCACAGCTTCACCAGAGAGTTCATATGGCTCTAGGTGAGGCTGACAGAAAGGATGGACTCATCATGTTTGTTGTTTTTGACTTTTTGCCTTGGCTTTCCAATACATGCGATGAATTCATTGTCTTGTTGAGGGCTTCAGGAAATGTGGGAGCTGTGGCAGGGCTTAAAAGGAATGATGACAGATATCACAGATCCGTTCCAGCCTGTGTTAACTTTTAAATCCAATCTGTTAAATTGAGACGTGTGCCCTCAGCCCAGCATGGCAGCTGGGTACAGAAATTACTTAGGGAGAGGGTAGGATGGATTACACAGAAATGAGGTGGGTTTTTTTCCAATAAAAATATGCCACATTTTCATTTGGAAATGAATTTTTAGGAATAACATTTGAACTCAACATTTTGAAATAACTGGACCACCAGTTGTCTGAGCTTCTACCCAATATTAAAGTCCAGCATCTGGTAGTGAAAATGGATTGAAACAATATGAAGAGACTGGGGTATACTCCAGCTGCCTCCTACCTCAGGAGGTATGTACGCAGCTTGCATTCTGATCTGATCTGGTTTTGGTCTTGACACTAATGCCTCACGGATCTTCTGGGCCCTAGCTCAGCTGTCGCTGGGGAGAGTTGCCACACTTGACCAACACAGGCAAGACTACTGAGAGGCCTCCAGTGTCCCTTTGTCTGGCAGGTGAGGCTGTGGATAGCTAATATCCCTGTTCCCTTGCTAATATCAGCTTGCCATGCTGCAGCAGCTATCCTGGTTCCAGTGCTCTCGGGTGGAGTACTGCCTTCTGTAAACAAATTGTCTGTGTGTGTGCACACCTCAGCAGTGAAAGCAAATTACTTACGTTGTGTAATCATCCATAATTAGTTATTTACATAATTAATTGTTTCTACCACTGTGGTAGAGTCCAGTCCTGGGGAACTCCTAGTCCATGCTTGGTAATTTGCCTTCTACCTGTCTTAGTGAGACAATGTCCATAGCTTGTCTTCCTGAAAATCTCACACATGTTTTAGGCAGTTAGCATGGTTGAACCCCTGTTGAAAAGCAGCAGAAGCTCAGGGATATCCTCACAATAGTGGGTTTAAGCCAAAAAGGGTTGAAAGCATTGTCCAAATGGCTTGACTTCAAGACAGAATTTAGGTTTGAATTTAGTCCATACTTGAGATCGAGCATGAACTGCTTCAGTAGCTTTTATATACTCAGTTCTCTGAGTGAAAGAGGAAAGTGTCTCTGACCCAGCTTATTTTTAACCAGTCTTAAGTCTTATGCTGTATAGCACATGGTTTATAGCACATGGATTATGTGCTATAAAGCAGAAAATCAGTTACATTAATAAGGATTTCTGTGCTTACACTATTAAGGATTCATGTGCTACACAACACATTGTTTCTGTCCAATAAAGCAGAAGTTTAGTTATATGAATAAGGATTTCTGCCTTCAAATGGAGCATGAAATCTGCATGAAAAGTATGGAAAAGCGTCAAATGGAAAATTCAAATCTGGAAGAATTAAGGTTGTCTCTACCTTGTAATTTCCCTTGTTGGGTGCTGTGTAAAGATTGTGACACAGTGCATGATCATTTGTTTATACCTCTAGGAACCTCAACTCTCCCATTGCCTAAGACAAAGTTAATTGTTTTCTTAATAAACAGATGTTCAGTATTTAATCTCTGACGTGTCTTACAACATATGTTTTCAAATTCATTTACTATGCAATATCAAAATTTTGATGGCAATATAACAAATTTTCTCATCTGAGGGTTTAATTCTCTGTTGCTATTATTATTATGCTTTCACTAACATAGCTGAGTTCATCTCAAGCACGGTTTCTTCTGATATTTATCAGGGTGGGGGACAGAGTTTTGTTTAGTTTTTTCTATTTGCATGGTATGAATGCTGAAGGGTCATTATGTGATTGAAGCTTTGGTGGCAGAAGTGTGTTAACAAATTGTTGCATCAGTGAGCCTCAATGGCACAGCAAGAAATGCTGAGGCCTACTTGTGTCTTTGCAGGCAATAAAGGAATGGCAAAATCTGGGTTTGAGGTTTGCTCCTGCAGGCAGCATATCACAGCACGAGAATGTATAGTCCTTGCTCTGTTTGAGTCCCTGCTGTCTCTGGGTGTGTGCCACTAATTCTTCCTGTATTTCTTATTGGGCCACTTTACGCCCTCAGTGATTAGGCAGTAAGATTCCCTGCAGTATTTGGAATTGGCCAAAGAGTCATAGAAGGGTTTGGGTTGGAAGACACCTTAAAGACGATCAAGTTCCAACTCCCCACTGTCATGGGCAGGGACATCTCCCTCTAGACCAAGTTGCTCAAAGCCCCATCTAACCTGACACTGAATACAGCCAGGGACGGGGCATCCACAGCTTCTCTGGGCAGCCTGTGCCAGTGCCTCACCACCCACATAGTACACAATTTCTACCTGTAGTATAAACCTGCCCTTTTTCCATTTAAAGCCATTCCCCCTTGTCCTATGATTCCAAGGCCTTTTGTATGTCCCTTTCCAGCCTTCTTGTAGCCCCCTTTCAGCACTGGAAGGATGCTCTAAGTGTCCCTGAAGCCTTCTCTTCTCTAGGCTGAGGAACCCCAACCATCCCAGCCTGTTTTCCTAGGAGAGGTTCCTTAGCCCTTTGTGACTCTCCTCTGGACTTGCTTCAGCAGGTCCGTGTCCTGAGAGGGACCCAGAGCTGGACACAGCACTCTATGTCCCAGGAAAACCATGAAAACTATTCAGTCCCTTGTGGATATTTAAGACATGTGATTTTCTGGTCTTCCATGGCACAAGGTAGATGACACTGGAATTTACTTTTTTTAGGAATGTAGGAACATTTGGGTTGCTGGCAACAAGAACGATCCTAAGTTAAGTCTTTAGTTGGTTCAGTGGGAAAGTGTTCTCATAATGAACCCTTTTTTTTCCCCCTCTTTTCTTTTTTTTAAAAATCTGATTGTTGAACTTACTTTTAGCACTAAATCACTCAGACAAAAAGGCAATCAGGATTTATAGCTGCAGTCCTAGTTTTTATGTCAGATAATCAAGATGCAACATCACATAATTATTTAATTTTAATATTTCATTAGCATATTTCCTTATGTAACTGGTGCATAGCTGCTAAAATCCTGTTTTAGGGCAGGAAAAATAGCAGGATGTGAATTGGGTCTGTTCTTCAGCAATATCAGAGATTTGAATCTAAACTCCCAGCTCAGGAGTGCAAAGTTAATTTTGATAAAACTTTGTTAATATAAAATAGCTTCACACTGTTAGCTAAACTCTTCAACGTTATATGGTGTTTCATTCTTGTATAACTTCAGATGCAGATATTGCCAAGGGCTTTAAAAATCCCTGTACAAAGGATTGAAATTTCACTGCCTGAAAGTGTAATTTTGATAGTGCAGTTTTGCCTTGTGAGGAAGAAATATAAAATACATTTATCATTGGAGATTATTGGCAACTAAAAAAGTGTAGAAGTTGTATTATTTGCATGCCAAGATATGAAAGATCTCAAAGAAAATATTGTCCTCAGCAATGAATCATGTTCTGTAATTCAAAAGATAAAAATATTACGATGAACAAGAAGATTCTGTCTGATCTCATCCCTTTTAAATCATTGATATTAAACCAGTGATGTAAATTTTTATCCAGCCCTTGTGATCTAATGAAGATGAGTCTGCCATTCAGTATTGGGGCCTTAAGATAGATTTTCAGAGATCTGTATGTATTGTGCAGATGGAGAGGTATCATTAACTGGACTCTTCTTCTATAGTGGATTTTTATAATTCAGGATAAAAAACAAAACAAAACTAATTTATTACATTTAGTCCAGTGCAGATTCTCTTCGTGGTACAGGCAAAAGTGTTTAAAACTGGGTGACAGGTCCTCTGGCTATGAGAAAGCAAAAGACTTGGCTGTGACACTCCCAGTGTGATTCTTTGCAAGACAGGGATTACATTGTGCCTTCCATGAAGTGAGATGGATGAGTGGGATGAGTGGGAACAGTCGTAACAGCAACAACGGTGAAAACTGATAACAACTGCACTCTCTACAGCATCTAAATCACAGGCTGTTCTGGAAGAAGAACACTGCAAGGGCAGCATCCTTTGTGTTCTGCCCACATTCGATACTTTGGTTATTGAGGACAGGCTGTAGGAAGTCCAGGCAGATTTGGAAGAAAGAAACACATTTGCATTGTGATTCAAGAACATTATAACCCTGCAGATAATTTCATATTCAGAGGCTTCCAAGGGGTACAGTGGTTTGATCTGGACTAGACTTCTGACCTTCTGCCAGAACTTTTACCCTCAAACAGTTGTATGCAAGGATGTCCTGACTGGCCTATGTTGCCTCTGAGTCAGATTTTGGAGTTTCTGTTATCAGTTTTTTCCATAGCTTTGAGTACAGATTTTTAGCATCAAGCTTGTTTCCAAACTGCTGCCCTTTGCAATTTTACTAAATCACCCACTTCTCTAGCACTTTCAACCTTTGGAAATTCCAGACAAAATTTAATTTTCTGGTTTGTATCTCCAAAAGCATCCCCATGTCTGTAAGGCAGTGACTGGTTTTTTGTGAAAAGGTGGACAAACTGGCCTACTCCAGTAAGAGGAAATACAATCACAAATTGAAAAATTAATAAAGTTATCTGGATATGCCCAAGTTTAGCAGCCTCTTTTTCAAATCGAGAGAGAAGTGGTGCCTTTGCAGATGAGCTTTTCAGCACAGAACAGGGATTGATGTTCCTGCCAAGGACCTCCGTTATTGAACACAGTCTTCTTCTGAGTGATTTTAGAGAATCTGTTCCTACCTAAATTGAGAAGTTTCACCTTTCTATTGCCTTAGAAGTCCTAGGATATGCACCATGTCTTGGTCTTAGTGAATCCAACCATGTAGATCTATAGAATTCCACAGGGGGTCCAAATGAAAATGTCTGCGCCAGGCCTTATCTCTTGGCTTTAAACTAACAGAACTTCCGTTATGGGAAAAACTGCATGCATTCCTTCCTGTGCTGTAGCTGTAGGCCATTGTTTAAAATTCATAGCGGGAAGGCACCTTTAGCAAACCATTGGAGCTCAGAAGAAATCCGGCATCGTTTTCATCTGCTTCCATGATAGTTAGAGGTTCAATTATTCACCAGAACCCAGCAGGTGCTGACTACCCCACTAGTACATTTGGGGCTCATTAGTCTGCTTCTTTGTGCAGCTCTGCCTTGCTCTAACTTGATTTCTGTGTTTTGCGCTAGTCCAAATCTACGCCAGTAGATGTCACTTTGGATACTTGCTAACGAAATCCCAGTGGGTGATGCTTCTGAAGTTACTGAAATGTCTCTTGAAATGCAGCCTATTTTACTGTTACTCGCTGACTAGGGTGTCCTGTGCAGTGATTCAGCTGAAATCATCGCTTACACAACTTTTGTCTTATTGGCTGACAAAACCCGTGCAGGTTGCTGACATGGTACTGAGAGGTTCAAACACTCAGGATGGGGTTCAAAATAAGCCCAAACATATGACATTCCATTATTGGTGCTGTGATTTAACAAGGAAGGATATCTAAAAGGTGTCTCAAACCTTCCTGGGCGTGACTCATTGAAACTCCAAGCATTTGGCTCAGATGCTTGGAAAGACACAAAATAAGTACCTAAACAAATGGTCATTTGCAAGTTCTTTTCCATTACCAGTGCAACTCTGCATTCACCTCTGAAATACCATTTAGCTCTGTTTCTGACTTTTTGATGCCTCTTTGTGATTGCAAATGTGGCTGAATCTTATTCACATCAGCCAGTAAGACCCAGCAGCACAGAGGATGGGCTTTTGTCCCAAGAGATCTCCAAAATCTAATTTTTAAATTATTATTAATTAGTTTAATTATTTATATGATTTGTATGTAAATTATGTAGATTATATAATGTATAATGCAATACAGACCATATTAAATAGTAATTATTAATTTAATTAATAATGTGATTATTATTAATTTTTACTTAGCATTATTGTATGTGATTTACAAATGGAGAAATTGGGCAGTTTGCCCAAAATCGTGCAGTGGTTGAGTAGGGAATCACATTTCTGTGCTGAAGGCCTAGGGATATAGTCTAACCCTTATGTAAATGGGGTTTCTTCTCCCCCTGAAAACATGGACATCTCCACAGGGAGCTGACAGAAGAACTTAAAAATGAAGGCCATCCCGGAGTCTGTATGACCCATGTTGCCATTGCCACTGGTCTCTAGAATTGGTTGCCATCCCCACTCCTGTCCACTTGGACTTCCTTTAGCCAGTAGAGCTAGGACTACGTGGAATCTTTTCTTGGTTAAAACCCAACAAGGGAAAACACCAAAAAGCAGAGGAGCTTATTTGCTGCTCTTCTGCTTTGGAGAATAAAATACTGTTTCCTTGATGAAAAAAAACTTAGGATGGTATAAAATTTGTGTAAGTGGCTGGAGGAGTTCTGAGTTTTTTCCAACACAGCCACTTCAAATCTTTCAGTTCATCTTTAAAAGTAGACAACTCTGTCCTTTGGATCCTTCTGGATCATACTACTTGTGTCAGCCTCGAAATGCAGACAATTACAAGAGAGTAATTTGATCAGTGCTACTGCCTCTAATAAGTACTGCTGCACCATTTTTTTCATGTAACTTTCTTTTTCCTAGCTTACAAATCTGATGCAAGGGGAAGTGTTGTACAGTTGTTGATTCTTTTTTATGACGAGCTAATTCAAGGACTGTGAAGGTCGCCAAACAAGATTAAAAGGTCTGTTCCATTTTTGCTGCAGCCAAAGAGCTCCCATTACTGCTTCAAATCAGGCAATAGCCACATTATGTCTCTTCTTTTGGCAGTTTGATATCTGAGTCCTGAATGATCAGATAACTCACCAGGAATTAATGAGACCAGTGGAGTTATGCCTGCTTGGGAATGCAGCCTGGCACCTTCATGGCTCAGCTAATGGATGCATCATTCTTTTCTGATGAAAGTCATCAGAGCCAGGCTCAGCATTTGAAATGCTGGTGCTTCCTCAGAGCAAGATGTGACTTTGTCCTGGCATCACCATGAAGTTCTGCATCTCTTCTGGCAGTGTTTTCAGTTTCATCAGCCTGGGATTTAAGACTGTCAGAGAGAATTAGTCAGCCCATGCTTGAAAGAAGAAGGGCTCATCCAAGGCCAGGTCCGAGTTCATGCATGGGACAGTGATAAATTTTGAACCATGCTTTACTTGTCAAACTTGTGTGGCCTTGCCTGCTTTGTGTCTACATTCCCTACAGATTCTTGTTGCTTATGGTGAAGCTGGGAAAGGAAAGGACAGTTTGCATGCCCCATTCATAGTGACTGGAAATTCATATGGCCTTCCTGAGGGTCTCAAGGGTTCTCTTCCTCACTGGCTGATTTTGAGACCGTCGTGAATAGGGCCAACTTAACCTTACCAGACTCCAGAGCAAAGTGCCAGGACAATCCTCTTGCTGATGCAGGAGAAAGGTTGTGGCCTTCCTCTGACCATGTGAGAGTTTGGGGAAGACAGACTGGCTGCTGCTGGGAGAGAAGCAGGGAATTTTGGGGAAACATTTGCTCTTTCATAATTTCCATTGTCTGTGGTTTTCTAAGGTTCTTTCCTTTCTCTTTCAGTACAGCCTTGAATCCCATCTTTACATCTGCTGCTGTTGGGAAGCACAGACTCAGGTTATTCATTTGAGAGGAAGGCTACATGGAGGAATTTCCTTTCCGTGGCTAGGATGGAAGGAGGAAGAATGCAGCCTTTCAGCTGCCAGCCACCACATTCAATTTTCCCTTCATATCCTGAAACTGTTGACATGGTCTTTACAAGACTCTCAGCCTAAACCAAGTACTGTGGAGCATATACAGTGCTTTTATGCTCATGGTTCCAAGCCAGACCTCCCAGCAGCCCCTTAGAAATTTAGGGTCATAACAGGGCTGAGTTTATTTTAAAACTCGTACCATATAGTTCTGTAGGATCTCACTATTAATTTTACAGCTGCTGGATTATTTCTGTCATGCTCAGTTGTAGGGATGTAAATTCTCTCTCCTTGTTTAACAGGCTGACTGTAAATTAGAGCAAGGATTCTTCAGCTAGAGACAGAAATAGTCCAAGGCCTGATGTGAGAAAAGCAGCTGATAAACTGCCCCTTGGATAATACAGAAAGCACAGTGGGGTTTCTAGGTGTTTTTTAATCAGGACTTGCATGCCTGATTGAAAGTTTATTCCAGCTGCTGCCAAGTTGTTTGGGGGATAGAGGCTTCCCAGTGTATATTTCTTGAAAATCCCTCTACTGTTCTCTCATATTCTGAGGTTTCTGATGAATCCCTGGATGCTGACTTATGGATGGTGCTGAATGCATTTCTTTCTTCTGTTTAATGGGTGACTAAGATGCTATGGGTAGAACCTACTAATTTAAACTATAAACTTGGCCTGCAAAGGCAAAAGTGGAAAAACAGGGATGCAGAGAAGCAGAGGATCAGCTTCAACATGTCTGTGTGGTTGATACAGCTGCGTATCTGGCTAGAAAATTCTCGCATCCTGCCTTCTGGTGTTGTAAACACAGTTTTCCATGCACTGTTATTTGCAGGGATGATTAGGTTTGTTTATAAGGGAAGGATCTAGTAAGCTGCCTTCTAGGAAGTAAGGGCAGCACCTCCAATTCCTGCAGAAAATCTCTGGTTGTATGGCAAGGAAGACATTTCTGCCCCTGCCCACTTCGAGTTATTTTCCGGTAACATAGGGGTTTAGCTCAAGCTGGCAATTCAAATTTTGTCTTAAATTTAGCTGACTTTTAATCCAGAAGTGAGGCTGCAAGTTGTAGGAGATCAAGTCTGAGACAGTCTCCATCCATACCTCATTGCTAATACTACAACTCTGCAGTGTTTTTGCTTCTGGTCAGCTCTGATATGAGAGATGAGTGGAAACTTACAAAGAACAAACAGAGAAAGATATTTTTGAGGCATGCTTGAATGGAGATTCAAAGCCTTGGACATGACACAGAGCCTTCTGGAAATGCTGGAGAACAGTTCCTTCACTTCACACAGGGCCCTGTCAGTCTGATGCTGCTTAACAAAAGCATTTTAGTTAACTCCTGAAAGTTTGATGGTGCTTTGTAAATTAGGGAGTACATCACCACTGCCTCCTATCCATGTGCCATCTGGTCTTCCAGCCTTTTCAGATCCGTCCTTTCTATTACAGAGAGTCGGTTTTCATCCTAACTTTCAATAAAAAAGGCAATAACCTGTATGTGGTCCTGAAACAATCTTTCAGCCTTGATGTGTGCTTTTGCTCTTCATTTGCCTTTCTTCCTTGTCTTAGAAAGAAAGAAGACGGATTCCAGAGGAGGAATTGAGGACCATAGATCAAACTGAGAGTTGCAAGGGGGACTTTATGTTAAGTGCTTGCTAGAGGAGTGTGACTTGGACAGTGAGAACAGAGCCATCTCTCTACAGGTGTTTGAAAAGTGATCATCCCATCCCAAAAGAATGGCTTTAAATGTGGGGTTAGTGTAAAAACATGTGTTTTATTTTTTACAGGTTTTTGCAAAGGAAACCAATGTGCTGTTGACAAATTTTAGTGCATGGTGAAAGTGTCCTTTCTTCCCCCAAGATGTTTGCTAGGGAAGGGTGATCTGCAAACAGAAACAAATGGAAAAACACTGGTCCACTATTGGACGAATGTCCACTCTTCTGTCATTCAGACTGGGTGTCTGGCAATTGGTTTAAGGCAAATTTTGTGGTGCCATATGCTTTAGGTGTCGATTTGGAGGTGGAGAGAGGTAAGGGCTTCCCTTCAAGGCGTCCCTTTGAAGGTAGTGAGAGAATGTCAAAATAAGAAGCTGGCAAGCTATGCCCAGAGATAAGGATATCCCTGTTCCTGCAGGGCGTCTGACACTGTGAGGGGAATGAACAGGAACCTAACTGGTTCAGGACGACTCTGAAGGCTCTTTCCCTTGACAAGTGCGTGCACTCCCTTGTTTAAGCTTCAATTTTCTCAGAGATTTAGCACTCGGCCTTGTTTGACAGGCTCAGTGAGCGTCAAGGAGAAAGGCCTGTCACACTACTCATAATCTGCCTCTCATTCTGACACGTCACACTGGAGCCTGTGTAAAAGGCATTTTGTGTCCTCTGGGCCCTTCCAGAAACTGGGGTCACAGATCTGATCAGCAATATTTTTTACAAGAATCTGTGAGTTAATTTGGTTGGCAGAAGCCATCACAGTGATAGGGCAGAAAAAATCACAGATTATGAGAGAACACAACAGACCAACATTTGTATTGATTTTTCTCTTCTGCCTTCTGGCTGTTCACTTGTGAGGCTCAAATAAAATGGTCAGCTCATGTCTCCAGCTCTGCTTCTTATCTCTTCTTGCCTCACAAATGCAAAATTAGATTTCGAAACAAACAAGATTGTGTTCCTTTCCTTCTACTGAATGGTTCTGATTTTCCAACAGGCATCTTCTCTCTGCAAAACACAGCTATTTCTCAAGGGTAAACCTGGGACTTTTGAATACTGAGAGTGCTTACACAGCCATCAGGAAAGGGACAGAAGGCAGGCCTTAGATTCTGCACTCCCACACCGTGGTGTAACTGGGAACTGACCTGTCCAAACTCTTTGTCTCTTTTGTTTAGTTTAATGATCCGTACATGAATGCATGTATGTTAGAGATGCCACGTAACAGGTAACAAGAGCAAATATCTGACAGTAACATGGAGTTTGAACCCATTAAAATAAGTTAAATCTGTTTAAGACAATTATGAAACCATATCTTTGATAAAACTTCTTCAGTGAAAGGTTTTAATCTCAGGTTTTTTAAGAAGTGTCGCCATTTGGGCAGTTTAGAGACAACTTGTTTTCCAGTCCCGGTGCTTTGGGCACCCCTTGTGCTTTTCCTATATTATTTATACACGTTATTGAGGCAGACAAAACCAGTATTTGAAATCCTGGTAGGAGATGATAGTGTGAAGCTCTTCCATGTCTAATTCTACAACATGTATCTTGGCAAGTGTCTCTGCCACAGAACACTGTAAATAAGAGCACTGAGATAACCACAATAGCTCTGTGAAAGACTGTCTTTGATTTGTCATCTGCTTTTTAGTCCAGGATGTCCAGGAATGAAACAGGTATACCTCAAGTTTAGTGAAGTTATTTATTTGGCTGACATAGACTGTTTACCTCTAGTTGTGGAAAGTAGTTTAGAAATAAATTTGAATTTTTGGTTCAAAATCTAAATGTAAAAATTCTTCAATTCCACCCAAATCTAATGTGATATGGAGTTGAGGAACCAGCTATTGATT
Organism: Ifrita kowaldi; assembly: GCA_013398055.1. Classification (NCBI taxonomy): domain Eukaryota; kingdom Metazoa; phylum Chordata; class Aves; order Passeriformes; family Cinclosomatidae; genus Ifrita; species Ifrita kowaldi. The sequence continues at coordinate 12,554 of VZRS01005176.1, read as the reverse complement.
TATGGAGGTCACAGGTAGTTGAGATGCAGAGAAACCACTGCAGGTACTTTGTCTGTCCTGTTAGCACCAAACAGCATTAAATCCATTTTGTTACGTCATTCATACAGCCTGCAAGCTTTTAACAAAAAATATAACTCTAATTTTTTTAGGAGAATTTCTTGACATTTGCTCAGTGATGACTCAGAAGCAATGTGGTAAGCTTTGCACTGTTGTGCACATAAAACTTTGTACACAGTTCTGACAAAGAAATCCAGGATAAAAAGTTCAAAGCTTAACTCTAGGTAAGTACAGCTTTGAAGGAGTTTGGCAAAAGCCTCATAGGATAAAACTATGGCTCTTCCTACTGCAGTTAGCTTACAACAGCATTGCACAGTGCCTGTTTGCTGAGTCTTCTCTAATCAGAGCATTGTGATTGTGAAGTAAGGAAGTAGCTTAAATGATACTAAAAATGTCACAGCTCCTCTAATTAAAATCAAACCTGAAAGCTCTGAAGTGTTGGCTAAGTGCAGTAATAGTTATTAAAGCATCTGAGTCTCACTAGGAGATGCCAGGTCTCCCTGGCTTTACTGTTCTCAAGGGCACAGTGAACAACATCACAATATGAATGAAAAATCAAACTGGAAGCTGCACAACACGATGCCTGTGAAGTACACTAATTTGTAAGTTGGTGCAGAGCTAACAAAAGGCTATGTTAGACTATTTTATCATGGTTTTGATAACAGAACACAAAACTGTTATCACAAGTCTGATTAAAAGGGCACCTTCTAGCAATTACGCTATTTAATGGAGCTCAGCTCCTTTAAAGACCTCCAGTCTTGCATGCAATATGGTCCTAATCACAGTGGCCTAAACTTCTGATGGTTTCTGGTTTACAAAAGTAGAAACTTAAAGGGAAGAACCTAATTTGTAGTTATGGGTACTGCTTGTGAAAATTCAGGAATTTCAGTGGCTTTTTAATCTGAGAATTGCAGTAAATTCCACGCCAGTAGGCAGCCTCAGGTGGCTGTGACAGGGTGAAAGGTGAAGTAACATTTATGAAACATTCACCTCCAATGTAGCCTGGAGAAGAGGATCCCTCTAAGTGCTAAACAGATGTGTGGATGTGGCACCTGGGGATACGGTTTAGAGGTGAGGACCGTGGTGCTAGGTAAACGGTTGGACTGTTGATCTGGGAGGTCTTTTCTGACACTAATGATGACTTTATGATTCTGTGATCTCAGACTGGCTCCTGTTTCCATCTCTTGTCTGAGATAAAGCTGTAAGGTTGTTGATGTGGTCTCCACAATCCTGCAGGGGAAGGGCAGCATATGCTTCTTGTCAAGGTTCCCCTGCCTTGTGGACACTGCTAGAGAGCTGGGAAAAGTGACAGGAAAAGCAGAGGCAGAGAGGAGGTGTGGTGTGGTCTAGATACATGACAGGGCTTGGGCTACAGGTTGGTGATTTCTTCCATCCTACTTGAACAATTGGTTTGTGATGGTGCAGGTCCTTCTCTGACTCCTTTAGTCAGCTGGTTGCCTTGAGCTGGAGGCAGAACATTTCAGGAAGATAATACCGCAGCTAAGAGAAACATAACGTGATAGAGAAGTGTTAATCATTCTGCTTTAGAGTGCTATCCTGATAATGACAGCAGAACTTAAATCTGTCATGCTTCCTATCCCTTGTGCTATACCACCATTCATTTAAGAAGACATCCCAGTGTGGAGACCATCACAGAGCGTAACAAGAACAGGTAAAAACTTCTTTTGAGTCTATGACCCTTATCAAATTTAGATTCCACACCACCCTCAGAGCAGGAAAAAAGTAAAGTATGCCAATTAATTCAAAGTCACAGTAGGTTGCTGATTATAAGCTTAAACAAGATAATAAATGCATGAATGTTTTTCCACTTAGAAAACCCAAAATGTGATCTACAATTCAATATATCTGACAGTTTCATTTATAATTTTATTTAGAAACTGCAGAGAAATGTCCTACAGTATTTAACTTGTTTAAAAGCAAATTTATAGATCAATACATTTATACATGTACCATTTATGCATCAATACATTGTACATACATATGTACAATTTATACATCAATACAGTAACAATTGTATTGTTATGCTAATCCAAATATTTTTTGTCCTTTCCACTTGAAGGCTGCTTTTTTCATGTCTGTTGAATCTATAAAAACTGCTGTGTTCTGATTCTTTGTTCTGAACCAGTGCATTCTTTGGGAAAAAGTGCAGGGTTGTTTTGCCTTGTATATTGCACATAGTGCAAAGGAAGAAGCTAGCCAATGCTTTCTGTGTGGATAGTTAAACATGTTTTGTTGGTGTTTGTGTTCATGGGATGTTTTTTTGTGGTTTATTGGACACAAGGTATCAGTCTTTCTGCTCCATGATTGCTTTTCACACAGCCTGTAGGTGACTTTACATTCTTGAAACAATATCACTGTCAACTGATAATAAAATGTCATAACCGGATATTATATATAATATAATCTTACATGATTTGAGACGTTCACTATATATTAAAAAGAGTTGCCAGTATTTTCTCTGTCCTTCAACTCTTTAAATCCTGATGAATTTTGCTTTACTTGTGTCAATAACTCATGCAAGGAACTTTAATGTGTGTGCAAATGGTGATAGGTCTCTGCCACTTGTTCCAGAAGCCAGTTGGGCAGCTGCCAGTCACAGGGAAATTCTATCTTAAGGCCTCATCTTGACAGATAAGTAGGAATTCATCTTAATACTTGAAAGTGGATTAGTCTCAGATTCAACTGATTATGGCCTGAATATGTTTGCAAGGCTGGGTTTAAATATTCTGGTGGGTGGCTTTAGAACGTTCAGAACAATAATGGGCTAAATGAGCTAGAACATCATGTTTAACTAGGAAAACATAATTAATGATGTGAAACTGTAGAAGAAATTTTTTCATGTGCATGCCCACATTATACAAAAATCCTGACAGTCTTGGAGGGAAAAAAAATTCAGTTTTAAAAATAGAAAATACACTGGAATGAAGAAAATGCAGAATAATAATACCATCAAGATTATTATAAAAATGTAGCAGAATTTGTAATGGAAGAACAGAGGCAGAACTATAGAACCGGCAGAATTAAAGGCAATAAGATGTTTATTAAAAAATAAAATAAAACAGTCCCAAAAAAGAATAGTTCCATAACATTAATTGGTTATTAAATGAATTTTGCACTACTGTTATTAATGCTGGAAAGTTTTTTCCAGATAAAGAAGACACAAACAATGCATGTGAGATGAAAATTTTAAAAAGCCGTTCACAGCCAAAGATGATGCTAGATAACAGTGCTGATGTGAAAAGAGGAAACTTGGATGACTAAGACTGTAGATACTAGATATCAAGCCACCTGGATGGCTACATCAGGAACAGAAATACAAATACATAGAGCCAGTAAGCCTGCATTTCATGATATGAGGTTGGAAGAACTGATTCTTGTATGAGGTTAGAATCTGGGTTCATAATATAATAGGACATTCTTAGGCTTGGTGTATTATCTCTTCTGAATTGTTAGCCTGAAATAGTTACTAAAGAAATAAAGGTTTTGCCAACAGAATCCTTTTCAAATAGGTAGCTTTTAAATCTTGTGGATGATTAGTCCTTGGCTGAATGTTTTTATTGAGGAGATAGACAGCTGTGTATAGAAAGAGCAGAAAATCTTTTTCCTTTTCTGCGGGACAGATTAAGAGCAATTACGTCCCATGAAAAATTCATGTGAATCATCATGTGGCATAAAAGTGACTGTGGATTTCATTTCAGCCATCAAGCCTGTGGTTCAGTGATGGAAATAAAGGCAGATCCAATTTTTTGAAAAATTGCAGCTTTACTGAGAGACATTGTTGAATCTCATTAAAATTATATATTATTTTAAAAAGAAAGAAAAAGGGGGAAAAAGCATTTAATGATAAAAATGTTTCCTACAGTTGCAAATTGCCTTGCATTCTCTCAGACAAATAAAGGAAACAATGAAACAATTATGTTTTGGATGATGTTAGGATAGGAGACCAGCTCTGCTTGCTAATGACTTCTCTTCACTTAGCTACCCCTAAGCCATTGATGCTACCAGAATTGTATCACCAACCTTTCTGAGATATGAATGGGTTTCAGGTTGCTTTTCCCCTTTCGTGGTATGAGTGAGGAGAGGGAAAGGAGTAGAAGCTTGCAGCCTCATTGGACTAAATTCTTCGCCTCTCCCAGAGGAACACAGAGGTGCAGGATGAATTTTAGACAAATTAAAACTGACTGCCTAAAGTGTATCTCTGCTCTGGTCAAAGGAGCATTGGAGACCTAAAGCAAAATCACTGTTCAGCAAAAAGAATGTATGCAGTGGGTATCTCTGGAAGTCCCATCAACCCCTTGCCAGAGAGGAAAATGTTGCTGAAAACACTGATGTTGAAGACCCTTGAAGAAAATACATCAATTTGAAAGAGATTTCATCTAGCAACAGAAGAACCAAATGCTTGTGGCCTGATGATAAACCCCTGTCTCAGTAAACAGTTTTCTTCAACACTGAAGTAGCTCTTCAGATGAGGACTTGTTGACGGCAAGTAAAAAGATCAGTGTAAGTGGAATGCCTTGATTTTACTAATACAGATAAATTCAGCCTCTGAGGAAGAAAAAAATCAAACATGGAAAGTTTTTTTTCAAAACAGCAAAAGTATTTGTTTTGAGTATTTTGTTAAAGCCAAAGGTAAAGCAAAACTACCATTGACTTCTGTGGTATTAGGGAATGTCAAAAAAATTGTTCGTAAGGAGCTCAGGATAGCTGAGAAAAGACAAAGAACATGAAGGCAAATGAATTAAGTGACATCATTGAGATGACGCAGCGATTTAGTGGCAAAGCTGGAAAAACTCCATGTTCCTTGAACACCACGCCTGCTTAACTGTATGGCTTTTCAGCATGAGTAGGTAATCCCACTGATTTCCAACACTGCAAGAAAAGAAGGAATCTGACTGAGACACTATTCATGTGGTGTGGAGAAAGGCAAAGCACTCATGTACGCTAGATCTTGGCAGACAAGGCAAAACAGACTGTCTTGTGCAAGTGCTCTGAAGAGATTAGCAGAGTAATATTTGTAAAAATTATTCAACTTAATAAAGATGAGAAGAAGAAATAGGAGAGTCCCAAGGCTGATCCCCTGCTCAGAGAAATCACTGAGAGACTTTAATTAATGTTAATTGGAATGGATTGATCTTTTTTGGAGCATTAAGTCAGCTTGAAACCACAGTTGAAAATGCACTCTTATATTAAGAAATATATTAAGAAATGAAAGTTTGTATGAAGATCAGAGGACACAAAGTAATAAATAAAATATGGCCCCAATGTCTTTAATATTTATAAAATGTAAATTGTTAAGGGATATGCATGTGGTTACCTCAGAAAAGAGTAAGCATAGCAATTAGAAATTAATACATCTGGAAAATTAGAAAGTAATTTCTGACAGGTGTCTGTGTGTTCAGACCAGTATTTAGTAAGCTCAGTAAAGTCTTACTAGGACAACACTTAACTCAATTATAAAGAACAGCGTGGTAAATGTATAGGATAGATTTTATGTTTATTTGGTATGTATTTAGTGAAATGTCAAAGGCTTTTTTTTTTTTTTCCTTTCTAATTATACACTTCCAAACCATAGCAAAGAGCTGATGTGTTTCTGAGCTTTTTTTTTTTTACGAATTGTAAATTACCATGACAGGCACACACTGGAAAACCATTTCGGTTTTGCCTAGAAAAGAGACAGACAACAAATGAGGAATTGGAAAGAACTGATTTCACTAAATATTGAGGAGTCACTTGATTATTTAAAAAGCTTTAACAATTTAAAATACACAGAATGGGAAGATTGTGCACTAAAGAGTTTCTCTAAGCATATGTCCCAGCTCTGCACTACAGCTTTGAATGAGAGAAGCCAGTTAGAAGGCATGTCCTCCAGGACTCAATCTCTGCTGAGTCTGAATAAAGGTAGAAGTCAGATTTCCATGTGGCTGCAGAGTTAGCCCTATGCATATATCTTTGAATATATAAAATGAACTATTAACAGAGTATTTAACTGTGCTACATTTGGTTGAATAATAACCTTTTTAGTGAACAAGTGCTCCTGCAGATTCACATCCACCCACAGCACTCACTCTCTTTCCTGCTCACTGAAATTTAATCTTAATGCAGTAGTTCAGTCTCTAGCTGTTGTTGAAAGAGCACCTGAGGGGTGATGCTGAAAAATGAAAGCTTAGAAGAAGGTATGACATTTGCACCCGTCTCAGCCAATTCTCAGAGAAGCCCGGTAGGAGTGGGATTTAGCAAGTCACCCTAGCAGCTCATCAGAGGAGGAGGGATGTAAGGCTTTGCAGATCTTATGAAATCCTTATCACAGTTTCAGGTGTGTTGCAGTGGTTCTGTGTACAGTTTGTGCCTGTTCTCAAGCATCATGTCTGAAGTCATTAAGTAGAATTGAAAATGAGAAATATAACAGGATTAAAAAAAATAAAAATATTGCATCCATTCATGGAGAAGAGCTAAATATGACAACCCAAAGGCAAGCTTGGTTTCATGATGTCCCTAAACTGTTGAAGGTTGAAAGTAGTTGCTATCAGAGACAGAATCATTTAATATTACCCTAATTCTTGTAATCTCCTCAGAGCAGCAACTTCTGGCTGTCTAACTGGACCCTTGTTGTAACATAGTATTTACATTTTCCCCTGCCATTGCTTTCCTGCTACACATTTTCAGCTGTGGTGGGTTTTTTCTCCCTCCTTTTCCTTCTAAGTCCAGACAGTGATTTATCTCTACTGCATATAAAGAATAGAGCAAGTCTGGGCTGTTAACACTGGTGACTGTGTCTCCCCTCCCCTCCACTTTTGGTGGGCACAGAAATCACTCTACCACAAATCCATATTTTCTACTTCAAATTTCCTCCTGATTCATCCTGAATCTAAGGAATATATCTGAATCTTATGTCATACTGTAACGTAGAAAAGAAAGAACCTGAATGGGGTCCATTGTTCAAACCACAGCACAACTGCTCTGCTCAAAGCCCAGCAGAAGACTGTGTTATGGTTTTAATCTGCAGTGAGGGAAACAGTTGCTACGGCAGTGCCAGGACTGTAAAGAACTTGGGATGCTGGGATAGGGCTATAAAATTTTAATGTAATGGCTGGAAGACAAAGTCACTGTAGTCTTCTAGATAGTACATACCAGAAAAATACTAAGGGGATAATATTTTTACACAACATTATGCTCTATCCTTCTGCATTGACTCTGACAGCTATGGACCTTCACACACCCTGCCCAAGGCTCCTTTCTCTTTTAGTCTTATCCTCTCTCTGCTGCAAGAAACATACGTGGTGTTCAGTTTCACAGATTGTCCCAACACACAGCTGCTGGCATCATTTCTTTAGATTGTCATAAAGTGACACCTGATGAAACCTCATTCTTGGGGGTTTCTTAAAATCTTAATTCTCATCAGAAAAAGAAAATTTTCTCCAAAACTATGACTAACCAATGAGATTTAAATACCCTGCAGCCATGCAAATCTTAAGACCCAGCAGCTCCCTTAAAGGAGGCAGTCTGCGAGGGCCTCAGATTGTTGGAGATCAGTGGTGGCAGGCCAGAACCCAAAGAGAAGAGGTGCTGGGAGATGACTCTTACTGCACTGTGGCCCAGGATGTGCAGAGAAAAACATTCCAGGCTCATTCCTTGACCTTTTCCTGGAAGGAATTATCCAGCTTAGCAACATTACTGAGAAAGGTCTGCAGTTTGCAGGGGGAAACAGGGACAGTTAGTGAGGTGGGGCATCAAGCCTTAACGTTGCTAGAGCTCATCTATTCCTCCTGTACATTCCCCTGCTGAAATTATCATTTTGGGCAGGTAGTGAATATTGTCATCCTGACTGGAAACCCATTAACTCTGTGGAACGTCTTTCATATTAGTCATCAGAGCTAGTGAAACTGATATTTGGTCTGCTCAAAGTGATAGGCACTACATTTAAAAAGAGCTAAATGTCTGATATGCAACAAAAACGAGAATTGCAGGAAGACTATCTCATAGCTATTGCCAGCTTTCATTAGCCAAACCCAAATTTATGGTTGTTTCCATTTCTGCTGAAGGGGTGGTTTATGCCTAAGAGGAGGCAGGGTTGGGTGGCAGAAGAGAGAGAGAAGGAGGGAGATGGAAGAAGAACCTCAATGCTTTCTAGTTTTAGTGACTCAGTCAGAATGAGAATGCTTACCTCAGTCATGATGTCCCAGGTGCATGCCTTAGAATGGGATGTATTGCTGTCCACAGTGGTCTCTCCCCACTGACTACAAGAGCTTAGAACAGATGCTTAAGTTGTAGCTAACAAACTATTGAGCAAGTGCTCACGCATGAGGAGCCTCTTCCCTCACTTCTATGTAATCATTGCAATGCCCCTGTTTAGAGGAGTCCCCAAAATGGGAGAACATCATACTAAATAATCAGCTTAGTTAGTCTTAATCATGGCTTTAGACCAGTTTGCAGTCCATTTCTCTCCCTGGAGCTGGAGATGACTGTGTCTGGCAAAGGGCAGCCCCTGAATTCTTGTCACAGAGGCCACCCCTGTAAGACCCCTGCTGTCAGCACCGGGACACATGAATCCAATGCTGTGTAGCTTCTCAGACTTTGTCTCTTCTGCTGTAGAAATGCCCTGCATTTCTAAGGTTAGGCTCAGAGGATAATTGTTCTAGTGTCTGGAGTTTTGCTTTTTGTTTTGAACACACTTTTCAGATGATATCAAAGCAGGAAAAGCCACAGGGCGAAGTGGAAAAATATTGTTAATGTCTTCTGATTAAATTCATTGAAGCAAATCATCTTTCTGCTTCCTATGTTTTCCATTGTCTGTGGTGTTTCTGTCTCTCCTCCAGCATGACCTGGCACCTTCTTCTCCTGGGAGCCACACACTTGCTCTGCTAAAGGCTGATGAAGTTAGTGCCCCAGAAAAGTAATTTCCCAAACACAGGCCTGAATAACCAGACAAATAATATTTTCACACAGCATTACTGAATAATAACACAGAGTCCTCAGGCTTGCAGTGGCTGCACTGGGAAGCAGGTGAGAGATGGAATGGGCAGTCTAGAGAGCAAGCAGGTGCTTTCAGAGCCAGCTATGATCATGCTATGTCAGTGAGTTGTGCTTGTTTTCAGACAATCAGAGACTGTGTGTCTCTAAGACTTAGGCTTTTTTTCTCCTGACACATAAGTGGGAGGGGCTAGTTTCTTACTGTGGTGAGAATGAAGTCAAACAAGAGCAGGAACTGGGGCTGAGGAACCTGCCACATTGGGAAAGTGACAGGCAAGCTGTTACCAGTAAGGATGACAAGAATGCATGAATATATAAATAAAAGGGAGATTTCGTATCAGCAAAGAGATGCACACCATGTTTCCCACTCTCCTTGAAAGTACTCCAGAATTAGAAGCTTGTGCCCAACTTAAAAATCCGCACACTAGTTTTTTGCCAATGTGCAAACTTCCTACCCTCCCACACTCTACAAATCTCTTTGACAAAAATCCTGCAGATGATGGATTTCCACCCTCAAAGCACATAAGGTCAAGAACAATAAGTACCTGAACTCACACACATCAGCATCTGCTAAGCAAGATCTGAAAGGTAGTCACAGGATACATATACTTGCTTGACCTGTTGTCATGGTGCCAGGACCTGTCCATCAGTGGGCATGAAACAACACCTCTTTTCACTCCTGCAGCCCAGTGAGCTCAGACACAGAGAAGTGTTTCTACTTTTTGTATTTGTTCTGCCCAGGCTCTAGTCTGGGCTGAGCTTATTGGTGGCTTCTCTGTTCTGCACACATAGAGCCCTTTCTTTCAGGTGCTTCTCAAAGGCCCCAGTGTTCCTTCTCGCAGTACCAGAGTTCCTGGTTTTGCCACTGAATTTGTGCTAGCTTCTTCTATGTGTACTTTCATGGTAGTAATTTTTGAAGAACTCTACTGTTAGTGAAAGGCATGCTTCCACTAACACACGAATTCTCTTGTGGCAGCAAACACTGAGATTTGAAAGGACTTTCAGCTTTTCAACAAAAACTGTTACACAAAAAGATTCCAGGTTTTAGCAGCAGTTTGGATAACTAGGGCTGTTACCAAATAGGCTGAGGCTTTTGCCAAAAACCCCAACCAGCTGATCCAAAAAAGCTCATGTGATCACAAAAAAGCTGTTCAAGTGTATTCTTACTTGATCTTTTTTATCACTCCTTTTTTGCATTTGAAGAATAATTGTTCATTAATGGCCTGAAGCAATGTAATTTTCTTAAGTTATAGGATTCCTACTGGTCCATTGCTTTGCTAGGCATGCAGAGATCCTTTATGATGGGAAGGTACTAAATAGTGGTCAGGGTACAGAACAGCATAATCAGCTGAGCATGTTGGTGATCTGCATGTTCCCATTTATGTGCAAGGTCAGTTACTGATGTGTTTCCTTCCAATACTCCTTGCCCCTTGATGTCATCCAAGGTGTGATTCAAGGTCTCTCTCTGTCCTCTTCCACTGCCTACCACACTGTACATCCAGCTACTGAAAGTCTCATTAATGATGTCAAAGTGCTCCGACAATACGAAAATAAAATAGAGAGCCAGCTTCCCTTTGCCTAGCTTGAGGAGGATGAGCATGGCTGGGTATCAACTACCCCATAAGTCAGTTCTTTGAGCTGCTGCTTTTTGACATGGGCACAACAAAAAGCCAACGTGCTGCATGCATCCCATTCATTACTGTGTCAGAAAAAACCCAGCCAATTAGATCAAGAGAGAGAAAGAAAATGGGCTTGTTACTCTTGTCTTGACTCACTGTCTGGAGGATGAATGCTTCTGTGCAGCAAGAGGTTAACACTTCAGCAGTTCCATACCCTCCTGTCTGAATTGCTATGAGGTCCTGCATATATGGAGAGGGCAAGAAAAACTGGAGACCCCAACCAAGACCTCAAGAATTTTTGAAATGTATTAAAATTATTAAAGAGCCTTTGAAAAGGCTCCTTTTGTGAATCGAAGCTGGTAGGAGATGAAATGCCTTTGTCTTGTTGGTGTAAAACAAAGGTATGCCTGGGAGAAACGTACAGTAGAGACAGCAAGCTCCTCTCCATAAGGTTCATGTCTCCCTTCTGCTGTACAGCTCTTAGCTTGATGAGGGCTGTGAGCTCCATGGGATCTGCCCCTGCTCAGATATCCCTGACAATACAAAGCATTTGTTCTCTGACCACAGCCAGCCAAGAGAAAGGATGAGCAAACTCAAGAGCTGATTCCACACAGAGGAAATGAGAAACATGCACCTCCTCTCTAGAATGGGTTTTGAGCTATTAGCCCAAGTTGGTTGCTTGCTGTTGCAATGGCGTGAGATTTTTTTATGCCGTGGCTGTTTACAGCTGAAAACTGTTCTTCAGGTTTGTCATAGCAACCCAGCCTTGCAACACTATACAGACTGAGTAGGTCTTTAACACCATTACTGCTGTTTTGCTGGATTGTTAAGATGAACCAAGTACTTTCCCTTACCAGATTTCACTACAAATGTGTCTTCACTAGTCTGTTGGGAAGCAAGAAAACTACCTCAAATTATGTAAGAAAGATGCTGGTGTGCCTGTTCAAAGAGGGCTAGGGAAAAAGAAGTGACTTGCCCTTCATTTTTCTATGTCCCTCTGAAAAGCTACAGCATACGAATAAACACTCATAATTTCCTACTCACTCTTTTGGATATCAAAAGTTTTCTTCCTATTTTTAAAACATTTTGATGTCAAAGTTCTCACCTCTGTTGCCAGTTAATGGGATTGAGAAATACTCTTTGCACTTCAGAGGGAAGAATGTGTCAAAGGTTTGAAACTAATTGATTAACCACCTTTGATTTTACTGAGTCTTGGCTCAGAGTTTGTGACAATGCCTTGGTCTCCACAAATGTACTGGCAGGGTAGCTGTGCTAATTAGATCCTGGGTGCAATGGCAGGATTTATTCCACACAGAAGAATCTCCAAGGAATTGATGACAACAATTAAATAGTCTCAAAGCAAGGACTAAAGATAATGATCTAACTAATCTTTCATGATCTCTTACTCTTGCTGAATTACATTATCTTGTGCTGTCAACAAAGTAAGCATTTACAACTTTGAGGTAGGTTACTGAAAAAAAAATCTTACTGAAAAGTTTGACGCAGTTTATTGTCCTGTCAAATTCATCCTATCAACTCAGGGGAGTTACTGAGGGCAGTGTAACATATGGAAATGGCACAGAAGCAACTTCTTATGTTTCAGTGTGGCATCATTTCAGCAGTGACTGTGTTTGAGAGCAGACTCACTGCAGCCCCTTTAGAAGGGTAAATCTTACTTAAATTCTCTGTTCACCAGGAAGAGATGAATTGTCTCCCATATGGTCACACAGAAAGCTGAGAAAAATTGCAGATGCATACCTAAATGTTGGTCTAAGGGACTCTTCTCCCCCTGGGTTGGTCCCTGGAATTCTCAGCAGTAGTGATATGAGTGCTACTTGTGTGTCTGGACCTCTTAGTTGGCGCTATTCAAATTTTTAATTTTTTTTTTAA